>WNWK01000220.1:289350-648139 GCA_009830355.1 Cherax destructor | reverse complement strand
CTAGTTGATACTGCACTCCAGCTCTGGAAGTGTCCTGCATACTCCAGAACAAGGAAAATGATACACAATTTGCAAAGAGGAACTTTAAGAAGAAGGTGAAATATCTCAGTAAGTTGCCTATCTATAAATTATGTTTTCGTCCCTCAGTCTTGCGCTATTAATTTCCTTCACCAGACTAACTACATGGAACGACTGGAAATTGTATAAAATTTCCAGCAATAAGTCAGAGTGGTGTATAACCCCTAGTGTTATGTGGGCGTGGCGATAACCCCTAGTGTTATGTGGGCGTGGCGTTGTTACTTGACGCAAACACAAGACTTAATAATTTAACTGCATTCGAGAAATTGTGGGTCAATTAAATTCATAACGTGAATACAAGAATATTTCAGGATAATTGCTGCAACTAAGCCACTACAGTGAAATAAAGAAATCCATATCCTTTCACTCCCATGTAATTACTTAAATAATGCGATGACGTAAGGTGCTGTAAAGTGGGACAAACAGGTCGAAGCGAATATAGGAAGCATTTCCCCTTTATACAGGTTGACGAAGTTAATTCTTTCTAGTTTCTGGACGATGTCTCTGAGTTATATGGAAGTTACATGTTTTTTTAATTTAACAAATTTGAAGAAATCTTGATTAAATTTATTCAAATATATTTTGAATATTACTGATGTATCGCGATCATGATTTACGGCTCAGGTTGGAATTATAATATAGTTCCTTACAGTAAGCTAAAGTAATTTTCCATTTTCTTGAGCATAGAAGCTAGCTTATAATGAGTTTCATTTCACTTTGGGAGCCAGATAACCTAAAATTACTAGGTCTTTTACAAATAAGATAAGGGGATCACCTTAGTTTCTTGTAACTTAATGCATATCGTCTATCTCTTCATCTGGTAAGATAATTACAAAGTTATTGGCATGCTTTGTTCAAGCACTGATTTCAACTAGAATGTCTAATTTTCTTTGTAGTTTGTTTTTGAGTTCATTACAAATTCTATTGAGTTTATTATGGCAATGATCCAACTTACTATGTTTCCATTCTGATGGAATAGCCTCATTAAATGAGTACTTTTGCTAATCAATATTTTGAAAGCCTCCTCTTCTATTTTATGTTTCTGAAGAATAATTCTCATAACATCATCGAAGGGCGATCTCTCATGTAAGAGTCTTTTTGGCAAAAGAGACTTGTGCAGGACTTGTTCTTTCAAACAGTTTTTTTAAAAAATTAAATATAATTTTAAGCCTAAGTGACTTAATCAGTGCAGAGGAAAACTAGGAAACAAAAGAAATATTATTAGTAAATCTTACGAGAACATTCTGAAGAGTCGTGTGGTATCCATTGATGTAATAATATCACAGTAAACAGGTGACATCACAACAAAGAGAATAACCAATGTAAAAAAATATTGAAATTCCAATCACTTTCATGGTTTCTCACATTATCAAGGAACTATAAAAATAAAAGATTAACAGGAAGGCATATAATATATATATTTCTTATTTTTTTTTATTAACACATCTGTCGTCTCCTACCAAGGCAGGGTGGCCCGAAAAAGAAAAACTTCCATCATCATTCACTCCATCACTGTCTTGTCAGAGGTGCGCTTACACTACAGTTATAAAACTGTAACATTAACAACCCTCCTTCAGAGTGCCGACACTGTATTTCCTATCTCCAGAACTCAAGTCCGGCCTGCCGGTTTCCCTGAAATCCTTCATAAATGTTACCCTGCTCACACTCCAACAGCACGTCAAGTCCTAAAAACCATTTGTCTCCATTCGCTCCTATCTAACACGCTCACGCATGCTTGCTGGAAGTCCAAGCCTCATGCACACAAAACCTCCTTTATCCCCTCCCTCCAACCTTTCCTAGGCCGACCCCTACCCCGCCTTCCCTCCACTACAGATTTATATACTCTCGAAGTCATTCTATTTCGTTCCATCCTCTCTACATATCCGAACCACCTCAACAACCCCTCCTCAGCCCTCTGGATAATAGTTTTGGTAATCTCGCACCTACTTCTAATTTCCAAACTACGAATTCTCTGCATTATGTTCACACCACACATTGCTCTCAGACATGACATCTCCACTGCCTCCAGCCTTCTCCTTGTTGCAACATTCACCACCCTTTTTCACACCCACATAAGAGCATTGGTATTGGTATAACTATACTCTCATACATTCCCCTCTTTGCTTCAATGGACAAAGTTCTTTGTCTCCACAGACTCCTAAGTGCACCTTTTCCCCTCATAATTTCCTCTCATAATTTCTATGATTCACCTCATCTTTCATAGACCCATCTGCTGACACATCCACTCCTAAATATCTGAATACATTCACCTCCTCCATACTCTCTCCATCCAATCTGATATCCAATCTTCCGTCACTTAATTTTTTTGTTATCGTCACCACCTTAGTCTTTTCTATATTCACTTTTAATTTTCTTCTTTACATACCCTACGAAACTCATCCACCAACCTCTGTAACTTCTCTTCAGAATCTACCAAAAGCACAGTGTCATCAGCAAAGAGCAACTGTGGCAACTCCCACTTTGTGTTAGATTCTGTATCTTTTAACCCCACACCTCTTGCCAACACACGAGCATTCACTTCTCTTACAACCCCATCTATAAATATATTGAACAATCATGGTGACATCACACATCCTTGGCTAAAGCCTACTTTTACTGGGAAATAATCTCCCTCTCGGTACATACTCTAACCTGAGCCTCACTATCCTCGTAAAACTCTTCACTGCTTTCAGTATCCTTCCTCTTTTTCCATACATGTGCAATATCTGCCACAAATTTCCCTATCTACCCTTTCATACGTCTTTTCCAAATCCACAAATGCCACAAAAACCTCTTTACCCTTATATAAATACTATTCACCTATGTTTCCTGTAAACACTTGGTATACACACCGTACCTTTCATAAAGCCTCCTTGTTCATTTGCTATCCTACTCTCCGTCTTACTCTTAATTCTTTCAATAATAACTCTACCATACACTTTACCAGGTATACTCAACAGACTTATTCACTTATAATTTTTGCACACTCTTTTTTCGCCTTTGTCTTTATACAAAGGAACTATACATGCTCTCTGCCAGTCCCTAGGTACCTTACCCTCTTCCATACATTTATTAAATAAAAACACCAACCACTCCAAAACTATATCCCCACCTACTTTTAACATTTCTATCTGTATCCCATCAACCACAGCTGCCTTGCCCCTTTCATTCTATCAACTGCCTCACGAATTTTCCCCACACTCACAACTGGCTCTTCCTCACTCCTACATACATACATATATTCTTGTTTCTTTCAACACACCGGCCGTATCCCACCGAGGCGGGGTGGCCCAAAAGAAAAAACGAAATTTTCTCCTTTTACATTTAGTAATATATACAGGAGACGAAGTTACCAACCCCTTGCTCCTGGCATTTTAGTCGCCTCTTACTACATGCATAGCTTACGAAGGAAGAATACTGTCCCACTTCCCCATGGAGTTATATTTATATATATCTATATATTTCGTGGCAAATAGGTAAAAATTACTATTTTGGCTTAAATAGCAACGTTCTTCTTGCCGAATAAGGCAAAATGAAAATTTGTGTATGCAATCATTTCGCAAAAATAATTTTGAACCTAACGAAAAAATATATATCATTGTATTTCTTTATTATTAAATTACTGTTAACTTATCTAAAATATATTTAGTTGGATTAGGCTAAATTAAATAGCGCTTGTTATAATAAGGTTAGGGAAGTTTTCTGAGGCTCGTCTGGTACAAAATTATTAATTTTTACGTTATTATAAATGAAAAATATATCATTAAACGTATAAGAGAAAATTTTAGAAAAAACTTAATTTTAAATGAGTTCTTGCTAATTGACCAATTTTACCTAATTGGCTCGATATATATATATATATATATATATATATATATATATATATATATATATATATATATATATATATATATATATATTATATATATATTGTATAATGTGTATGCGGCATCAATGAATCAGTTTGTCAGTGAATGAAATGTAGGTAAATTTAACTTTTGTTGTGGAAACGTTGCTTTCTGTCATGACAGGTGCGCAGAGGCTGCATGTAATCTGCTGATAACAAGGAGGTAAGCAGCAGCACTGCCATTAAACAAGGGATTTTTCCAATTATGCCCCTGCCATCACGAACACAATTACGTAATATCTCTGTTTACATCACATGCTTTCTCCCCAGTGTCACATAGTACCTAATTAACGGTTATATTATACATTGTTTTGTATGGTTACTCAAAATAAACGAAGCATCGATGAGTCGAATGACTTTTTATGAATTTTGGGTTAAATTCTAACCTCACAAAGACTATCTAGCATTGTTCTATGTAATATTTTCTTATATATATATATATATATATGCTGACACTGCTGAAGCACTTAGAGGAAAGCACCCTGCCAGGGAAACCAGGGGTACCAACAGTTCCAACACCTCTGTCCCCACTGTGGAACCACTGATTGTGCAAGACTCGGACATTTACAAAGCAATAATGTCATTCCCTTCCGGCTCTGCTGGGGGTTACACTGGAATAAGGCCACAACATTTAAAGGAAATGGTTAATCCAGTTATCGGGGAGATTGCAGAGACACTGCTGTCAGAGATCACAAGGTTCGTCAACAATTCCTTGGCTGGTCTGATTCCTGACGAGATTAAACCTTTCTTTTTTGGAGCATCACTTTGTGCCCTTAAAAAGAAGGATGGAGGAATTAGGCCAATCGCAGTGGGCAACACGTTTCGCCGCCTCGTTTCTAAAGCTGCTGTCAGAAGTATTCGCGCAGAGGCAGCCATCATGCTTCAACCAAACCAGCTTGGCTTTGGGGTCTCTCAAGGAAGTGAAGCAGCGGTTCATGCAACAAGGGCATATATCGACAACCTGCCTGAGGACAATGCAGTGGTTAAATTAGATTTCAAGAATGCATTTAATCTCCTGAAAAGGGACGTAGTATTAGCAGCTGTACAAGAACATTTTCCAGGTCTCTTCCCTTTTGTTTCAGCTGGATATAGCAAGGAATCAATGCTCCTGTTTGGAGAGCATGAAATCACATCATCAGAGGGTGTCCAGCAAGGGGACCCTCTCGCACCATTTCTCTTCTGTATAGCAGTTAGGGAAATCACAGTAAGACTGACCAGTGAGCTAAACATCTGGTTCCTGGATGATGGCACACTAGCAGGTACAAAGGAGTCCCTTGTAGATGATCTTACACAGGTGATGACACAGGGACAGGAAATGGGTCTCATCCTGAATCCATCCAAATGTGAAATCATATCAGTCAATCAACAAGTGATAGATGCAGTGCTATCAAAACTACCAGGAGCAACAGTCATTGCCCCTACTAATAGTGTCTTGCTTGGAGCACCTCTGGGAAGAGATGCCATTGACACAATTCTCAGGAAGAAACTGGAAGAATTGAGGAGAATGGAACAACGAATAGGCAATCTTGACACCCATGATGCCTTGTACCTCCTCACAAAATGCTTGAGTCTGCCCAGGTTGACATATTTCCTAAGATGTGCTCCTTCATATGATAATCCTATACTGCACGAATATGACAGTATCCTGAGGCAGATCTTTACTAAAGTACTTAACCTTACTCTAGAAGATGGGCAGTGGGACCAAGCTACACTCCCAGTCAGACTAGGAGGCATTGGTGTCCGCAAGTCATCTCAGATTGCTCTACCTGCTTTCCTGTCTTCATGCATTGCATCCAGAGGGCTTGTAGCAGCAATTCTCCCTGAACATCTTAGGGACACGATTGGAATCCATGACCAAAAGTTCGTTGATGGAGCCAGGATCTGGGATAACCTAACAGGCTCTGAAACCAGGCCTGCTTCCCCCAACAACTACAAACAGTCGCACTGGGATGGCCCAATAGTAGAGAATATAGCCTCAGCAATGCTTCAGAGTGTGTCAGGGAAGGATAGAGCCCGCCTACTTGCAGTGAGAGCTCCTCATGCAGGGGACTTTCTTTGGCTGTTCCCAACTCCAGCCTTGGCACACGCCTCGACCCACAGACCATCCGCATTGGTGTTGCCCTTCGACTTGCCGCCCCTATTCTCGCCGAACACAGGTGTATTTGTGGCAGTGAAGCAGCAGACCGATTCGGGTACCATGGTCTTGTGTGTCGTAAATCCGAGGGAAAGATTGCAAGACATGAAGAGGTTAATAACATTATCAAGAGGAGCCTCACAACAGCCGGATGCCCAGCAGTAAGGGAACCACCCCAACTATGCAGATCTGATGGCAACCAAAAGCGTCCAGATGGTATCACCCTTCAAGCCTGGACAGACGGCAAGCAGGTGGTGTGGGACTACACATGTGCATCTACCTTGGCTGATACCTATCTCCAGTACACCAGGGAGGAAGGAGGGCTGCTGCCACCTTCAGGGAGTCCCAGAAGTCGAGAAAATATGGAGAACTTGCCCATCATTATATGTTTGTTCCCATAGGCTCAGAGACCCTTGGCTCATGGGGAAAGAGTGCATCTAAGTTCCTCAAGGAGCTGGGCAAAAGACTCAACAGGGTAACTAGGGATCCCAGGGCAGCTAGTTTTCTGTTCCAGCGACTCAGCGCTGCTGTTCAGAGGGGTAATGCATGCTGTATTCTGGGCACGCGCCCCAGCTCGGAAGAGCTGGATGAGATTTTCGCATTATAATCAGTGACAAAGATGTAACAATATGTACTAGACATGTATCTCTCACCTCGTGTACTGTATATGCCATCTTTATATCAACAATGTATGTCTCAAATCTTTTGTACCATATTATGTAATAAAACATACCTATTGGTAAAAAAAAATTAAAAGATGGGTGGTAGGAGAAGTGGAATATTCAAATGGCATCAGGAAGAAATCCAAATATTCTTCCTTGAAGCCTTTTTATCCACTTCTCCGAGGCTATGGGTCCCACAATTTGTACCAGAGGTGGACCCCATCCTATATATATATATATATATATATATATATATATATATATATATATATATATATATATATATATATATATATATATATATATCTTATTGGGCGTATGTTGGCAAAGCCGCCCTCTCAATGGAACACCAGAATGCATAGTTATTCATTAGGTAGGCGGCACGAATTGATGTGTATGACCTATGCAGGTATATGATGACAATATTTTCAGGATTTTTCTTTTCTTAAATTGAGTTGCTTTGTAAATCTGAATTCATATAGTATTGCAATGCGTTTGCGCGCGCAAAGTGGCCAGAAGGACCCATTTTGGCAGGGTACATGAGGGCCCAGAAACATGGAGGGCAAAGATGATGGAGATGGTACTGGAAAATCTCGTGTATCAGCACGTTAGAGACATTACCAGAGCGAGGAGAAGACGAACCAGCAAGACTGGACCTAGTATTCACCTTAAGTAGTGAAGATATTGAGGACATCACATATGAAAGGCCCCTCGGAGCTGGTGATCACGTGGTTCTGAGCTTCGAATACATAGTAGATTTACTAGTGGAGAGGGAAGCAGGAAGCGCAGAGTGGAGGAAGTGAAACTACAAGAGAGGAGACTACACAAGATTGAGGAACTTCCTTCATGAGACTCAGTGGGACAGAGAACTAGCAGGGAAATCAGTAAATGAGATGATTTAATGTGCGACAACAATATGCAAGGCAAAAGAGGAGAGGTTTGTACCCAAGGACAACAGAAATAATGAGAATACCAGAATGAGCCCTTGGTTAACCCAGAGGTGTAGAGAGGCCAAAACTAAAGAACTAGAGAATGGAAGAAGTATAGGAGGCAAAGGACCCATGAGAATAAGGAGAGTAGTCGAAGAGCCAGAAAAGAATATGCACAGGTGAGGGAGGCCCAAATACAGTACGAAAATGACATAGCAGCGAAAGCCAAGTCCTACCCAAAGCTGAAGTACAGTCACATCAGGAGGAAAACAGCAGTCAGGGACCAGGTAATTAGGATGAGGAAAGGAGATAAGGTCACAAGAAACGACCGAGAAATATGTGAGAAGCAAAACATGAAATTTAAAGAAGTATTCACAGTGGAGACAGAAAGGACTCCAGAAACACGGAGGGGTGGTGTACACCAAGTGCTAGACACAGTACATACAACCGAGGAAGAGGTGAAGAGGCTGTTAAGCGAACTGGATCCCTCAAAGGCGATGAGACCGGATAACATCTCTCCGTGGGTCCTGAGAGAGGGAGTGGAGGCGCTCTGTGTACCACAAATGACAATCTTCAATAAATCTATCAAAAAGAGTGCGGCTCCCTGAGATATGGAAGACACCAAGTGTACAGACCAGTATCACTGACTTGTATAGTATGCAAAGTCATGAAGATTATCAGGAGAAGAGTGGTGGAGCACTTAAAAAGGAATGAGCTTATCAACGGCAACCAGCATGGATTCAGGGACGGGAAATCCTGTGTCACAAACCTACTGCAGTTCTACGACAGGGTGACAGCAGTAAGACAAGAGAGAGAGGGGTGGGTAGACTGCATTTTCTTACACTGTAAGTAGGCTTTTCACACAGTTCCACACAAGAGATTAGTGCAAAAGCTGGAGGACCAGGCAGGTATAACAGGGAAGGAACTGCAATGGATCAGAGAATACCTGTCAGGAAGACAGCAGCGAGTCATGGTACGCGACAAGGTGTCGGAGTGGGCGCCTGTGACGAGCAGGTTTCCACAGGACCGGTGTTGTTTCTGGTATATGTGAATGACATGACTGAAGGAATAGACTCAAAAGTGTCTGTTTACAGACGATGTCAAGATAGTGAGGATAATTTAATTGGAGGAGGAGCAGGCAGGACTACAAAGGGATCTGAACAGGCTACAGGCCTTGTCCAGAAAATGGCTCCTGGAGTTCAACCCCTCCAAGTGCAAAGTCATGAAGATCAGGAAAGGGCAAAGAACACCGCAGACAGAATACAGTCTAGGGGGCCAAAGACTACACACCTCACTTAAGGAAAAGGATCTTGGGGTGAGTATAAAACCAAACACATATCCTGAAGTGCACATCAACCAATTAAATACCGCGGAATACGGACGACTAGCAACCCTAAGAACAACATTCCGACATCTTGGTAAGGAGTCGTTTAGGCCCATATTAGAGTATGCAGCATCAGTTTGGAACCCACACCTTGCCAAGCACTTCAGGAAATTAGAGAAAGTGCAAAGGTTTGCAACGAGACTAGTCCCGGAGTTAAGGGGCATGTCCTACGAGGAGAGGTTAAGGGAAGTCGACCTGACGACACTGGAGGACAGGAAGGGCAGGGGAGACATGATAACAACATATAAGATACTGAGAGGAATCGACAAAGTAGACAGGGATAGGATGCTCCAGAGATGGGACACACCAACAATAGGTCACATTTGGAAGTTGTAGACTCATATGAGTCACAGGGATTTTAGGAAGTATTTATTTAATCAGAGTTGTCATGAAGTGGAATAGTCTGGAAAGGGAGGTGGTGGAGGCAGGATCCATACATAGCTTTAAGAAGAGGTATGATAAAGCTCACGGAGCAGGAAGAGAGTGACCTAGTAGCGACCAATGAAGAGGCAGAGCCAGGAGCTATAACTTGACCCCTGGAACCACAATTAGGTGAGTACAATTGAGTACACACACACACACACACGCACGCGCGCACATACACGCACAGACATGCCTGAAGTAGTGTTTGTTACAAGGGACAGGAGTAAGTTTTGGCAGAGGACCTGTCAATAGGATGACTGAAGTCTAACATGACAGAAAAGGGCATTATTGAAGGGGACAAGAGGAGCATGAAGTAGAGTAGACACCAGGGGCATCTATAGCAGGAGGAAAGGTACGAACTAGATTACTGCGAAGGGTGTTTGTTAGTTTGGAGAAAAGTGAGTTTGATGTCTAGGGAATGGAGAGAGTTGAGATTAGAAAGACTTGAAATATAGGGAAGGCAGAGGACAGATTTCACAAGAGTAGAGAGTTTCGGAGAGAAGAAAGTCCGTTTAGCATGTGAGAAGGCAGAGTTTATGAAATGGGAAGGATAGCCAAGACTAGAGAACGAATTATGAAGAGTGGAAATTTCCGATTCAAGGAAATGAGGGTCATAAATTCGGAGGTCACGGAGAAAGAGATATAAGAACACTTTTCCTGTGAAATCTCCTGTTCTCTGCTTTCCCTATATTTCTAGTTTTTTCTAATCTAGTCAAACTAACACCCTTCGCAGTAATCTAGTTAGTACCTTTTAATCCTGGTATAGATAATCCTGGTGTCTACTCATTTCATGCTTCCCTTGTCCTCTCCATACTTTGGAGAAACTGACCGCTCTTTTTCTGACGATCGAAAAACACAAACAAAGTTGTTAGTCTTGCCGACACCAGTAAAGCTCTTTACTGAGATCTCAGTTATCCTGTTGACTGGTCCTCTGCTAAAACTGTCTAACCTACTTCTAGCCTTTACACAGTCACCATCTTGTTGAAGCATTCCTTATACACAACTTTTCTAGTATGAATGAATCTTAGTCGTGGCTTCATCTCTGTATATGCCTTACTTTCTCATGACATTGTCAAATGCTCCAGACTTCAAAACACTCGTGACGTGACCTGATCATTTCTTCTCCTCTCCCTACCTCTTCACTCCTATTTTTTCCTTTTCCCTTCTTTGTTTTCCTTTCTTCTGCCTAAGTGTGTTCTGTTCTTCAGTTTTTTCCCTTTCCCTGTGTTTCTTGGTCTTACTCCTTGTGGGTTCTAGCTCTCCTGCAATGCTTCTTTATTCCACTTCTACTACTACTACTACTACGACTACCATTCCATTAATACTACTATTGCCTCCCTTCACTCCTATTTCTATCTCTTGAGCCGCTAAAACTACTCTCCCTACTTTCAACTACCACTACTACCAGCATTACCACTACCACTATTACCAGCATTACCACTACCACTACTACCAGCATTACCACTACCACTACTACCAGCATTACCACTACCACTACTACCAGCATTACCACTACCACTATTATATTTTATTTCTGTCCCGTCACTGTCCCGTCACTGTCCCGTCAGTGTCCCGTCACTGTCCCGTCAGTGTCCCGTCACTGTCCCGTCACTGTCCCCCTCGCTTATATATACTGGCTCCCTCACTCTTATGTCTTAGTGTAAATGGTCCAAATCGGACCGAAACGTCGTCATAAACTTCTCTCTCCTCTATGTGGGTTATTTACGTATTGTTCCAGTCATGGTATTGTGCCATTTTGTTCTTTAACAATCACAATAATACGAGCGTACGTCATTACTCTTCCAGTAAAAATAAAAATAAATAAATATTGCTATTGAATTTTTCATATTTTTTAAAAAATACGTGAAACATTAACACTCCTGGTTTAACACTCCTGGTTTAACACTCCTGGTTTAACACTCCTGGTTTACAGTTCCTTCCTCCTTTCATATGCTACTATAGAAAAAAAATCCGAGGCGTTTAAAATAAAGCCATGCTCTTTTTAACGTCACTAATGTAAACAATTAAAGAAAATGTTAAACTAAATTTAACCTGTTACCTGGTAGGTAAGACACATAGGCAACAGTTAGGCAAATTTATTCCGAAACATTTCGCCTACAGAGTAGACTTCTTCAGTCTAGTACAGAAAGTTGGCAGGAACAGAAGAAATGTGAAGACGATGTAATCAGTAGTGTATACCATATTGACTCTGTCAGACACTGCAACACAATGGCATCTTGGTACAGAAGAGAAAACAACTTGGACCTGAGAGGGACGTGACCTCTCAGTGATTACATTCTTTCTTCTACCACTCTGCACCTCTCCTCTGCTTGATCTTTACATTGTTTCACACTATGGAACAGAACTCTTCTCCAGGCTGAGGGACTGACCACCTCAAATCAAGGGTGATGGACTGATTACATCATCTTGACATCTCTACTGCTTCTGCATACTTTCTGTACTCGACTGAAGAAGCCTACTGTGTAGGCGAAACGTTTCGGAATAAAGTTGCCTATATTTCTTACCAACCTGTCGGTATTGTATACCATTTTGATATTCAACCTGTTACCTGTTGACTTTTGATTATAAATCCAATTTGTTAGACTAAAGTTAATTAATGGTTATTAAAATATCTCCTAACAGCCAACAAAAATTGGTTCTCTAACACCTAATGAGGTAGATATAATAATTCCTTGATCTAAAGAGAGGTCTTAGCTAAGCCTACTTAATGGATCCAGGCTAATATATGTCTAAACAATGTTATTATTTGAAAGAACACTGGGCTTTAGTGCAAATTAGATGAGAGGGAAGGGTGTTCCATTCACAGGACTTCCCTCTCCACTTCTCTCTACCTCCCTCTCCATCTCAGCTCATTTCAAAGCCCACTCTTATCTAATGTATACTACCACCTTTTGGGATGCCACCCACAACAGTTGACTAACACCCAGGCACCTACTTACTGCTAAGTAAACAGGAACTGCAGGTGTAAGGAAACATGACCAATGTTTCCATTACATGCTAGTGGTCGAACCACGGACCCTCGGTATGCGAGCTGAGTGCGCTACTAACTAAGCCACGGAACACCCAGGTCTCCGTCTCTTAGTCTCTCAGTTTGGTCTGTCTGTCTCTGTCTCTCACGCTCTCTCTCTCTCTCCCTCTCCCTCTCCCTCTCTCCCTCCTCCCCTCTCCTTCCCTCATAAGTGGAAGAACCTCGGGCGGGTGTTAGTGTTCCCAGACACAAGATACACTCCAGCCTCAGTTGTCTGGAACACCCCCGCCGCGCCTGGCTGGGCTGCCACTTCAATATTTTATCACAAATTAGTTGCAGAGGCTATTTAACCCTCATTCGTTCCCTCGTTTGTCACACCCAAGCAACATTAATGGTATCTTTAATTACATATTCAAGATAAAATACAGACACTCGCACTGCGGACAAGGAGTATTTATTGTATTATTTTTATGTACAGACACTACACTAATTATTTTCTTGCATGAATAAGCATGTTTTTCTTCGTATAAGAATAAATATAAGTGAAAGTTTATGCACTCGCAGACTTTCTGTTCTACAAGTTGGTGCTAGTCGAGCGTATTTACATTTTTATTTGTTTTTTGACGAGCTTCAGCGAACGCGACTAACAATCCGCCGTCCCAGCGTTCGTCTTTATTAATATCAGGATTATTATGTCGCTAGCTACCAATGCCCCTACCTACCTTAGATACTCAGACCCTTTGGACACCCAACACCCCTAGATACCACCAGCCTAGGTTATCTATCATCCCTCAGCTACTTACACTCCCTAACCCCCACCACTTCTAATAGCCACCATCCCTTAGCTACCCCAATCCCCTTAGCTACCATTCACTTCTGGATAAATCCACATCTCATAATTATCCCAATTCCTAGATCCCCACTACTCTACAGATACACCCGCCACCCTATAGATACACCCGCCACCCTATAGATACACCCGCCACCCTATAGATACACCCGCCACCCTATAGATACACCCGCCACCCTATAGATACACCCGTCACCCTATAGATACACCCCGATAGATATCTTCCACCACCTACATAGATACCCTCACCCGCTCGTTACTCAACACCCTTAAATACTCATCATCCTCTGTTACCCCAACATACCTACAAGCCCCGAGCACCAAAAACCAGTAAACTGCCTTACCTGGGGTATACTTGGAGAAGGTTTCGGGGGTCAACGCCCCCGAGGCCCGGTCTGAGACCAGGCCTCGTGGTGGATCAGGGTCTGATCAACCAGGATGTTACTGCTGGCCGCACACAAACTGACGTATGAACCACAGCACTACTGGTCAGGTACCGACTTTAGGTGCCTGTCCAGTGCCTTCTTGAAGACAGCCAGGGGTCTATTGGTAATCCCCCTTATGTATGCTGGGAGGCAGTTGAACAGTCTTGGGCACCGAACACTTATTGTGTTGTCTCTCAGTGTAACTCGTGGCGCCCCTGCTTTTCATTGGGGAAATGTTTCATCTTCTGCCGATTCTTTTGCTTTCATAGGCAGTGATTTTCGTTTGACAGTTTAGTACTAAACCCTCTAGGATTTTCTAAGTGTATAATATCATGTATCTCTCTCTCCTGCGTTCCAAGGAATATAAATCAAGAGCCTTCAACCGTTCTCAGTAATTTAGGTGCCTTACCGTACTTATGTGTGCCGTGAACGTTCTTTGTACATTCTCCAGGTCAGCAATTTCGCCTGCTCTGAAGGGGAAAGTTAGTGTACAACAGTATTCCAGCCTGGAGAAAACAAGCGATTTGAAGAGAATCATCATGGGCTTGGCGTCCCTAGTTTTGAAGGTTCTTATTATCCATCCTATCATTTTCCTAGCAGATGCGGTAGATACATTGTTGTGGTCTTCGAAGGTGAGATCCTCTGACATTATCACTCTCAGGTCCTTCACATTACTTTTTCGCTCTATTGTATGGTTAGAATTTGTTGTAAACCTTGATACAGTTTTAATTTCCTCAAGTTTTTCATATCTGAGTAGTTAAAATTTCTTTTCATTGAACTTCATATTGTTTTGAGTTGATGTCCGCTTGAAGTCTTTAGGTGTCTTCGATGGAGGTCACTGTCATGGCAATTCGGGTGTCATCCGAAAAGGAAGACACGGAGCTATGGCTTACATCTGTGTCTATGTTAGATATGAGTATGAGGAATAGGATGGGAGCGAGTACTGTACCTTGTGGAACAGAACGTTTCACCGTAGCTGCTTCGGACTTTACTGTTTACTATTACTCTTTGTGTTCTATTTGTCAGGAAGTTATAGATCCATCTACCAACTTTTCCTGTTATTCCTTTAACACGCATTTTGTGTGATATTACACCATGGTCACACTTGTCGAAAACTTTTGCAAAGTCTGTATATACTACATCTGTATTTTTTTTTATCCTCTACAGCATCCAGGACCTTGTCATAGTGGTCCAGTAGCTGGAACAGCTGGAGACGATCAGCATATCGAAGAATTAGACACATGTGCAACGTCTGGGTATCTTTAATTTGTAGACGTTTCGCCATGCAATGGCTTTATCAATACAATGCAAGTACATAATGTGACAACTGTAGAAGTACATGAAAAAGATGAGGTAATCAGTGTGTCAGCCTAAGAGTAGGTGATGATCACTGTAATTTTCAAGACTACGAGGTTCATCAACTACTTCTAGCCTGAGGAATTGATTAGCTCGTCATTTGCATATCGTTCTACAGTCTTTACATTATATACTTGTATTGATAAAGACACTGGATGGCGAAACGTCTACAAATTAAAGATACCCAGATGTTGTACATGTGTCTAACTCTTTATCTTGTTGGTATTGTATAGTATTCATGGACAGTCGGTATGTCCTCCATAATAGGTGTAAAACTCCCTTTTTACTAAGTTCTGGGATTTTCAAAACCCGACTATGACAGTGTTTGAACAAGTTAGATCGTGTTAAACTCTGGACTTGGATCATATTTGAGTGTCTCAAGACACACAGCAACATAACTAACACTACCCACAACCTCCACAGCAACAGCACCAACTTACTACACACAACCTCCACAGCAACAGTGTCAACATAACTAACACCACACGCAATCACAGCAGTAACAGACTCACGAAATCGTAATGACACGATTGCAAACAAACCATACCACGGGCGGGGTTAAAACTCTCTGATCGCGGGTTCTAACCCCGCCCGTGGTATGGTATGACAGCGGTAACAGTACCAACATAACTAACACAGCACAACAACTACAGTAAAAACACCAACATAACTAACACCAAACAGTCACCACAGCAACATCATCAATAACACCACACACTACTACCACAGCAACAAAAGCCTCACTAACACTGCACTCAACCACCATAGCAACATCACTAGTATCCCTCACAACTACCACAATAACCTCACTAACACTGCACTCAACCACCACAGCAACATCACTAGTATCCCTCACAACTACCACAATAACCTCACTAACACTGCACTCAACCACCACAGCAACATCACTAGTATCCCTCACAACTACCACAATAACCTCACTAACACTGCACTCAACCACCATAGCAACATCACTAGTATCCCTCACAACTACCACAATAACCTCACTAACACTGCACTCAACCACCATAGCAACATCACTAGTATCCCTCACAACTACCACAATAACCTCACTAACACAACAAACAACAATCACTGCAGGACCATCACTAACCAGACAAACAACGCCAACATCAATAACGCAACGAACATCCACCACAGCAACATCAACAACATCCATAAAAGCTTACCACTTTTAAATTGTACAAGGAAGAATTTTTCTGGACATTTCTAGAAATGATTCACAAATACGCGAGAAATACAAGTAGTTGTCTGGAAATATTTTTGGTGTTGGGGTTAAACGGCTCTGTTTACGTGTGTGTGTGTACGTGTGCGTGTGTACGTGTGTGTGTGTACGTGTACGTTGTGAGTTGTTGGTTGAAATAATTTTCCCTTGTTATTTTAGGATGTTTCCCATCTTTTATTTTCAGTACAAATAATATAAATCAATGTACACTCTGCCTCCTGATCTTTCTCACCTCAAGTGGTTTCTTACTACTCCCATTTTTACTTCAGCTTTTAAGGTGTCTGTCCATCATTCTGTGCTCGCCTCTCCGTCTTCTCTACCCTCACCCACACTTCTCTTGCTTCCCCTCCCACTCTTACATTCATCTCAAACTTCCCTTTCTTCTCTCGTTCCTCCCTCTCTCGCCTCATCCTCCATCTCTTTTTATTCCTACTTGTTTTATCTCTAATTCCTCTCTTCTCTTGCTCCTTCCTCTTTCTTTTATTTTCTCCTTCCTCTTTCAGGCTTGGAATAAATATGATTGTAATTGAAGATGAATATAAGTAATTATTTTTTTAGTAATTATAATTGAACTTTCAGTTTAAAAATAATTGTAAGTGCTTAAATTACAGCATAAACCTGAGGTAGTGTGATGGGCTAAGGCCAAAATGAAAGTACACATTAAATGTGACGTAACTTTACATTGTGATGTGAATCTCGTTGTTTGGGTCACGTTCAGTACTTGTACTGCCGAGTGTCATGTTTGTGCGGCCTCTGTGTCAACGGTTTCTCCCTCAGTCGGGGTTGATACATTTTGACCAATGTTTCGCCAGGAAAAAACGTAAGTTATTCTTTTGTGTCAAAAGTTTTATATTTTATGGTAATTTTAATGAGTAACATTTTGAAAGTATTTTGAGACGTTAAGGAAATAAGCTTATTTTTTTGAAAACAGGAAGCCACTGGTTTTGTATGTTTGAATGAACAAGCTTCATAAACATTCTGAACACCTTCCATGCTTCAATTTTAATGAACTGTAATATATGAAAATAGAAGTAACTTGTGTATATTCTTGTACGCTATTAGAGTCAATATTATGTTCATAATTTTACGCCTTGTGCAATAACTTATTTGAAACTTTCTGCAACATTCATTGCGACAATTCTCCTAATTTTGTTTAGCTTCCAGGTACAGTTTCCTTGTTTAAACTGATGGAAAAAATTACACATTTTCATAGATCTAACACAGTAAAGTACATTATGTGAAAGGAAGGTTATTTGGTTATTTGCTGGATCTTCGGCTGATTCAATGTAACAAATACGCACATGTTCTCCATCTGTTTGACTCGGAATGGGGTTAAGCCTGGGGACAGTTGGTCCCGGAAGATGAGGAGGTACTTGTACCTCCTCCCATGGGAGACATAGGTCTCAAGACGCTCCCAAGACAGGGAGCCAAGGCCGGGTCACCATCTGGGCTTTTTAGGATTGTTAAAGAAGACAATGCATTTTCTTTGGGTGGTGTCTCGTCTAGGTAAGTTGATATTTATACGTAGTCTGTAATCTCTGTTGAAATGAATAGGATCGCGAAGTTAAGAAAAGAATTGCCCGATAAAAAAAACATTCTTTTTCAAAGAATTCGCTACGGCAAATACAGAAGCTTATGGCACCACATATGGTCGTGGTGTCATGGTGAGTGGAAGTGCAGCACATCATGTCACCTGCCGGGTTTACATTAGACTTTAAAAGGTAACTCATGTTAGATTCGTAGAGAACGTCTTGTAATGGAAGAATGATGGCGACTTCCTCTTAGAGTGTGAATTGAATGTCGGGTTCAACGTTGTTGAGTTTGTGTCGTAGTTAAGTTATGAACGTAGCGGAGGCTGTTGACCCAGGAGGGATGCCGGAGGCTGTTACCGAGGAGGGGATGCCGGAGGCTGTTACCGAGGAGGGTATGCCGGAGGCTGTTGACCCAGGAGGGATGCCGGAGGCTGTTGACCCAGGAGGGATGCCGGAGGCTGTTGACCCAGGAGGGATGCCGGAGGCTGTTACCGAGGAGGGGATGCCGGAGGCTGTTACCGAGGAGGGATGCCGGATGCTGTTGACCGAGGAGGGATGCCGGAGGCTGTTACCGAGGAGGGGATGCCGGAGGCTGTTGACCGAGGAGGGGATGCCGGAGGCTGTTGACCGAGGAGGGGATGCCGGGGGCTGTTGACCGAGGAGGGGATGCCGGAGGCTGTTGACCGAGGAGGGGATGCCGGAGGAGAACCACTTTTCTTCAAGATGTTCAGTGTAGTATAGGTTCGGCAGGTCAATAATTAGTAGAGAAGGCATAGCTAGGTCGCACGTTTCATTAAAAGAATTTTCAATACAGAAACAGTTTAAGCCAGTATATAGTTCAATGAGGTCTGCAAAGTAAAGTGGTATAAGAGGAAGGTCCAAGGAGTCGTCAAATTTCCGGTGCATGAGGTCGACTTTATAGACTTCACTAAATAATGTCATGGTTTTAATGTCTTCCTTTAAAATCTCCTAACAAACTTTCTGATTGCCTATGGATTCCCAACTGAATGCTGTGCACCACACTTTACCCAGCACAGGTGAAATATTAGGCATTTTACCTTACACCTGTTGCCCTTGTTTACCTAGCAGTAAGTAGGTACCTGCATGTTAGCCGACTGTTGCGGATCGCATCCTGGGGGAGAAGATTGAAGAACATAACAGAAACTACAGACAGTAACTTATGACGCACGGAATTTACTTGGTTATTATGGGTGGCAAACCCTCCTATAGTTATCCAGGAATCGCATCCAGATGTCACCGCCTCCTCGGCCCGGTCCCAGACAAGGCCACCTGGTTGCTGACTTGATCTGTCGAGTTCCTTCTTTAAGACAGCTAGGGGTTTGTTGGTAGTACACCCTATTCATGAAGGAAGGGCGTTGAATAGTCGTGGTCTCATAACACTTAGTGAGTTCTCCGAGTGTACTCATCGCTCCCCTGTTTCTCAGTGGAGGTATCCTCCACCGTCTGCCAAGCCACGTGTGTTTATAATGGTAATTTTGGTGTGCGGGTTAAAATCTGAACTAAATCCATGGGCTCTAACTTTGCCTCTGGGGTCTTAGAGCTAATATCAAGGAGCTGAAACTCTTTGGTAGGTTTCAGGAGCTAGGGCCTGAAGTATCCACAGCTCCTTAAGGTGAATCAAGGTCCAATAGTGTGAGCTCATCCATAAAGTTAGGGAAAAACCCCTCCTCTCTCTTTCCCGTAACTCTCCTCCATCCATCCCTGTCAGTACCTCCACCTGCCACCTGTCAGTACCTCCACCTGTCAGTACCTCCACCTGCCACCTGTCAGTACCTCCACCTGCCACCTGTCAGTACCTCCACCTGCCACCTGTCAGTACCTTCACCTGCCACCTGTCAGTACCTTCACCTGCCACCTGTCAGTACCTCTACATGCCACCTGTCAGTACCTCCACCTGCCACCTGTCAGTACCTCCACCTGCCACCTGTCAGTACCTCCACCTGCCACCTGTCAGTACCTCCACCTGCCACCTGTCAGTACCTCCACCTGCCACCTGTCAGTACCTCCACCTGCCACCTGTCAGTACCTCCACCTGCCACCTGTCAGTACCTCCACCTGCCACCTGTCAGTACCTCCACCTGCCACCTGTCAGTACCTCCACCTGCCACCTGTCAGTACCTTCACCTGCCACCTGTCAGTACCTTCACCTGCCACCTGTCAGTACCTCTACATGCCACCTGTCAGTACCTCCACCTGCCACCTGTCAGTACCTCCACCTGCCACCTGTCAGTACCTCCACCTGCCACCTGTCAGTACCTCCACCTGCCACGTGTCAGTACCTCCACCTGCCACCTGTCAGTACCTCCACCTGCCACCTGTCAGTACCTTCACTTGCCACCTGTCAGTACCTTCACCTGCCACCTGTCAGTACCTCTACATGCCACCTGTCAGTACCTCCACCTGCCACCTGTCAGTACCTCCACCTGCCACCTGTCAGTACCTCCACCTGCCACCTGTCAGTACCTCCACCTGCCACGTGTCAGTACCTCCACCTGCCACCTGTCAGTACCTCCACCTGCCACGTGTCAGTACCTCCACCTGCCACCTGTCAGTACCTCCACCTGCCACCTGTCAGTACCTCCACCTGCCACCTGTCAGTACCTTCACCTGCCACCTGTCAGTACCTCTACATGCCACCTGTCAGTACCTCCACCTGCCACGTGTCAGTACCTCCACCTGCCACCTGTCATTGAACATCGACCGTCGTGCGGCTGTGGTGGCCAGAAAAGATAATAAACAAGTTAGCCTTCTCAACTATATCTTGCTAAAATAAAAGGTATTACAAAAGACTCATTAACCACATATAAACTACACTAATGATTGTTTGTGACTGAATTAATGTCTGTGTAAAAAAATACTCATCATGATTTTGACAAGATCATTAACTTGAAAGTGATTTATTACCACTAACATGAATAGTTACCAAAATATTGAGGCTTAGTCATTTGACCCACCATATGCCTCTAGAAAATTGACTGCCGCTCACAGAATGGGTATGAAGTGCTTAATAATGAATTACTTAAAAAAATAATGCTTTATAAAAGAATTTTAGAGAAACTAAATGGAATATAACCTTTGAAGCAGATTTTTTTTTTTCAACACGTCGGTCGTCTCCCACCGAGGCAGGGTGACCCAAAAAGAAAGAAAATCCTCAAAAAGAAAATAATTTCATCATCATTCAACACTTTCACCTCACTCATACATAATCAATGTCTTTGCAGAGGCACTCAGATATGACAGTTTAGAAGTCCTTCCAAACTGCCAATATCCCAAACCCCTCCTTTAAAGTGCAGGCATTGTCCTTCCCATTTCCAGGACTCAAGTCCGGTTAACCGGTTTCCCTGAATCCCTTCACAAAATATTACCCTGCTCACACTCCAACAGCTCGTCAGGTCCCAAAAACCATTCTTCTCCATTCACTCCTATCTAACACGCTCACACATGCTTGCTGGAAGTCCAAGCCCCTCACCCACAAAACCTTCACACCCTCCCTCTAACCTTTTCGACGACGACCCCTACCCCGCCTTCCTTCCCCTACAGATTTATACGCTCTCCAAGTTAGTCTACTTTGATCCATTCTCTCTAAATGACCAAACCACCTCAACAACTCAGATATGAATAAATAATACAAGAATTTCTGCATCATATATGAATTCAGAATCAAACAATTTATCTCAACAAGGTGTGAAATTAATATAATAAGGAACTTCTTAATGGAAGGTTCTCGAGAACAATTAAAAATAAAGGACTAGAAATCAAAATAGGAAGCGTGTCAAGCCGGAGACTTACACATGAGTAGAGAAGAAAAAAGAAACTTTGAAAAATATAATAGTCAAAGGTCATGCAAAACAGTTTGTAAAAAGTGAACTAAATGTAAAAAAAGGCATAAGCAAAGAATCAATGACGAGAGAATAATTACTGAAGAGGAGGAGGAAATATGTGAGGTAATAAATACAAAGTTTTAGTTTGTTTAAAGGAAAAAAATGTTTTTAATATACTGAATTTTAATCCAAAATTGCTGAATGAAGTGGAAAAAAGTGAAATACCTGAAAAGTGAAATACAGAAATCATTACTGAATGTTGCCAACAAAATACAATATGACCAGACGAAATTTTAAAAGAATGTACAGAAAAGAAATGATACCCACCTTTACATTTTTAGCTTGATTTTGTAAGCTAAATGTTGTTATCATACTTCAACTCATCTCAAAATCAGTCGTATATAAAGCATAATACAACCCTCGGTGATGGGACCCAAATCAATAGCTAATATCAGGTACCTACTTACTACTCCGTGAATAGGGTCAACATGTATAAAGGGGAGTCGCCTACAAAAGGATTGTATTAGAGTCCCTACGCTGTAAACTGCTGGAACTCTGCCACTGAGCAATAAGTCACATAATTTGTCTATAAGAAGGTTAACTCGCTGACATTTTGCTTATATTTAAAAAAAAAAAAGGTACAGGGAAGCTTCTTTAAACTGCACGTCTGTTTTTGCTGACAATTGTACTTGTAAAAAGTATAGGAAAAAAATCCTTAAGAGGAAACAAATAAAACAATAAAAGTAGAAATCAATCACTAGCAAACATTTCAGTTTCCAAACTACAAATTCCTCTATGTTATTTCGATTAATCCATGATGACAAAGTAATTATTCAAGAAAGAAGCATGTGGGTGTATGGCCTCAATCTTGACTTCACTTAAGGTTCACATAGAATTCCTTATTAAAGACTTACTTAAAAACTACAAGACAGATTAAGAATAAAAGGCAAATTATAACAATGTTGATAATTTTTATAAATGAACTGACAGAATGCAAAAGAATATTACATGAACGTGTTTGTGGATAATACAAAAATATATAAATTAAGCAATGAAAAAGACAAAGTCTTTACTGATTTACTGGGCAATTGAGCTGAAAGATGAATGGTGGAGTTTAATAAAAAATAAATGTTATGCAAAGGAAAGGAGTGAAAGCGAAATAAAAAAAAAATGCAAACATTAAGCAAAAAAAATGAATCGTGAAAGAGTGATCAGAGTGGGCAAGTGTGACAAGTGGGGTTCCACAAGCATCAGTGCTGGGTCCACAAGAGACACTCTGATGCGTTACTGTTTGCAGATGATGTGAAACTAAGGAGAAAATAACAGGAGAGAACAAGTAGAGGTTACAAATGACCTTGATAATGTTCGTTGCTGGATTGATCTGAGAAGTGGTTGTTGGAATTCTGCCTCGGCTAATCCTAGGATATGGGATGGACAAGGGAAACCATATACGGAGTACAGCTCAGAGATAAAAAGGCTGCAAACCTCACTTAAGGATCAAGACCTCGGAGTGAACATAGCGCCGTCAAACTGCATGAGCCAAACATCAACTAAATAACCTTTGCATCAAACACGAATTTGGTAAATATAAGATTTGTTTTATGGAAACTTAACGAGAAGATATTCAAGACACTAAACACTACGAACTGTACTTTGTCAAGGTCATCCCAACTGGAGTATTCAGTACCTGCATTAAGAGTCTAGTAAAACTGTGGGTGAACCTGGAGTTTACCTGGAGTAGCTTCCAGCGGTCACCGCCTCCCCTAGGCCCGGTCCCAGACCAGGCCTCCTGGTTATTGGCCTGATTGATCAAGTTGTTAGTGTTCGCAGCTTGCACTCCAACATATGCACCACAACCCGGTTGATCAAGAACTGTTTTGAAGAATCGAATTCCCCGTTGAAGACAGCTAATAGTCCTGCACTGTCTGCCAAGCCTCATGAGATCATAAGTAGTAATTTCGGTGTGCTGGTTTGGGACAAATCCCTCCAATATCTTACAGGTGTATATTATGATGTATCTTTCTCGCCTATGTTCTAAGGAGTACAGTTCCAGGGACTTCAAGTGCTCAGAGTAATTTAGGTGCTTGACTGGGTTTATTCGAGCTGTGAAAGTTCTCTGTTCATATTGCGGCCCAACAATTTCGCCTGCCTTGAAGGGGACCGTTAGTATATAACAATATTCCAGCCTAGAGACTGAGCGAGCCATACCCCTCGTTTTGAAGGTTCTATTTGTCCAACGTATCATATTTCTTACAGATGTGATAATAACATTGTTGTGCTCCTTAAAGGAGAGATCTTCTGACATTATCACTCACAGGGCTCCCACATTTGACTTACGTTCTAATGAGTGATTCGAGTTTGTCTTGTACTCTGATCCTGTTTTTATTTCTTCCATTCTTCCATGGAGTTATAACTTAAATTTGTCCTCATTAAGCATCACATTGTTATCCGTGGCCCACTAGATGGCTTAGTTTATATCAGCTTGAAGGTTCGCTGTGTCTTTGGATTCCTCTTTCAAACAGATTCTAGCATCGTCTGCGATGGATGATGTAGTGTTATGATTGACGTCCCCGTCAGTGTCAGAATGAGGAAGAGAACCGGGGCGAGTACCGTGCCTTCAGGGACAGAACCTTTCACTGTAGTAGCTCCTGATTTCACTCCATTTACTATTAATCTTTGGGTTCTATTTGTGTGTGTTAAAAATCCTGTCAACCTTCACAGTTATTCCTTTTGCACGCATTTTGTCGCACTTATCAAAGGCTCTTGCAAAGTCAGTGAATACTACAACCGCATTTTGTGTCTTCAAGAGCATCCATGACCATGTCGTTACTAATGATCCAACAGTTGCAATAGGCAAGAGCGATGGGCTCTCAACCCATGTTGAACTGGGCAACTGCTGCGATTCCATGTGACTGGGTTTTAAAAAGGGGTTTGAAAACTTTTAAAACCTTTTCAAAGATCTTGATAATATTGGATGTTAGGGCTATTGGTCTACAATTTTTGCCACTGCTTTACTACCACCTTTGTGGAGTGGAGCAATATCAGTGTTTTTTAATGATTGAGGGATGACTCCAGGGTCTAGGCTTCTTCTACATGGAATATATAAAGCATGCGATAAAGGTTTCTTGCAATTTTGGCTTACAATAGAATTCCACCAGCATAAGCCGGGGGTGGAGGAGTGAATGGACATGCAATCAATGTTTTCTTCGAAGTCAAGTGGGGTTAGAATTATATTAGAGATTAAGGAGATGTCTGCAGTATTGTGTTTCTCATTCATGAAGAAATGATTGGGTCGTCAATCTTAAGGTTGATTTTTTTAAGTTAGTCAGTTCAGACTCTCAGGCAAGGACCCACTAGGGGCGAGGGGGAAGTGGGGACAGAAGAAGAATAGCCGGTGAGAGGAAGAGCTCAAGTAGAAGAGAAAGAGTCAGGACTAAACCCAACAGTCTAACTACTGTTATTAAGGTTGATTAATGGCTCACTGAATGTCGAGTCGTACCGGGACTATTTCACTCATTTCTTTGTTGTTGTCGATGTATGTTCCATCTCCTCTAATCAAAGGCTCAATACTAGATGTTGCTTTTGACCTGGATTTTTCATTTGAGAGGAGGTATTTTGCATTTCTCTCAATTTCACTTATGTCTTAGCTCCCTCTGTCTCTACTGGACTCGATATGATGTATTTAGTTTGAGCTAAACGTTTCCTAATTTTCTAGCCAGTGTTACTTTTCGTTCTTCAGAGAGTCCACTGCCCTTGATGAGCTCTGTTATTCGCCGTCTTCTCATATGGAGGCACTCCTCTTTCTTTCCAATCTTCACCTTCTCTTTCGTAACGGTATGTCTGGTTATACTTCTAGTGACTAGTGCCATCTCACTCATTCTCTCTATCTACCGGTTTAGGTTATAGGTGATATTGTCTAACTAGCGAATTTCAGCGAACTCTTTATTTGCTCCAAGTTTGTTTCCTTGTTAAAGTTAAATTTGCTGAACATACCCTCATGGTTATGAGTGTTTTGCTAATTATGATCAATAGGCATGAATGTCTGAACTTCTATTAAGTTGTGGTCTGAGTTTACTGTCTTCGACATATAATGTTCCTAACAAAGTCTTCATTATTGGTGAATATAAAGTCTAAAGTTTCTTTATAGTGTTGTCGGTTCTGCTATTTGCTGGCATAATGCAAACTTGTTGCATAGTCTGAGTAGCTCAGTTGTGTGTGATTCTTCATTTAAACTAACTCCTGGGATTCTTTCTACTATTGAAGTCTCAAGCAATAGCATATATTTGGGGCTGGCTTAGGTAGGTCTTCGAGACAATGCTCAATTTTCAGTAGTAGTTTTTTTAATTACAGGGAAGTTGCATCTTGTGGTTTATAAACACTTACAATAACTAGGTTTTTTATTTTCAATTTGAACCACTAGTTTCAACCACATCATTCGTGGTATTAACTCAGTGTTATACACCTTATGGTGATAAATTGTATTATAAAATAAGGTGTTAATAATATGAAAAAAATGTTCCATAATTTTATAAATTATGTCCGCGTTTTGTGGACACTTGTCATGAATCATGACGTCACGGAGTCATGGAGTGGAGCATGGGTAAACATGGCGCTGTGATGGCATATAAGTAACTTTCTGGATCTTTTTTTGTAGCAATTCTCAGACTGTAGGTTGTCTTTCTTGTGTGCTCACTTGAGCCCTGGGAGGTTCTTGACCCTTTTGTTTGATTGTTGCCTCTGTGAGTTGTGGAGAATACAGGAATAATAGCGTGTTTACCAGCAGGTTTGCCGGACCACCAGGGTCGTTGATTATGCTAACTTTCTTACGACCTAACTTTAATTAATTAGTAAAAAGTTTACGAGTGTATTATCAACGGATTTTGTGATATGTGATGAAGCCGAGTAGGTGTTTTATATACTGTTAGGTTTAATATTCGTTCATTTTTCAAAAGGACAGTTTAATTGATCAAACATAGTCATTAGTTCTTATAAGTGGATGATGGGCATAAACAAAGGTGATATTAATAAAGTACTGAGGATATTGAACCAGGTAAGAACCATAAATAACGGATTTAAGTTAGATAAATTTATATTTAGAAAGGACATAGGTAAGTACTGGTTTTCGAAGAGTTGTGGATGTAAGGAACAATCTTCCAAGCAGGGTGATAGAGGCTAGGACCTTGGATGGCTTTAAAAAGATATTGGACAAATATACGAGTGTGAGGGGCTGGGATTGATTGGTGTCGTGGGTACGGGAATATAGAAATATATAACTAGTTGGATGAATCTTATTGTTGCCAGGTGACCGCGTGGCTTTCACTCTCCTGGAGTTTGATGACACATTTGCCATGGGTTCAATCACTGCCCGTTCCGTGGTTTATTAACATATTGGTTTAATAAGTTTTTTGTCATAAAATGGAAGAGTATGATTCAGTTTTGATGTTTTCCCTGTAAGTCTACAGTTTTATTGTATATTTTTCCACTGATAAAATCTCGTATTAATTTGGATCTCCCTTCCCGCATTGGTAGACTTACTGTTAAATTGTTGGTATCATGTTTCTGTCTAGCGTTGGCGCTATATATGCAAATAAACAATAACTATGTATTTCCTTTCTGATTACATGTCATACGTCACAGCCTGTGCAGTTGTCTCCATTCACCATATTATATATCTTTATTTACTACAAGTACATGTACATGATATACAGGCCTAGCTGACATCAGTGACATACTACTATATAGAAAGTCCCATGTTATGCTGAGCATTTCGGGCAGATTAGGTCAGTGTCCTAGGATGCGACTCACACCAGTCGACTAACACCCAGGTACCCATTTTACTGATAGGGAACATAGACAACAGGTGTAAAGAAACACGCCCAATGTTTCTGCCCTGGCTGGGAATCGAACCCAGGCCCTCGCCGTGTGAAGCGAGAGCTTTAGCCACCAGATACCAGTGTTATTTTAGACGCAATACTCATCTGCTCTTGTGTTACCTTTCTTTTTCATTAACTATTATTTTAGGATTACTTCATCAGTAATGGTTTTTGTTACTTCGTTACATGTCTTTTTTCTCATCTTATTTGCCAGACAATCAACGTTTTTGAAGGCACTTCAATTATTGTCTCACTAATGTTCTTACTTCTGCTTAGTTTTTAGTGAGTGAGGTAGGAAGGTAGAGGGGTCGCAGTAGGGCGTGATAGTGGGTGTACATGGGTGAGGTAGGAAGGGAGAGGGGTCGCAGTAGGGCGTGATAGTGGGTGTACGTGGGTGAGGTAGGAAGGTAGAGGGGTCGCAGTAGGGCGTGATAGTGGGTGTACGTGGGTGAGGTAGGAAGGGAGAGGGGACGCAGTAGGGCGTGATAGTGGGTGTACGTGGGTGTGGTAGGAAGGGAGAGGGGTCGCAGTAGGGCGTGATAGTGGGTGTACGTGGGTGTGGTAGGAAGGGAGAGGGGTCGCAGTAGGGCGTGATAGTGGGTGTACGTGGGTGTGGTAGGAAGGGAGAGGGGTCGCAGTAGGGCGTGATAGTGGGTGTACGTGGGTGAGGTAGGAAGGGAGAGGGGTCGCAGTAGGGCGTGATAGTGGGTGTACGTGGGTGAGGTAGGAAGGGAGAGGGGTCGCAGTAGGGCGTGATAGTGGGTGTACGTGGGTGAGGTAGGAAGGGAGAGGGGTCGCAGTAGGGCGTGATAGTGAGTGTACGTGGGTGAGGTAGGCAGGGAGAGGGGACGCAGTAGGGCGTGATAGTGGGTGTACGTGGGTGAGGTAGGAAGGGAGAGGAGTCGCAGTAGGGCGTGATAGTGGGTGTACTGGTAGGTGTGGCACACTTGTTGTCTGATGGAATATTAGTATTTGTGATGTGGTGTTCGTGTGTAGTAGCGTTTGTATGTAATTGTGTGTATTCAGTGTATAGAAGAGCTGTTGTCTGATGATACAGATATGTGGTGGTACTGGTGTTGGTGGTACTGGTGTGTGGTGTGCTGGTGTGTGGTGTGCTGGTGTGTGGTGGTACTGGTGTGTGGTGGTGCTGGTGTGTGGTGTGCTGGTGTGTGGTGGTACTGGTGTGTGGTGGTGCTGGTGTGTGGTGGTACTGGTGTGTGGTGGTGCTGGTGTGTGGTGTGCTGGTGTGTGGTGTGCTGGTGTGTGGTGGTGCTGGTGTGTGGTGTGCTGGTGTGTGGTGTGCTGGTGTGTGGTGGTACTGGTGTGTGGTGGTGCTGGTGTGTGGTGTGCTGGTGTGTGGTGTGCTGGTGTGTGGTGGTGCTGGTGTGTGGTGGTACTGGTGTTGGTGGTACTGGTGTGTGGTGTGCTGGTGTGTGGTGGTACTGGTGTGTGGTGGTGCTGGTGTGTGGTGGTACTGGTGTGTGGTGGTACTGGTGTGTGGTGGTGCTGGTGTGTGGTGTGCTGGTGTGTGGTGTGCTGGTGTGTGGTGTGCTGGTGTGTGGTGGTGTTGGTGTGTGGTGGTGCTGGTGTGTGGTGTGCTGGTGTGTGGTGGTGCTGGTGTGTGGTGGTGTTGGTGTGTAGTGGTGCTGGTGTGTGGTGGTGCTGGTGTGTGGTGGTGCTGGTGTTTGGTGGTGGTGCTGGTGTGTGGTGGTGCTGGTGTGTGGTGGTGCTGGTGTGTGGTGGTGGTGCTGGTGTGTAGTGGTGCTGGTGTGTGGTGGTGCTGGTGTGTGGTGGTGGTGCTGGTGTGTGGTGGTGCTGGTGTGTGGTGGTGGTGCTGGTGTGTGGTGGTGCTGGTGTGTGGTGGTGGTGCTGGTGTGTGGTGGTGCTGGTGTGTGGTGGTGCTGGTGTGTGGTGGTGGTGCTGTGTGTAGTTCTGCTGGTGTGTGGCTGTGTAGGTTTGGTTGTGTACCCATCTAATTGTACTCACTTAATTGTGGTTGCAAGGGTCGATTTATAGCTCCTGGCCCCGTTCCTTCACTGGTGAGTGTGTGTATGTGTGTGTGTGTACTCATCTATTTGTACTCACCCAATTGTGGCTGCAGGGGTCGATTCATAGCTCCTGGTTCCGCCTCTTCACTGGTCGCTACTAGGTTTACTCTCTGCTCGCTCCATGATCTTTACCATACCTCTTCTTAAAGCTATGTATGGATCCTGCCTCCAATACATCACTTTTCAGACTATTCCACTTCCTGATAAATCTATGACTGAAGAAGTACTTCCTAACATCCCTGTGAATCATCTGAGTCTTCAACTTCCAATTGTGTGCATGTGTGCGTGCGTGTATGCACGTGTGTACGTGCGGGTGTGCATATGGGCGTGCTGTTACATATGCGTGTGGGCGTGTGCCATTATTCTGCTGGGAGTGGCTGAGTTCTGCCAGACATAACTAACCACCTTAATATTCACACAGCCACCTGTAACTTCTGCAATTCTTTATATAAAATGCTCTCTTTTACGCCACCAAATTTTAAAAGGTGAAATTACAATATATAATGCATGATATTTCTTTCACTTACTCGTTAGTTTTGCGTTTGTATTTTGTATCTTGTGTATTCTAGTTTTTTCCTTTTCCTTTGGTAATTGTCTGATATAATCATTTTTAGTTTCCCTGTGTTTCTCAAGATCCATGCTGAACACTTTCCCTTCATCCATGCTGAACACTTTCCCTTCATCCATGCTGAACACTTTCCCTTCATCCATACTGAACACTTTCCCTTCATCCATACTGAACACTTTCCCTTCATCCATGCTGAACACTTTCCCTTCATCTGCTTCCCTCGCTTCATTGCCCTTTTATTTTCTCTACCTCTTTCTCACTTATTTTTTTTCTATTCTATATGACCTGTTCACCTTCACTACCTCTTCATTCATCTTCCACTTTTTATATTCTCATAACTGGTCCCCCCCCCCTCTTTTCCTCTTCCTCTCTTCCACTCTCTCTCTCTCTCTCTCTCTCTCTCTCTCTCTCTCTCTCTCTCTCTCTCTCTCTCTCTCTCTCTCTCTCTCTCTCTCTCTCTCTCTCTCTCTCTCTCTCTCTCTCTCTCTTTCTCTCTTTCTCTCTCTCTCTTCTCTCAGTCTCAGTCCCTCCTATTTTTATTTACACAAAGATTTTTACAGGGTTAGGTTAAGACTTTCTCATTTATTTATTTACAAACTAATAACTGTAACTTACTTCAGCTCATTTGAAAGCCGCTTCAGCTCATTTGGACCGCTTAGGTTAGGCCAGTAGGCCTGCTGCAATACTCGTTCCTACTTAAGCGGGTATGACTTGGACCTGCCTACCATGGGCCAGTAGGCCTTCTGCAGAGTGTGTAGGTTCGAATCCTGCTGTGGACTGAGAGATAATGTTTGCAAATAATTTCGCCTTTTTGCAAATTATGTCTATATATGTCGTGCCCAAGAGGTAAAATTGGTCAATTAGCAAGAATTCATTTAAAATTAAGTCCTTTCTAAAATTTTCTCTTATACTTTAAAAGATATAGTTTTTTCATTTATGATAATGTAAAAACTAATAATTTTATACCAAAATAACCTTAGAAATGTTACCTAACCTTATTATAACAAGCACAATTTAATCTAATAATATTGGTAGAATTACCGACAATATGTTAAGTAATGTCCTTTTACTTAACGCAATTTAATTTAGCCTAATCCTACTACATCTATTTTAGATAAGTTTACAATAATTTAATAATAAACAAATACAATGGAATATATTTTTTTCGTTAAGTTCAGAATGATTTTTGCGAAATTATTGAATAAACAAATTTTAGCTTGCCTTATTCGGCAAGAAGAGCGTTGCTATTTAAGCCAAAATAGCAAGTTTTACCTATTCGGTACGACATATATATATATATATATATATATATATATATATATATATATATATATATATATATATATATATATATATATATATATATATATATATATATATATATATATATATCTTGTGTGTGTGGTAAAAGTTCAACTACCAGAGTATCCATTTTGAAAAAGGAAAATACTAACGTATGATTATATAAAACTTTTCCTTACTATGAGAGTGAGGAATAAGTGGATGGATTGAACAATGACACTGGAAGCAGAATTCATTGAAAATTCAAAAACAAATAGTCGAAAAATTTGAAGTGCGACCAAGAGCTTGAGCTCACTTTTTTGCCTTCATTCCTCGGCCCGAAAATTCAAGCATGCAATATCATATATTACTTTGAAGTTCACACTTTTGTTTGCTGGATTTTAAAATGCCTCATTTTCCTATTTGTTTAACTCATTCTTCCTTAAGGAGCGAAATGTATAACGTTTTGTATTGTATTCGAAAAAAAAATATGACTTAAAAATTGTTTAATGAACTTTCAGATTAATTGAAAATCAAGTATTTTTTTGCCACGATATTTTTGTGAATTTGATAATATTGTTTTGTTCACTCTGTTATAGACTCAGTAAGTCTATAACATAGAGGTCAGAACTTCAAGAACAACAACACATCTATAAAATATGAATGAAAAACAAAATTCAAAAGATCTATATTGAAATTTATTAAATGAAAGAATCCGTCAGCAAAAAAAAACACGACTGAATTTGCTGTCAGCTGTTTCTGTTAAAATTATGAACCCGACTGAGGCTGGAGTCCTTAGCCAAGACTTCTAAGAAATCATGTCTAAGATACTATAAATTTTTCAATATTTGATTAAATATGGGATTTTTTTTTAAGTATACAACAATACAAAGGTGGATAATGCATGGAGATTTTTTCAGAGCAATAAGCTGGACTATTTTCTACTTAATTAGGTATCCCTACTTAATTAGGTATCCCTACTTAATTAGGTACCCCTAATGGGAGACATTGTTGGTGATTACCTTATTTTCTTACTTTTCTTTTTTTTCTTTCCTTCAGTCTTTCATTTATAGCTTGTGAACCATTCATCCTATTGACTTTCACTGTTGGTTTACTCTACTGGAGCAAAGGTTGTTGCAAGTACTGGCATGTGCAGAGCAAAGGTTGTTGCAACTACTGGCATGTGCAGAGCAAAGGTTGTTGCAACTACTGGCATGTGCAGATCAAAGGTTGTTGCAAGTACTGGCATGTGCAGAGCAAAGGTTGTTGCAAGTACTGGCATGTGCAGAGCAAAGGTTGTTGCAAGTACTGGCATGTGCAGAGCAAAGGTTGTTGCAACTACTGGCATGTGCAGAGCAAAGGTTGTTGCAACTACAGGCATGTGCAGAGCAAAGGTTGTTGCAACTACTGGCATGTGCAGAGCAAAGGTTGTTGCAACTACTGGCATGTGCAGAGCAAAGGTTGTTGCAACTACTGGCGTGTGCAGAGCAAAGGTTGTTGCAACTACTGGCATGTGCAGAGCAAAGGTTGTTGCAACTACTGGCATGTGCAGAGCAAAGGTTGTTGCAACTACTGGCATGTGCAGAGCAAAGGTTGTTGCAACTACTGGCATGTGCAGATCAAAGGTTGTTGCAACTACTGGCGTGTGCAGAGCAAAGGTTGTTGCAACTACTGGCATGTGCAGAGCAAAGGTTGTTGCAACTACTGGCATGTGCAGAGCAAAGGTTGTTGCAACTACTGGCGTGTGCAGAGCAAAGGTTGTTGCAACTACTGGCATGTGCAGAGCAAAGGTTGTTGCAACTACTGGCGTGTGCAGAGCAAAGGTTGTTGCAACTACTGGCGTGTGCAGAGCAAAGGTTGTTGCAACTACTGGCATGTGCAGAGCAAAGGTTGTTGCAACTACTGGCGTGTGCAGAGCAAAGGTTGTTGCAACTACTGGCGTGTGCAGAGCAAAGGTTGTTGCAACTACTGGCATGTGCAGAGCAAAGGTTGTTGCAACTACTGGCATGTGCAGGTGCCCAAGTATCCAAGTTATAAAGCCCATTCCTGAAATTTCGTTTCTCTGTGTTAACTTATTCACTTCTGATGGAGTTCAAACATTAAATAAAAAAAAAACGTCTCCTAATTATATGAATGATGGGATTGTTTAATGCGTAGGCATTATTTTTGCCAGGTTTTATATATAAAATAGTGATTTTTTTTGCTAAATCACTTTATAGTATGAGTCAACCTCTTTTGAATGGCTTCAGAATGTAATGGCTGATGCATCTAACAGACAGGATTATACTGACGACGTTCAAAAGTGGTAGACTTAAATATTCTGAAGCGATTTAGCCAAAAAAATCCAATGTTATATATATATACAGTTGGTAAAATGATGCCTACATACTCCACACTAAAATAGTTATAACGATGAACTTGGAATAGATGCAATTTCTGCGATAAAGGGAGAATTCCTTTTCTATTTGGTTCAAGATTTAGCTTTGGTGTGTTGAATGGCAGATCATGTTAGTACTCAGCATTGCTCTCATTTTACCTGTTTTATTAAATAGATTGTGATATTGATTTCCTTTCACTAAAACAATGCTTCGTCTCATCGGCTTCAAAATATTAATTATGATTCATTTGGTAACAAGGATGATGTCCCATAAGTTTAGTTTGAAAAAAATGAAAATTTGAAATTATACTGTAATTTCTAACTAAACACTGAATCATTTAATTCAGAACAATTACTGAAGAATGACTTTTCCGAAAGTTTTCAAACTTTTAAGTGTTGGTTGGCGTCATTCAAAAGCCGCTAATTTTATTAAATTAGTAGTTCACATGAAATAACCAGAGAATGCCTCTCCTGATTGGCTTCAAATACTATACGTAGGTGAATCAGCATTGGAAGTATTTTTGCACTGAGTATAGACAGTAAAGAAGCATATTTGTTGCGATTTCTAAATGGAATAAAAAGATAAAAATAGAGAAAAAAACTAAAACCCGTTTTAATGGCGTTTCCTCAATTTAACGAGTGTGGTGAGCCATTAAATATCATATTCTCGTGAGACATTAAGCCAGAAGTGGTTATTTTGTAAGGTACATTGATTTCGTCATCCACTAACGTCCGCCAAGTCTATAACTTTTTATACCAGGTGAACTATAAACAGTGTAAGGTTCATAGAGTAATTGTTATGCGCAAGTTTCCTCTGGCCATTTTTATGTAGCACATCCCTGATGGCTGCCATGTGATAACTCTAGAAAGCCTCTTCTGATCGGCTTCCACTTTTCAAGACCAGTGTACCCTACTTAGAAGACGATTGGTATTCTTAGTGGTATGTGTAGCTGCCATTTTACCATTTTCATGAAAAATCTGGGAAACTAGAAACACTTGTTACCAGGTGATAAGCCGTTGATGCTTCACTTTAAGATTACCTTTAAGATTTCGACGCTCATAATTTGGTAATTGGTAATGCAGTTTCTGAGTGGCTTCAAACTTCAAGTGCTGGTGTATTTTATGATACATGTCCTAATTTGCCACTTCTCTTTAAGAAATTGGGATACAAGGTTCCATGTCATTACTTGTGAATGCCTCTTCTGATTTGTTTCAGAGTTTCAAATTTTTAACCCTGTCATAAAGTTATGACGCACTCTGCACTGTTCCAATCTCGTGCACTGAAGTACACAGACCTGAAGCTGTGCAATAAGGGGATACCTTTCTGGGATCGCTCAGTGACTTAAATACATAAAGTTTCCGTCACATCTTTCATGCATATTGTTGAGAACCTCATCGTTATCTACATTGCTAGCACAGCGCTGTGTACTGCTGCTGACGTGTGTGTTGTACTGCTGCTGACGTGTGTTGTACTGCTGCTGACGTGTGTTGTACTGCTGCTGACGTGTGTGTTGTACTGCTGCTGACGTGTGTTGTACTGCTGATGACGTGTGTTGTACTGCTGCTGACGTGTGTTGTACTGCTGCTGACGTGTGTTGTACTGCTGATGACGTGTGTTGTACTGCTGCTGACGTGTGTTGTACTGCTGCTGACGTGTGTTGTACTGCTGCTGACGTGTGTTGTACTGCTGCTGACGTGTGTTGTACTGCTGCTGACGTGTGTTGTACTGCTGATGACGTGTGTGTTGTACTGCTGCTGACGTGTGTGTTGTACTGCTGCTGACGTGTGTGTTGTACTGCTGCTGACGTGTGTGTTGTACTGCTGCTGACGTGTGTTGTACTGCTGATGACGTGTGTGTTGTACTGCTGCTGACGTGTGTGTTGTACTGCTGCTGACGTGTGTGTTGTACTGCTGCTGACGTGTGTGTTGTACTGCTGATGACGTGTGTGTTGTACTGCTGCTGACGTGTGTGTTGTACTGCTGCTGACGTGTGTTGTACTGCTGCTGACGTGTGTTGTACTGCTGCTGACGTGTGTTGTACTGCTGCTGACGTGTGTTGTACTGCTGCTGACGTGTGTGTTGTACTGCTGCTGACGTGTGTGTTGTACTGCTGCTGACGTGTGTGTTGTACTGCTGCTGACGTGTGTTGTACTGCTGATGACGTGTGTGTTGTACTGCTGCTGACGTGTGTTGTACTGCTGATGACGTGTGTGTTGTACTGCTGCTGACGTGTGTGTTGTACTGCTGCTGACGTGTGTGTTGTACTGCTGCTGACGTGTGTTGTACTGCTGATGACGTGTGTGTTGTACTGCTGCTGACGTGTGTGTTGTACTGCTGCTGACGTGTGTGTTGTACTGCTGCTGACGTGTGTGTTGTACTGCTGATGACGTGTGTGTTGTACTGCTGCTGAAGTGTGTGTTGTACTGCTGCTGACGTGTGTTGTACTGCTGCTGACGTGTGTTGTACTGCTGCTGACGTGTGTTGTACTGCTGCTGACGTGTGTTGTACTGCTGCTGACGTGTGTTGTACTGCTGCTGACGTGTGTTGTACTGCTGCTGACGTGTGTTGTACTGCTGCTGACGTGTGTTGTACTGCTGCTGACGTGTGTTGTACTGCTGATGACGTGTGTTGTACTGCTGCTGACGTGTGTTGTACTGCTGCTGACGTGTGTTGTACTGCTGCTGACGTGTGTTGTACTGCTGCTGACGTGTGTTGTACTGCTGCTGACGTGTGTTGTACTGCTGCTGACGTGTGTTGTACTGCTGCTGACGTGTGTTGTACTGCTGATGACGTGTGTGTTGTACTGCTGCTGACGTGTGTTGTACTGCTGATGACGTGTGTGTTGTACTGCTGCTGACGTGTGTTGTACTGCTGATGACGTGTGTGTTGTACTGCTGCTGACGTGTGTGTTGTACTGCTGCTGACGTGTGTGTTGTACTGCTGCTGACGTGTGTTGTACTGCTGATGACGTGTGTGTTGTACTGCTGCTGACGTGTGTGTTGTACTGCTGCTGACGTGTGTTGTACTGCTGCTGACGTGTGTTGTACTGCTGCTGACGTGTGTGTTGTACTGCTGATGACGTGTGTTGTGCTGCTGCTGACGTGTGTGTTGTACTGCTGATGACGTGTGTGTTGTACTGCTGCTGACGTGTGTTGTACTGCTGCTGACGTGTGTTGTACTGCTGCTGACGTGAGTGTTGTACTGCTGCTGACGTGTGTTGTACTGCTGCTGACGTGTGTTGTACTGCTGCTGACGTGAGTGTTGTACTGCTGCTGACGTGTGTGTTGTACTGCTGATGACGTGTGTGTTGTACTGCTGCTGACGTGTGTTGTACTGCTGATGACGTGTGTGTTGTACTGCTGCTGACGTGTGTGTTGTACTGCTGCTGACGTGTGTTGTACTGCTGCTGACGTGTGTTGTACTGCTGCTGACGTGTGTTGTACTGCTGCTGACGTGTGTTGTACTGCTGCTGACGTGTGTTGTACTGCTGCTGACGTGTGTTGTACTGCTGCTGACGTGTGTTGTACTGCTGCTGACGTGTGTTGTACTGCTGCTGACGTGTGTTGTACTGCTGCTGACGTGTGTTGTACTGCTTTACTCTAAGTTTGATACAGAAGACGAATTTTCCATGAAACACAAGAACCCGATATTCTAATTAATTTAATAAAACTGATAAATGGTGGATTTATACAGTTTGATAACATTGCGATCCTTCCTTTAAGCAAAATACGCCAGTTTTAAGCCTATCAGAAGAGACATTCTCCAGTTACTGCACGCACGCCAAGAATTCTCAATATTTTAAGTTTTATAAAATTTGAATTTTTTTACACTAAACCAGGTAATACTGTACTGAACCTTCCTGGTCATTTTTGTAAGTTTGAAAACATTCATAAGAAATATTCACAAGTTACTGCACAGAAAAATTGCATTAATTTTTGAAAATATAATTAGACACTTACAAAGTCCAAGAAAAATACAGACTTCCTGAATATAAAATGTACCGGCTTGAAATATCTGAAGACCAACTGAAGATTCATCTTGACATATCACACACAAACTAATATCTCAGTTCTTTCTTTAAAACTGACAAATTAGGTCTTGTATCGCTCAGTAACAGTTTTAGTCTTTTTCTTGGTATGGTACGACAGCGATTAAAGTTTGAAGTTAATTAGGAAATCTAGGAGAAAAAAAAAATCCTATAACTACCAAAGGTGTCCTCTATCAGAGGACACCTGATGAATAGTACCACTCAAATGCATTTCCTCATTGTATCACGTTGTGAAAGTTAGCATAGGCCTACTGTGATCATAAATGTCTTTAAGAAACCTGTTTTCGTGGTTACAGCGGCCTATGCTAACACCTCTGGTGTGTATAGAAATACCCCTAGCCCGGCACGTACACTGGCCTGCTAGTTTTAGGACTGACCTGCCATGGGTTTGAACTTCCCTTTCAAAAAGTCATCTTTGGCTTCATATTAGTGTATTTTTTTCAGTTACATTTCCGAAGTCATGCAAATATTCAGGCCACCTGACATCTCTCATACCTAACTTCTCAACATCCCGCTGTCCACTCCAATACTCGGATCTTACCTGCGCTTCTTACCTGACCCGGATCTTACCTGCGCTTCTTACCTGACCCGGATCTTACCTGCGCTTCTTACCTGACCCGGATCTTACCTGCGCTTCTTACCTCACCCAACTTTTCTCTTAACACCTGATCGTTCGACATTATGAAGATGTAGTGCTGTGTTCTCTATGTAACTTGATAAAGTCAATACTGGGCGAAACTTTTTTTTTAATAATGGCTACGATAAGTTAGAGGTATGGGTTTAGGAATTGAAAATAAGTTGTATGGAGATATTGATGGAGAAACTTGACAAGTTTTCCAGCAGTATTTCTAATATCTTCTGATAAGATGTTGAATAATCTGAGGCCATGGATGTTGATACAATATTCTCTTATTGTGCTCATGGCGCCCTTGTCTTTCATTGGGTTTATTTTGCACTTCCTCATATCTCTCTCACTCCAGTATCTTGTTATGGCAGTGTACCGATCTGGGATTAGTAATTTTCTGGTTTTGTGTACATTTTTAGTTTTGTGTAGATTTTTAGTTTTGTGTAGATTTTTAGCTTAGTTTAGCTTTCTAATTAAAATGGCTTCACAATACTAAAAAAATTACGCCAAACCAGAAATCTACAAAAAAAAAAAAAAAAAAAAATCAAGTGCTGCATTAATCACGAATGCTCAGCTTAGCTAGAAAGATAATAAATGCTAGAGAGCTACAATAAGGTGAAAACAACTGTAAATTAGAAAGTTACACAATTCCTGGGAGCAAATAGTATAAAGAAATACGCACAAAATTATAAAGGTAAACTACACTAAAATGTTACTAGGTAAACACCTACACAAAATCAGGTTTTTACCAAGCTTTAACGCAACTATAAGCTAGAAAGTTACACTAGACTAGACAACTTCATTTGTTTATAAATCTAACCTCACTAAAAGTTGGAAAGCTACAGTAAGCTAAAGTATTCTAAACTGTTAAGCGGCCCTTATCTTGAAAGGTGTACTAAAGCATAAAGCTGAAATAAGCTAGAAAGCTACACTTCTTCTCGGAAGATCTTAATAACGACTATCCAATTGTAAATTACGAAACCACAAGAGTTTCATCTTCCAATATTTTCTCCATCGTATATTTTTTTACTTGGCTTACTTTATATCCAATTTATTTCTCATGAGAGGTTTGTGAAAAGCGTGGTAAAGGCAGTTAATTTTCTGACTGGGATGGAGTTGCTTACCGGCTGCAGCGCCTGCTGGACGCCCTCCGCTGCAGCGCCTGCTGGACGCCCTCCACTGCAGTGCCTGCTGGACGCCCTCCGCTGCAGCGCCCTCCGCTGGACGCCCTCCACTGCAGTGCCTGCTGGACGCCCTCCACTGTAGTGCCTGCTGGACGCCCTCCATTGCAGTGCCTGCTGGACGCCCTCCACTGCAGTGCCTGCTGGACGCCCTCCACTGCAGTGCCTGCTGGACGGCCTCCACTGCAGTGCCTGCTGGACGCCCTCCACTGCAGTGCCTGCTGGACGCCCTCCACTGCAGTGCCTGCTGGACGCCCTCCACTGCAGTGCCTGCTGGACGCCCTCCGCTGCAGCGCCTGCTGGACGCCCTCCGCTGCAGCGCCTGCTGGACGCCCTCCGCTGCAGCGCCTGCTGGACGCCCTCCACTGCAGTGCCTGCTGGACGCCCTCCACTGCAGCGCCTGCTGGACGCCCTCCACTGCAGTGCCTGCTGGACGCCCTCCGGTGCAGCGCCTGCTGGATGCCCTCCACTGCAGCGCCTGCTGGACGCCCTCCACTGCAGTGCCTGCTGGACGCCCTCCGCTGCAGCGCCTGCTGGACGCCCTCCACACAATTTTAAGTGTTCCTTCCGCCTCTTAGCAAACACTCTCATAGTTATGTTTATATTTTGACATTAATAATGTTTAATTGCTGACGGATGATTGGAGGAACCAACCAGATGATTGGAGGAACCAACCAGATGATTGGAGGAACCAACCAGCTGTTTACAAATTCCAGAGTTAATTTTATGTTTTAATTTTGTTAGCTGAAGCTAACATACTGTCTCAGCTACCTGGTGTATAGTTTTTAGTAATGCCTATTCAATTGCGTCAAATAATTAATATCTTCTTTTCTTCCCGTCTTTAAAAATAGTACTGAGACTCATCATCATTATCATTATCATTATTATCATTATCCCATTATTTATTATTGTCTTTCAAATCATTCCTGATCTTTGCAATTTTTTTTTTTCAAAACTCATTGCGCATAATGATCTCCATTAAATTAGCTCTTCTTGGAAACACAATCAAATTATATTTTAAAAATGTGCATAATTGTTACAAAATTTAGATATTTATTTAGCTGATTTAAAAAAAAAAAATTCTGTTTACGTAGTGCACTTTTGGTAGATTAAAACCGGAACGTGAACTACTTAGCGCTGTATAACAGAAGTTGGATTATTTGAATTCTAAGTTTAAAACAATTAAGTTGTCCGGATATAAGACTATTAAATGCAAATCTGAACATTAAAATTGCAATGTTAATGTGAAGAGACAAATACAAAACTGTGTTGACAGTTTTAACTAAAATAATTACTGGGGAAGGGGAGAGAGTAGGGGAGGGAGGGGGAGGAAGGGGAAGGAAGGGGAAGGAAGGGGGGGGAGTGGTAGAAAACTAGAAGGTACCATAAAGTAGACGAGTGTAAATGTCAACTGGCATCTGGATAAGCGGGTTGAAGTGGATGTATTTGACGTTTATTTTCATTTAGGTAAATTTACGTCAAATTCAGGAGGTGTTTTATAATATTTTTGAAGCAGTTGGCATTAAGGGACTTTTAAAATCTTGCTGCAGAGAATAATGTATTTTTTTTGGACCTTTAATTTACTTGGAGATTCTACTCGGAGTTGAACACTTGGGATATCAAAGATATATTTGCTTCTTTTATGGCCTATGCATTCTGTTGTTGTTGTTGTTCATGAAGTAATAGTGAGAGTAGTGGGTTAATACTTTATATTCAGGAAGTGTACTTTATAAAAGACAGTGTTGTCTGAAACCTGTCACAGTGATCATTCTAACAGCAGTTTTTTCTCGGACTGAGATTAATTTTAGGTAATTTTTCCTAGAAATTTGTCCTAGACATGTTCTGGATGTGAGTGTTGAATTTTAGTTTGTTCTCTAAGAATTTTCTCTCGGCTTGTCTTTTAATGGGAATATATTTTTTCCTTTACGTTCAAGTGAATATTTTCAGCTTGATTACAAGCAATATGGAGAAGCTTTTATCAACACTGAGTCAGAGTTTGTTGGTTGTCAATCAAGCTGATATATATTAAGTGTAGTTATAATAATGGTATTCGATACCGACCAGTAGATGAGCAAAACATGTGTGCCACAGCTAGATATTTTTATTGTGCATGTGTCTTAATCATCTGCTTTTCAAAAAGCTGAACACTTCTCCAGGCAGAGGGACTGACCACCTTAAAATTGTCTTCAAGGTTGACGGAGTGATCACTGAAGAGTACTGGGCGAAACGTTTTGGAAATGAAGATACCTAACTGTTGCATATGCGTCTTACTTATGTTAACTGTATTGTTAAGAACAACACTGGATTTAAGATAAAAGCTGGTTTAGAAAGACACGTAAGCAAACACTATGACATATTTATTAGAAAACGTTTCGGTCCTGGGACCTTGATCAAGGTCCCAGGACCGAAACGTTTTCTAATAAATGTCCTAGTATTTGCTTACGTGTCTTTCTAAACCAACTTGTCGGTATTTATCACCAAGGTTTATACCAAGATAAAAGCTGTCAACCAGAAACATAACTGGTTTAAGTTCCTTTTAAAGTAAATCATTGTAGATAAGAAATAGAGAGCCTAGGATGTTACCCTTCGGGATCTCTATGATACGTCAAGTTTAACTTTTGTTATTAACAGTGACATGTTGGCGTCTGTCGTTAAGTTAGTACTTTATGTACGTGAGAGAATGACCTCTAACTTCACAATGTTCAAGTTTAACCCGCAGGATATTGCACTCAACCTTTGTACATTTGTAGAGGTAATATTTTTTTCAGTTCTCTTTAGATCATAATGGCAAGTTAGGAATTTGAGTTATTGATTTCTGTTTAGTCTATGTATCAGAGTAACTCTAGTTAGCATAAGTATGTTTGGTAAAGTTTTGATTTCTCTAGGTTGGTTAAAATATGTTGCAATGGTAAGTGATAACACAGGAGCAGCTTTTTTGTATATGAATGACGGTATAGTGTCTTTCTTCGAGTGAATTTATTATTGAAGTTACCTCTGTAGAATTGGGGATAGTTATAGAGAGCCTGAGTAAATATTACTGAGGTAATTTCTAACATGGGCAAAGGAGGCAGTGTTTTGCTTTCTGTTTCTGACCTTATAGTCGAGATAGTCATTTAATTTATTCATACCTTCAGTTATTTGGATGTGTGAGAAAGGGAACCAAAATGTGAATCATTGACACTACTTCCTTTATGAAAAAAATAGGATAAAAAATAAATAAGAGGAAAATCAAATGGGGATACGGATAATCTTAAAATACATATCCTTATTACATAAAAAAATAAAGAGAAAACATTAAGCATTAACCCTAAACGAAAACAAAATAAATCAATGGAATCACTGTTAGCAACGGATACGAAGTTAGAAAGATGTCGGGAGTCTGCAATAACCTGACCTAGTACATAGCTCTGCAGAGACGTGGTAAGTCGTAGAGATTGAAGATGACCTGATCAGCAGTTGTCCTTGCAGAAGAATGATTGTTTTGAGGACAACTATGACGGCCATGATGGGGCCCGGGGTTGACGGATCATAGAAAGTATGGCCACTAAGACTGTACGACAGCTACAACAGCTCCAGCCGTCAGATGACTAGTTGATCACCAATCTGAGCTTATATCCACTGATAGTTACACCTGGCTGTTATGCAGGATACTGCATTGTAATAAATTGTATATGAAATAAGGAGTAAATATTGAAAGGAAAAAGTGCACCATAATATATAAATAATGTCTGTGTCTTGGGTAGACTAGTAATAGACAACACTTAAATGGACACGTATTAGATACGGCCAGTTGGACCAGTATTAGACGATCAGCTGCGAGTGACTTGCAGTACCTGGAGAGATGTCATGGAATCAGGTTGAAGGTAAGTAGTAGTATGTGGTGGTTTTTAATTGTAATGCTTAGGTCGTAGGTTGTTTTTGAGATTTTGGATGTGCTCTTATGTGGCCTTGGTATTAATGTGATGCCTGTGTGAGTTGTGATGAATACAGAAGTAATAGTTTTTTACCTGCAGGTGGAAGCCAGCAGATGGCAAGAGGAGTAATGGAGATCCGCTGTCATGGGAATGTGTAATTGTGTAATTTTCATATGGCCTAACTTTAATTAACTAATAGCACTGTATTAGTGCGTTATTTTGTAATATGTGAAATGTGTTGAAGACAGGTTTTGTGTTGAATATATTATGTAGAATATATGTATTTTTTTGTTATTTGTGTGTTTATCCTTCCTGATGATAAAACCTAAAGTAATGACCACCTGTTTTAACATTTTGTGTAGGAGTTTATGAAGTATGAGTGGGCTTAGGGTGGTTTATTTTTAAATAACTTGGTATTTACCCCTAAAACAGGAATTTTTACTCACCTAGGTTCCACTATAATTTAGTAAAAATGATTCACAGGACGAGTATGACCCAACACTACTTCTAAGAACCTTGAGAGAGTCATGAGTAAAGTTACCTTACAGTCTTACCTCGTTCACTAGGTTAGCAACAGTAGCTCCTGCTAGGGGAGCAAGGAGTGAGGTAGCGAACCATCGCTTGTTTCCTTAATATCCACCCATGATATGACAGAAATATATATAATGCTTGAACTTATTCCTCACATTACCCCGTACCCAAACTTACAGTCCGGGAGTGTAAGTGCACCAGTCTATGAATGAGTTCAGTCGCAGCCATGAAGGAAACCACATTCATCACGGACAGCCACGACTTAGCCAGCAAAATTCTCTGGAAATTTTCAAAATTCTCTGGAAATTTTCAAAATTCTCTGGAAATTTTCTAAATTCTCTGGAAATTTTGTAAATTCTCTGGAAATTTTGTAAATTCTCTGGAAATTTTGTAAATTCTCTGGAAATTTTCAAAATTCTCTGAAATTTTCAAAATTCTCTGGTTCAAAGTCCCTTAATAAAACGACGTGAAACTTAAATACCAGCATTACCAAAGAAGGCAGCTGTTAGCGCGAAAAAATTCTGTACCTACGTAATATTTAAATTTCGACTAGTTCAACAGGATTTTGATGCATTCTATCTCAATGGAGGGTTGTTACGGCAGTATTGCCGTATCTGTGGTAATAACCACGGACACGATGAGCGGCGTAGGACGATCCTTAACTGCCTCACCACCTGGGCCAGTGACGCAGGCAGCCTCGTTGCTTTTATCGTCAATATTACGAACACAGGTGTTGTCTTGTGGTCTGCACATCTGGTCTTAGCATGATAACTAAGGTAGAAATGAAGAACGAGCAAAAGACAGTGGAGAGTAAATTATACATATTTCCTTCACAAAACAGCATACAAGTGTATGTACAATATTTACAGAGGATATGTACAGAAAGGTAATTTGCAGGCAAGAGACGCGGTAAGAACAGACTTCGACCAGACTCGGAGGTAAGTCTGCCAATGTAACTTCACGAGGGTCCAGCAACGCTTAACAACTTTGGTGGGATTCTTTGTGATTGGCTGGGTATATCATTTGCTCGTGTACCATTAAGATCATCCAAACCATAAACACGAAAGCGCTGCGGGTGCAAATGACACCGTGTTTCTATAACACTATCATTATTCCTCATCATTGGTAATCTTATAATACCCATAGAGGCCTCAAGTTGACACCATTTACACGACTTCATCTTTAAGCAGATTTTCTCCGAGATAAAGAACCTGATGTTGGTAGGTCATGAAGTACTGTAAGTACGGTCTCACGATATTACTCAGTTATAACTAGAATATGACTGCTAACAGCTTCCCTAGAGGAAGATTTTAAAACTGATTTCAACAGAATGGAGTCTGCTAGCAAAATTTATAGGAAGTCTTTTTGTAGGTAATAGTTTTTACCACCATAGGTCAAAGCATTAAGTACCTTTAAGTACTGCTGTACACTAACTGCCTCCTTTAAAGCAGGAGAAATTGCTGACCTGTAGAGTGTACAAAGAACTTTCACGGCACACATAAGTACGATAACGCATCTAAATTACTGGGAACGCTTGAAGTCCCTTGATTTGTATTCCGTGCAACGCAGGCTTGTATTGTATGGGGTTCGCTGGTACTGCCGGCTCGGGTCTTCTCCAGATGCCGACCCGGCCTTGGCTCCCAGGGATGGGAGTGTCTTGAGGGGCACGCCAGCGGTGAGCAGCTGGCGATGCGAGGACGGCTGATGGGGCTGCACAACAGCAGACAGGTCAGGAAGGGCCGAGAAAGCAGCCATTACCGGGTCCATTAGAGCCACACCCCAGCTTTAGCCAATGGCAAAGTGCTGGGGAACTTAGCCTCACAGTGATTGGTCGATGGGAAGCTGGTTATTCGGGGGAAACGTTTTGGAGAGATCTGAACCTCTTCCTTGAGAGGTAGTCCACCACAGTGTGGTGTCTGCTAGAAGCTGGCTGATGCGTTGGAGTAGTTTCGGTGGTGAAGGCATACTTGGAGTCGCAGGTGAGTCCCATCCTGGACTCGCTGGTGAAGTTCTTGAGCAAACATTGTGTTCTTGTCTTGTATTGGTCAGTGGTGTAGAACCAGACACCAGGTGTGCTCCTGAATAGAGGCTCATTATCAAGGGCTGAGGCAGCCACATGAGGGCTGGTAGTAGTGGCAGTGGAAGGAGTGTCTGCAAGGGCCGAGGCAAGGAGTGTCAACACACAGTTGTAGTGTTTTAGCTCTCTTGGCTGGTGGCGGCTGAGGTGGGATAGGCGAGGTCGCTGATTGGTCCAACGAACGAAAAAGTACAGGTAAGACCCCAATGGGATGAGCAGGGAAGACGGAACAGACGAAGAATAGCGCTGGAGAGGAGTGTTCTTAGTTACAGAAATAGAGCCAGGGCTTAACCCAGCAGATAAAGCGATTGTGGGACAGACTTGAGAATAGGAATAGCAGGCTCAGTTGCGTTGGTCTTGTAGCAGGACGAGGCAGGCAGAGAAGAACGTCTGAGGGCAGCAAACTGGTGGTGTTGTTTGATGTAATTAGGGTGGCAGGTCTGTAGGTGATCCAATCTCAAAAAAACTTGAAAGTGGCTTCTAGAGAGGTGGTAAAGATTTGTCTTGTTTCCAAAGGTGAAACGAAGAGGCTTAAGGAATTCCAGAACTTGGGTAAGAGTGAAGTGATGAGGTTGTTCGCAGGAGAACTTGACAGTTCCTGCACCGAGACCTTTGTAGAGTTCAGTGCATGTCATGGTGTCAGCGTTTGAAGGTGCAGTGTAAAATGTAAAATTTTCCCAAGTTGGTGTGGTATAGTCGTCGATATCTTCTTCAGACGTGAATACAGTAGATGAGTCTGTCTTAGTACTAGCAGGTGACTGAGGGTTGGCAGGAGCAGTGGAGAGGTGTACTGGTGGTGTAGCATCAGGTTGGGAGGCAGTGTTCGAGGCAGCTAGAGCGGTGGTGTGGGAGGTTGTCGCAGGTGCAGGGACATCTGCTTGGGCAATAGGAGACAGGTCATGTAGGGATTCTGTAGAATATGCTATATATCTGTATACAGAAATAAAGAAACTTAGCTTTGTTGCTGTCTCAGCCGTTCTGCAGCTGCAACCAGACGACTCCTCCGACGTGAACAGCTATTCTACAGCCTGTAGCTGATGAGGGAAACGTAAGTGTGAGAATAATTGCCCCTAAGGAGCATTATCTCAGAATATCATTCAGTAACTGAATGCTGACTCAACTTACGTTTTTTGGATCAATGGCCCGTGTATTGCCGGGTATTTTGGTAAAGCCAAACAAGTTATGTATTAGCTATCAGCTGCGCAGCCGACTTAACCAAATACATGCCTGCTTAAACTTACCTGGGTTTTTGTTGCTGACCCTCCAATGTCACCCGGTATTCACTGTCTTGATTGAAATTGTAGTGTTTTACGGTGCACTGTTTGTCTCTGAAGATTGTTCAAAACACTGAACACTACACTGTTCTCCAATATTTGTCCTTTATTTCATGGTAATTTCACAACATAGTTCTACCACGAATGTTGAGATTGTCACCGATGCATAGAAACACGCCAATCATTAGTGACTTTGTTCTTCTAGCGCGTAGCATGAGTTGTCTGCGTCAGGTTTTAAAGCAATCTAATCCCCCTGCAGCGGCTTCGCCGGGGGCGCTGCTCCCTTACAAAGGATATGCTGAATGCAGCGTCATTCCTCATCCTTGCTAAACACTGCAACAGTAGTTAACACAAGATGCTTGATTTCTTGTTGTCTGGGCATAGACGACAGTTTATGATAGCCTCAACTTGTAAATAAAGTGGGTCCAGGGTTTTCATTAAATTTTCCTACTATGGTAAAAGAGTCATTTTCTTCACTTCATTTATCACTCAATTGCAATGAACACGGTGGTGAAAAAGTCAGGCTACATGACCACACTCTGGTACGCTGTCTTCATCTGCTTCCAATTAAATTGTTGATCGGAAGCAAGCAAGACGCCATTTGCTCATTCTGAGACGACTGAAAGGGCTGAAGGGGCTGAAGGGGCTGATACCCTCCCTTTCTGGAGAAATTTTCTCCACAGGTCGGCTGGAGTAGTGAAGTTGATGTTTGGAAGAATTTTGATGATGTCAGCTGATGGTGGGGTCAGGAAATGCAAAGGCTGGCATATTGTTGAGACGAAAGAGTCATTTATGGAGACGTTGAAGGTGCCAGGCGTTGGCTGCGTTGGCTAGATGAGCGTACATCATACAATACAACATCTTTGAAGGAGCCTCGTCAGGAAGTGGAGATATAGAAGTGTTGGGTGGAGATGGTTGTTGTGTTGCTTGTAGGATTTTCTTGATATCCATCTGCAGTTTAATGATGGCGGCGAATGTCGGCGAATTGTCCAACCGTTTGACGAAAACGGAACGTTTCACCAGCAGGAAAAGTGAAGGAGAGACGGTGAACTGTTTGTCACTGAGAGTCTTCATAGAGGTGTCGTCCATCAATTTAGAAGCTTCATGATCGTCAGTACAGACGATAATGAAGGAGTCTTTCAGCGAGTGGATAGCTGTAAATTTAACCTGCAGGCAGGTCTTTACAGCAGCAGCAAGGGCAAGTTTGGTGGAGTCATTGATATCTCCACTGGTAGGCTTGATCTCTACACGATGGCCAAGCATCGTGAAAGAGTAGAGGAGTTGGTATGAAGGTTATAGATTCCCGTCCCCGTCGGGTATCAAAGGAATACTTCTTGAGCTAGAGACTGTGACTTGCCAGTAACAAGGTCAGCAGAGGAAAAACGAACTCAGGAACTTGGAAGTCCACAAGTAATTAAAATACATTAATTTCTTAGCCCTTTTTTATGTAACTCATCTTTATGACGAGCGAAAACATTCCACAAAAAAGTCGATTTAATCATCAATTGCTGATATATATGTATTAAATAAAACCCAGTCCTTGGTTAATAAAATTGGAAATTTATAATATTGCTGCAGCTAGATGAATATAATTTTTTGGTTAGTGCAAAAATACTCATTACACTTGAAAAACAAATAAATTACGAATCTAATTTCAGAGAGATGAATACACAGGCGGGATGGATGTTTACTCTTCTAGCCAAACTTAACCTCAGGTATACGAAGAAAGTTTAGGCATCGAAGCTCTACACATGTAAAATATTTGCTTCAGTCTATATAACACAAACGCCTAAAGGTTAGTGCAAAAAATTTCTAAACATGGTGTAAAAAGAATCCATTGAGTTTTGTTAAGATATTCCCAGGGTTGGTCTTTATGCAAGATGAAAAGATTTTTTCAAACCAATAGCTGGATGAATATTCGACATACTGTTTCACTATAAATATTAAAATAGATCCATATTCTGTTTATTACATAATAAATAAAAATTAATCGCAATTACTTTTAGTAAGATGTTAACTTGTTTTTAATCGCATCCGATTATAATGTTATTTACAGAGTAAACTTTAACCTTCGCATCATATCTTAACAGCTTCAGCTACTGGTTATCTATAATGTTGACGGTGGTAATACGGAGTTTATTCGTGACAAAGTATTCACCTGTTGCAATTATAACTGATGCTCACACAATCCATTACATAGTTTTCGTGAGCTATTCGTAACACTTTCAAGAGTCATAATTAATATTCGTAGAATTCTCTCTCTCTCGGTATTGCACTTAACGTATGATCAATTAATAAAGACTTGCTTTAGCACTATTATCATAGTGTGTATCCAGGTAAAACAATTAAGCTCATTTGCAAACATGATTAGCTCGCAATACCTTTAAAAGAAGGGCACTGTAAAGTTTTATAAATACCACCAATTGAACTCATCTACCCTATAAATAACTCTTAAGAGACGCATGTGGAGTTATAACATCAACCAAAGCTTATATATATTTTTTATTCACTTTAGCCTAACACAAATTAGCTAAATATATTGTCTCCTCCGAAGCCTTTTACATAAAATTAAGAAAAATACATCTTCACTTAGCGCCAGGAGTGACACGCACACAGGGGAGGGAAGCCCAGGTAATAGAGGGGTGCGTTGGTAGGGAAGGAGGGGAGCGTTGGTAGGGAAGGAGGGTAGTCGAGGAAAAGGGCGTTGGCTCACAAGGAAATTGCCTGCTGACAACAATAAATTTTTGGTGGGAAAAATAGCAAAATATATTTATGCATATGTTTAAAAATGATATATGTTAAAGGGAATCATGTTTAGAATCTAGTTAAAAATATACTGTTTTGATGTATTTCTCTGTTGAAAGGATTTTTATAACATACTCGCCCCACCTCTCTCTCTCTCTCTCCATATATGTAGTTATATATGTAGTTATATATATATATATATATATATATATATATATATATATATATATATATATATATATATATATATATATATATATATATATATATATATATGCAAAAAGATCACAGTAAACAGGTGATATCAAAATATGCAAAACAACCACTATGAAAAATAGAAGAATTCAAGCGCTTTCGTGACTACTCACATTATCAAGGAACTAAAAGGAAACGTGAGAAGAAGACTTATAAAGGGGCAGATGTGACTGTGAGGTGTATTCTGCCTCTTTATAAGTCTTCTTCACGTTTCTATAGTTCCTTGATAAGTGAGTAGTCACAGCGCTTGGAATTCTTCTATTTTTCATAGTGGTTTGTTTATATATATATATATATATATATATATATATATATATATATATATATATATATATATATATATATATATATATATATATCGTGCCGAATAAGTAAAACTTGCGATCTTGGGTCAAGTAGCAACGCACTTCTTGCCGAATAGGGCAAACGAAAATTTGTGTTTGCAATAATTTCGCAAAAATAATTCTGAATCTAACGAAAAAAATATAGCAATGAAATCACGAAACAAGTGGTTTTCAATCATTTGCCAAACTGCGGCAAGCCATTGTGTGGCTCTTGAGGCGGGACAATGTGTCGTGGGGTCGAATCCTAGTCTGCCGCAGTTTGGTAAATGAGAGAAACATCGCAGTCAGCAGGATTCGAAGCCACGTCAGGGAAGGATGACAAGGTTCCCAAGTGACGCTCTAGACAACTCGGCCACAGATGCCTCAAAAGTTGGGCAGGCTTGTTTACAAGCCATGTTTCTCCCAACCCGGGCACATCAGTGGGCCTCAACCATGGTTTCAAGCCATTTCATTCTACTCCTGTATGGTCTGACCCCACAAGCGATTTTTATATTAATGCACCACGCAGAAACAATCCTATATGAATTACGTTCTAACGCTCCTGCGACTGAAATCTCTAAAAACTCACAATTTTCACTTGTGTGTGTATAGATGCATCTTTTTAAATAATGGATCACATTACCCATAGATGCAGTTGAAACAAAAAACTTAACGTGTCTCCCACGTATGAACTTTAAAGTCCTAGCGTAGGTAAACTTTTTCTCTTAATTAATTAAGATATCCACTGTGTATAAATGTCATTGGTTCCTAGTTTGTATTTTCATATCATTCCATTTACATATAATAAATAACTGAGCAGTTAAAACACATGACTAACGACAACAACGACAAATTCACGAAAATACTTTCACATATTGGGGCAAAGTAATATATTTAAAAAATATTTTGTTGTACTAAGTTTTTGCCTGGCCTATTGACCCCGCCAGCTCAGCTGGTTTACTACACTGCTAAATATGAGCAATCTGATTACTGAAGGCGAGGGTATAAGAAAATATTATGAAATATGGACATAAAATGTTTTTGATAAATATCATTTAGGAAGCAGTTTTTCACCGAAAAATATTTTCAGTATTTACCTTAAACACGAGAGTGTGCTACGCTGCCACTCAGTTCTATATGACAGTTATACGGAGTGAACAAAAGTTAACCATTTTCCATGAAATTATGTTGGATAGGCTTCAAACCCATTGTTGAACTCAGGCTGACAGACTTCTGAGAGATGACAGTTCCCAAGTGATATTAATTTCAGCTCTGCTGGAACGATCCCTTTAAGGATCCCGTAGCTGACAATACATCCTTCCACTACTTAAGCCTCAAAGTTCAGGCTAAGTTCAACACTATTTATGAACACTGTCCTGCATAATAATAATAATAATAATATCTTTATTTTCTACAAGTACATGTACATGGTATACAGTCCTAGCTGACATCAATGACATACTACTATATAGAAAGTCCCTTGTTATGCTGAGCATTTCGAGCAGATTAGGTCAGTGTCCCAGGATGCGACCCACACCAGTCGACTAACACCCAGGTACCCATTTTACTGATGGGGAACATAGACAACAGGTGTAAAGAAACACGCCCAATGTTTCTGCCCTGGCTGGGAATCGAACCCAGGCCCTCGCCGTGTGAAGCGAGAGCTTTAGCCACCAGACCACCAGAGCCTCTTGGCAGGGAAAAACATGGTTAGCTTTTGTTCACTCAGTATAACTATCATATAGAATTGAGTGCTAGAACTCTGTTTAAAAAAATTCGTTTACATTTTTCAAAACTGCTTTATTATTTATTGAAGAATTGTATGATGGTTTGTTTATTGCCAGTTAAATAAGTAAAAATTCATGGTTTAAGCAGGGGTCTGACAAGGTTTAATTAAGAGAGTGAAGGAACTGTTCTAGTTAATGTCTTTTTATTAATATTCTTATGGGAAAACTCTAAAGACACTTTAAAGCTTTTCTGATTGTTAAAGAATTGTTTAGGGTAAAATTAACTTAGTGTAAAGAATAAATAATGAAATGTGTGTTATTTACGGTATGTAAGAGTAGCTGACTTGTCATATTAACTGTTGGCTTTAATATTCATATATTAAGAGCTAATTTATATACTATTTTCGAAACTATAAATGTTCTGATGTTGTTTGAAAAAGTAGAATTTTACATGTTAATTAATGTTTTTTTTGTTAAAGATATAGGTGGATGTGATAGACTGACAAAAGAGCTGTAAATAGGTGGTGGGATTATTATTATTATTATTATAATCAAATAGAAGCGCTAAACCACAGGGGTTATACAGCGTAAATAGGTGGTGGGAGAGGAGAAGAATGCATATGAGAGACACAGACACTGAAGATGGCGTCGAGTGTAGTGTGTGTGACGTATCCTGGTGGTAACCTGTATTCTACCGGTTTATGTCTGACGCAGTACCGAGGCTCTATACAGTCTTTAAAGGCTGGTGAAGGACTTGTGTAAATTTGATGAAGGTTTTCCATCAATTAGGAGAAACATTTTGTTCAGTTTGGGAGGTAAATTGAGTCTCTGGGCTGCGATAGATAAAAGGGGTAGAAGCAGATTAAATACAGCCATCCAGTTATAAAAACAATATCTTAATATCTCTATGAACGTTACTTGTCTGGTTATATAAAAAGTCTACATCTATACTAGGCGGTATTTATTCTACTCTTCCCCCTAGTATTTAGTGACATGGAAAATGGAATTGGTATAATTATTCTTGACGCAATTACTTTGTTAACATATACACTCCACATGCTGACAAAGTTACAGTATAATCAACTGATCATTATTGCTCTATTCTCGACATATATAGTTACTGCCTTTATTGCAAATATATATTTTATCTATTTATTTAATCCTTTCATACAAATTAAATATAAAAGCATTGGTTCCTGGTTTGTTACATGACACTACCACATGACACCAGTTGTGTCAATAACCATGCCCTCACCACGGACCAGTTGTGTCAAAAGCCACTCCATTTCCACGGACCAGTTGTGTCAAGAGCCACTCCATTACCACGGACCAGTTGTGTCAAGATCCACACCATCACCACGGACCAGTTGTGTCAAGCCTCATTACCACGGACCAGTTGTGTCAAGTGCCACTCCATTACCACGGACCAGTTGTGTCAAGAGCCACTCCATTACCACGGACCAGTTGTGTCAAGATCCACACCATTACCACGGACCAGTTGTGTCAAGAGCCACTCCATTACCACGGACCAGTTGTGTCAAGAGCCACTCCATTACCACGGACCAGTTGTGTCAGAAGCCACACCATCACGAGCCAGGATATTTTTTTTAGTCCTGTTAATTCAACACCAGATATCATTTATTCCTGTTCCCACATATTCTTCACCTTGTTCCTTGAGTCAGGTTATCCTTGATAAGAACTGGGGAGGACATAAACATCAAAAGCACCATGATATCACAATCTCCAAAAATATAACTAAACTTCACATGAAAACTATCGCATGACTCCTTTTATTAGGAACAAATTAAGGTGTGGCGTCGCACGGTCGGGAGGGAACTCAGACATATGCAAATGAATCAGAGAAAATATCCTGAACCATAGATACTTGTTAGAATAATTTGAGTTTCCCATACGCAGTACATTATTTAATGCAGCTATAAAGTTTGCAAGTAAATCTTCAGGTAAACCTTTAATGATTTTTTAAATCTAAACATAAGAAGGAACAGATAATTAAACATTCATATTCTTTGTCAGTAAATGCAGAAGAACCTCTTGAATATTTTAGCAGGAAAATCTGAGTAATCAGCAATGAGATCAATTTAAATTACCCCTCAGAAGTTTGTTGTATGGCGGTGCCTGACGCACTGGTGTGCTGTGTCTAAGAGGTCACGGAAGATTAACCAAGTCTGCTAAGCACTAAAATATTGACACCTAACTCTTTCATTAATACAACTTACATAAATGCACCTCTCTGACCTAGTGTGTTTGCCTTTGCTAATACCAATCTAGAACAAATTATGTATCCACCATATGTCACTCTACTATGGCGCAAAAACGAGCGTTTTGTGCAGTTCCCGGTAAAAAAAATGGCACTTTGTACATATTAAAGTGAATGTATAAGCGCCAATTGTAATGATTTTTTTTGCCCTACAGGACAAAAGGTAACTCAAGTCCTAAAAAAACATTTGTCTCCACTCGTGCTATCTATCACACTCACGCATCCAAAAGTAAAAGTAAATATTGAAAAGATTTTACGGTGAAATACTGCTTCCTAAATGATATTTACCAAAAACATTTTATGGCCATATTTCACAAAATTTTCCTTTAGCCTCAGCTTCAGTAATCGGATTGCTCATATTTAGCGGTGTAGTGAACCAGCTGAGCTGGCCAGTGTCATGCACATAATTAGTACAGCAATATATTTTTTGGAATATATTTCTTTGCCAAAATACGTGAAAGTATTTTCTTCTCGAATTATTAGTCATTGTTAGTTATGATCTGTTTTAACTACTCAGTTATATATATTTATATATATATATATATATATATATATATATATATATATATATATATATATATATATATATATATATATATATATATATAATGTATGTGTGTGAACAAACAGAAAACTGTACGGGGACTCGAACCATAGCCTACCTATATACCATGCCCAAAGCTGTAACGACTCAGCCACAGAGGTCGCAAAAGGATGATTTTACAGTCAACACAATTGCAGTTGCTAATGGTGTTAATGTGGGTCCTGTGTGAATTAACATAAAAATATAAGAAAGCAGGAACACTGCAGCAGGCCTGTTGGCCCATACTAGGCTATTGTATCTGTGGGAAAAAAACCTGTGACTCTACTGTTTAATCGCACAGTCCTAGAAGCTATCATGGAAAGTCTATTCCCAAATCCAGATAGTCCGTCAGCCCATGATAAGTAGTTATGAATGATTGTCTATGTGGACTCGATCGTTGGTCCATCTGTATACCAGTACTGTAACCACTCAGACACAGAGCCTGGAATAATATGAAGGATATAACAATAGATGAACCACGAAAGCTTCAGGAGCTGTGAGACAATAGGGTCACCGTTGGTGCCACTGAAGCAATGAAGTCACAACTGTGCTGACTGTAACATCTTCCTCCTGTCAACGCCATGGCTTAGTGATTATGTCACTGGGCTTAGTATACATATGGACCGCTGTTCGAGACCATGTCCAGTATTCTGTTTATTCATTAAAAGTAATTTATTACTAATTTTGGGATTTAGTAAATCTTTCGTGAAGATATATTCATAAATTCCACATCTTGTATGTGTATAAGAGATTGCACTTTTCAACTCAAAGCATTTCCAACACTGGTGACAAGAAATATTTGAAGTTTTATTAGTTATTGAATCATTAGAAGAATACCAGGTTTACAAATTTCGCCATTTGATGAGAAATCCACACTATATAATGGACTATGACAGGTCACTGCTGTAGTTCCCTCTATGTAACTCTCACATAAAGGACGGGAACAGCACTGCTGAATAATTTAATTCTATTTAAAAAAATCTCTATCATTTCTATATAATTTCTTTTACTATTTGTAAGCTATGTCCAATCTTGAGCTACCCACCCAGCTCAAATAAAGACTGCCTGACTTGAACAAGATTATATATCTGTTGAAATTGCCTGAAAGTTTTTAAATCTCTAAATCTTTGTCCTTTTCACTTAAGTCTTTAATTTCTTCAGCTGAACCAAAGCTTTGCTCAGCGTGTAGGAGTGTACGTCATTCCTTAGCAATAATCCTGTGAAAACTAATATCATACCGTTGTCATTGCGTTTCTTTATATCTTCTTCGTGGTCTTCAGGAATGTCTTCCAACTTAAATTGCAATGTAGGAAGATGGGGAAGTGTGGAAGGAGTTATGGGGATGGGGAAGGTATATAAAGAGGAGAGAGTTGAGGAAATGTGAGGCAGGGGAGGGATGAGGGGAAGGTATGGACAGGAAAAGGGGGTGGGATTGTTGTTGGATGAAAATTTGGTTAGCGAAGGTGTGAGTTAAGAGGGAGGGGAAGGTGTGGGTAGGGAAGTTAGAAAAGGTGTGGGTAGGGATAGGAGCTGGAATAGGTGTGGGAGCGGGTGGGTTTTGTGAAAAATGTGAGTGTTGTGAAAAGTGTGAGTGTTGTCGAGTCAACTGAGAGGTATTTGAAGTAGCCATTTACTCATTAAATGTACTTATTGATGATAACGCCGAGTCAAAGCCTAACTGACACTCAGCCATGGAATGCCTAGGTGATGCCTCTAGGCTGTGAGATGGAAGTAAGGATCAGCCAGCCTCCGTCGCTATGATCGGCTAACAGATCATTACTCGTTTGCAGACATTGAAAACAGGATAATTGCTCGTGGAGAGAGGTCTGTGAAGTTACTCAGACTTACAATCGCGGGGAGAGATGGGACAATGAAGGTGTGGGTGGTGGAGAGGTGCTGGAAAGGTATGGATGGAGGAGAAAGTGGGCAAGGGGTAGTTCAGGAGATGTGGGGGGGGGGGGCAGGGACCCTGGATTTGGGAAGATAAGATAAAATATGATTTTGTTCGGATTTTTTATACTGATGATTACCCATCCAGGATAACCCAGTGCAGTCAGTGTGTTACCAGAACCTGTCGGTCTTATATCCATAAGTTCCATTATTCTCCCTCCCCAGGATGCGACCCACAACAGGCTACTAACACTTCGATACCTAGGAACCGCTATGTGACCAGGGGCAGCAGGTGTAAAGAAACATGACCAACGTTCCACCCGCGCCGGGAAGCGATCCCCGGTCATCTAGTGTGTGAGCAGTGGAGGCCACCAACCAAACCACGAGCATGCGAGAGGTGGAGAAAGTGTTCGTAGAGGGATGAATAAGACGAAGGCTGGATAACGAGGAGAGAGTAAATTGATCTAGGTAAATACTATGACTGGAATTCTTATTAAAAGTGAATGTTGGCAAGTGGGTGTGAGAGAAGATGAAGAAGGTGGGTGAGGGCCTTGAAGGTGGGTGAGGGCCTTGAAGGTGGGTGAGGGTCTTGAAGGTGGGTGAGGGCCTTGAAGGTGGGTGAGGGCCTTGAAGGTGGGTGAGGGCCTTGAAGGTGGGTGAGGGCCTTGAAGGTGGGTGAGGGCCTTGAAGGTGGGTGAGGGCCTTGAAGGTGGGTGAGGGCCTTGAAGGTGGGTGAGGGCCTTGAAGGTGGGTGAGGGCCTTGAAGGTGGGTGAGGGCCTTGAAGGTGGGTGAGGGCCTTGAAGGTGGGTGAGGGCCTTGAAGGTGGGTGAGGGCCTTGAAGGTGGGTGAGGGCCTTGAAGCGATTGTGTGTTGGGGGCTTAATTTTTTTGTTAAACAAAATTAGATACATCTTCAGTGTACTGCTTTAGTACTCTAAATGGCAGTTACATAAACTTTTCAGTAATATTCCATTACATTAACTTTTTAAGCATCTTACACACAAAGACCACTACAACTGAAGAATTCCGTAAAACCACTTATGAAAACGACCTCATCTTGATCATATAACAGAACATTTACAAAGTTAGGAATATTGACTGTGCTTTACCTGTGCGCAAGCATGATTGTACCCCGTGTTATCTCACAGAACACACGGGGTACAATCATCAAGAACACTTTTTTAGAAAATTGGAACACCTAGCATTTTTCATTATATAAAACGCGCACTAAAAATCTAGAAAACATCCAAAAATGAAATAGAAGCATCGGAGGTTTAAAACCGGTCAAAGGATTCATTCTTCAGTTACTGCGTGGAAACCAATTTTTAAATGAGAGTGGCGAATTTAAAAATACTTAACCAAAAATCAAGACAAAGCTTTCTTTGAGGCAAATATATCAGGTTTAAAATGTTGCAGGTGACCAGAGGAAGCATTCTCCAGTTATCACACAGGATCCAACAATTTCTAACTCATAACATAATAGATGAACAAATTTGCACAGGGCCAAATCCAAAACATTTCAACCTTTTCGAATGATACATCATCAATTAAAAAATAAAACACTTCGGTAAAAGAACACCCCAGTTGTTGAATGAAAAATAATAATACACCATTTTAAAAATAAATTTGCAAATTTGCACCTTCAGTGTCCAATAACAATCATAACCTTTGCAGTAGGATACATCTGCTTAGAAAATTTTAAGCTCTTCAGAAGAGGCTTTCTAAAGTTATCAAGTGGAAACTAATAGTGGCAATGACTTATATGAAATTGACCGGAGTTCACCAAAACATACCAATTGCTTCAACCTTTCTCTATTTAGAATTCATCAGGGTTGGTATTTTGAAGTAAATCGGGCAAGGCGTTCTGTAGTTATAAACTAAAACTTTGGACGGAGTTGAAGGTAAAAGTTCTTTACTTGACGATAATTACAAAGTCAGGGATAAAACAGTCATGTTATGTGAGGACCCAATAAGCCCATGATCATATAAAAAGAAAAAAGAAAGACATCCCAAAATTATATTTAACAATGTGTACCGGAACTGTCTGGCCTCCAAACAGGTGAGACCAGGTAGGATATTAATTACTGATAAGCAGTCCGTCCACAGTATGGTAACCATGCAGAAAAAATAATTACATCTTATGCACCAAAAAGCTAATTTAAATACTGACCTGTAAAAGAAAATGACATACTGAATAGTTATATTTAATGAAGAAGGGTAAGTGTGGTGCAGAATCCCGAGGAGAGAACTGCAGTCATCTTTCCTAGGATAAAAAAAAAGATTTCCTCTTCAAGAGGAAGCTGGACGGCCACCTAAAGTCAGTTTGCGTGCGGCCGGCAGTAACAGCCTGGTTGACCAAGCCCTGATCCACCGCTTCTGGGACATTGACCCCCCGGAACACCTTACACGTATCAAGAAGAATAACATCACATTACAGTACAATACAAAAATTAACACAGCACTCTGCTTTACATTACAATCGGACATATGGTGATTCATTACTTCCTGTTGTAGCCGACATAAAAACCCTGTTATACATCATTCTGTTATACGTGTTATACAGCATTCTGTTATACGTGTTATACATCATTCTGTTATACGTGTTATACAGCATTCTGTTATACGTGTTATACATCATTCTGTTATACGTGTTATACAGTATTCTGTTATACGTGTTATACAGCATTCTGTTATACGTGTTATACAACATTCTGTTATACGTGTTATACAGTATTCTGTTTTACGTGTTATACAGCATTCTGTTATACGTGTTATACAGCATTATGTTATACGTGTTATACAGTATTCTGTTTTACGTGTTATACATCATTCTGTTATCTCCCAGATTCTGGATGCTGATTGTGGTCCAGTATTTTAGCACACCTGCTCAGCACCAGCCTCACACCTTATAATCAACAACAAAAGATAATTTTAAATGGGCAAAGAAAGAATTCCTGTAAATAATTTTTTATGTAGTTGTCATTATTTATAATTTAAGAAATGGAATTGTTTAAAGATTTTTCTACAATCTGTGATTTAGATTAAGATAGATCATATGGAATTCAATGTTCAGTTATACTCTACATAAAAAAATATAGTGTAGGGGTGAGCGTGAGTCTTGCATGTTATGATGGCCATGAAGCTTCAATATTTACTCAAAATAATTTCACTCACATAATATATTACTCATTTTTGTGTGACATGGATAACGTGTCAGCCAGTACATTGAATTCTCCCTTAAAATGTTGTTCAGCATTATAATAAACAGATGAATACACACAGCCGATTGAATTTTTTCGTGGATTTTTTGTTGCTCATAATGTGAATAGGTTATAGACCGAGTGTACTAGAACTACAAGAATGATACAGCCAGTTACACTTCAGAGTGTATTGTGCTGCAACAGGATGTAAATCATACATAATTGATTTTTGAAGAACAGCACCAATTCTTCTCTTAAACGTCCCAGTTCTCACAACGAAAAGATCTCTAGCATAGCTGATTCCAAATGAAATTAGGTTTTGACCTTGTCAGCGAAGTTAACGAATGAGCTACATGACAGAAAAGCATAATAAGGTCCATGATAAAACTCAGCCAAGCATAAAACTTCCATCACATTTTAATTTATTAGTAGGCACTTAGAAGCTATTAATTGCCTCTTTCTTCTTGTTTTGGTTAGAGTTATGCTAAGGTACACTGGTCATTTGATGAAGGTCACAATTTTTTTAAGTACATGACAGGTACAGCTTCATTTACATTGTTATAATCTCGATGCTCCCAACAAGGCACATGAATATGCTTTCATGATCTTTTTTGACAAATGTGTGTGTACCAATGCTGTGTAAGCCAGCTCAGCATTGCTGCTTAGTTTTTGAATACTCAAAATTCCCATTCAGGTCAGTCTCACTGAAATAGGGCACCAATGTGTCTATAATACAGTCTCACCGAAATTCAGTTCATTCATCTAGTCAATGCATGTTTAGAAGGCCTATGAGAGGCCTTCAACAGCATAACAAAAGCTTATTTCTGATCCCTTGCTTAACAATTTGTGTAGATTTGTACCTAGATTTATATACAAAAATGCTACATTCGTCTCTCAGGCTATTTAGTGCAGTTTTATGATTATTTCTCATCTAGTCACTGTGATAATAAGCAGGTTGGTCCTACTACCCTGCTTGGCAGGCAAAGACCTATTTTCCAAATGCTTTTCTTTACGCAATCGGAGTTTTGGATTAAGCTGAATTATTTCGACCTAAGTTCATACCGTTGATCAAGTCATGAACTTATATTACATATAAAGAAGACAGGAGAATGAGGAAGATCAAACAACACACCTACAGTCATTATCTGAAGCTCAGCAGCTAACTTTTAGCATTCCTGAATCAAAGCCTGGACCTGGAAGGTGTTAGCTCTCCTGTATATCTCACTCAACTGACCAACAAGTTTCCAACACTTTTACACTTTTACATGCAAAGGATTGGATGTAAATACCTTTGGACACACACCTTGAAAAATGTTTAAAATATATTCAAATTTGGACAAAGCTTCCATTTGGCACCGCTGGCCTGCTGCCTGTACTAATTAGGGACATGAATAAAATATAACCCAGTTAAGAACATCAGTAATATTATATATAGTTTTAATTAAATTTATTAAATAAGCAAATAAAAAATTAGTCTTACAGCAGTTAAATAAAATCCTATATATTTTATAATTTCTTCGACTCAGTTTTTTTTTTTCAATTATTCAGTTATTTCTAAGACGAAAAATCTGAATTAAGATCCGTGGAAACTTTTCTCAAAAACTGTATATACGACCGATGCAAAGAGGAGACAGTGAGCGTGTGTGTGTGTGTGTGTACTCACCTAATTGTACTCACTTAATTGTGGTTCCAGGGGTCGAGACTTAGCTCCTGGCCCCGCCTCTTCACTGACCGCTACTAGGTCCTCTCTCTCCCTGTGTGTGTAACAACTCCTGAGACCCTTGTGGGTCCTGGAAGGTGAAAGGTTGGACTGGGTGCTCACGTTCACCCTAGACCAGTGGCACAATTAGTTTATTAGTATTAAATAACACAAAAGCTATACATGTCAAGAAAATGTTATAATTTATATAATCCAAAATGTGCAGTTTTCTTAAGCAAAATAATTTCTACTGAGAAAGTTTTAAAATGACATTTAGAATAATTAAACTAGCTGTTGACATTCCTTATTTGAGTGCATGCTAACTTGTAATTAAAAATTAGATTTACAATAAAAGTGTGGATATTTGTCGTATAGTGAAGTTCCTTCGCAATGGCTGCAGTAAAGTGGCTTGCATTATATTTTACCCACCCACACCTCGCACCAACCCTGCATACACTTTTACCCATCCACACCTCCACCACAATGTTCCTGCATAAATCTTCGTCTTCCCCCTTACCATTGCAAACACTTCACTACCCATACCTTTCCCCAACGCCACCCTCAACTACACCTCACCCACGCCCACTTCTTTCCCCTTCCCTCAACTCACCTACCCACTATGTCCACTTCACCCACCCTCTCCTATATCTTCCTTAGCCTCCACGCATACCTTCCTGATTCCCCTCCTTTGTTCACACACATTCATTTCTCCTTTCCCAAGCCCACCTCTCACCCCACTCAAACATCCCCCCCTTCTCACCCCTCCTCTACTCAAGCCTATCCCTATAAGCTCACACCTCCCCTAACACCTACCTCTACCACAATCACTTTCAAGGGAGGTTTAAGCTGGTGAGAAACTTTTGATCCTCCTCTTCCTTGGATCTAACCTGACTGCTTTCAATTCCCCGACTCTTTCCCATGAGTACAAAAATAGAAGAACAATTACCAGCACACAAGTACTACCCCAGCTATTAGCACCACGACCATTACCAAAACTACCAGTACCACTTCTACAACTACCACCATTACCACACCACAGCAGCACTAACAAGTACTCCCAACCACACTGCCACCAATATTACCACCAGTTTAGTCTAAGGTACTACCTTAGCTACCATTACCACAGACACTACGTTATCACCATCTCTACCATACCACCACTGCCACCACTTCACAACTACCACAATTAGTACTCCACCGCCACTACTAACAGCATCACTGACACCACCACCAGTACGAGTACCACTACAAACACCACCACCAACACCACTGCCAACACCACCTCCACAACTATCACCACCACCAGTACCAGAACCCCCGCTACAGAAACCCCCACCACTACCACATTACCTCCAACACCGCTGCCACAACCCCTCCCACACCTGTCACACCTGAACATAGAAGAGTGTGACACCCTAATTAACGTCCACACCTCTGCCAGACGTTGGGATGTCCTGAACAAGTTAAACGAGGTTCCCAGTAAAAAAGTTTTCTCATTAAATAGTCAAACCCAATTAATAAAGTTGTTTTATGATGGGAACTATATACAAGTGTCTACTGTCAGCGTCTTGAAGATGAGGGTAGTCAATCTAGTGTCAGCGTCTTGAAGATGAGGGTAGAGTCAGTCTTACTGTCAGCTTCTTGAAGACGAGGATAGTCAGTCTTACTGTCAGCGTCTGAAGTTGAGGGTAGAGTCAGTCTATTGTCAGAGTCTTGAAGACAAAAGTAGACTGTCTATTGTCAGCGCCTTGAAGATGACGGTAGATTCAGTGTCTACTACCAGCGTCTTAAAGATGAAGTTAGTGTCAGTGTCTGTCAGTGTCTTGAAGATGAAGGTAGAGTCAGTGTTTGTCAGCGTCTTGAAGCTGAAAGTAGAGTTTGTGTCTACTGTCAGCGTCTTGAAGAAGAAAGTAGAGTTTGTGTCTACTGTCAGCGTCTTGAAGTTGAAAGTAGAGTCCGTGTTTACTGTCATGAAGGTAGTGTCAGTGTCTACTGTCAGCTTATTACGAACACAAGTGTAATACAGTGGCCTATACACCTGGTTATAGCATGATAACCAAGGTAGGAACCAGCAAAAGGCAGCAGAGAGAGTATATTGCCCTCACTAAATAGCAAGCAATGTATGTTCAATATATATACAGAGGATATGTACAATAAGACAATGCAAGGAAGAGGCACAGTGAGACACGTCTTTGACCAGACATGGACGTAAGTCTGCCGAGTGTTGCTTCAAGAGTGTTCTACATCGCTTCACAACTTTGGTGGGCTTCCTTGTCATTGGCTGGTTGAACCAAGGTACTAGTATAATGAGGGGGGCCCTACTCATTATACCCTTAGCATCTGGTTCGCTGGTCGTGAGGGCATGAATATATGGGCGTGTGATATAAGCCGAATAAATTGTAGCATACTCTTTGCATATGCTGCACAGAGTCTTGAAGATGTAAGTAGACTCAGTGTCTACTGTCACCGTCTTGAAGATGTAGGTAGAGTCTGTCAGCATCTTGATGGGTGATGAGACACGCAGGTGATCATTAATGAAGGTGAGGCAAATTTATACTTTGAATGTGATCTGGTGACCAGAGATCAAATAAGAAAAGATGTCGATCAACAGTCAGTGTGACAACTACCAGGACTGTAGTGCTGATGGATGACAACTACCAGGACTGTAGTACTGATGGATGACAACTACCAGGACTGTAGTGCTGATGGATGACAACTACCAGGACTGTAGTGCTGATGGATGACAACTACCAGGACTGTAGTGCTGATGGATGACAACTACCAGGACTGTAGTGCTGATGGATGACAACTACCAGGACTGTAGTGCTGATGGATGACAACTACCAGGACTGTAGTGCTGATGGATGACAACTACCAGGACTGTAGTACTGATGGATGACAACTACCAGGACTGTAGTGCTGATGGATGACAACTACCAGGACTGTAGTGCTGATGGATGACAACTACCAGGACTGTAGTACTGATGGATGACAACTACCATGACTGTAGTACTGATGGATGACAACTACCAGGACTGTAGTGCTGATGGATGACAACTACCAGGACTGTAGTACTGATGGATGGCAACTACCAGGACTGTAGTGCTGATGGATGACAACTACCAGGACTGTAGTGCTGATGGATGACAACTACTAGGACTGTAGTACTGATGGATGACAACTACCAGGACTGTAGTACTGATGGATGACAACTACCAGGACTGTAGTGCTGATGGATGACAACTACCAGGACTGTAGTACTGATGGATGACAACTACCAGGACTGTAGTACTGATGGATGACAACTACCAGGACTGTAGTGCTGATGGATGACAACTACCAGGACTGTAGTGCTGATGGATGACAACTACCAGGACTGTAGTGCTGATGGATGACAACTACCAGGACTGTAGTACTGATGGATGACAACTACCAGGACTGTAGTGCTGATGGATGACAACTACCAGGACTGTAGTGCTGATGGATGACAACTACCAGGACTGTAGTGCTGATGGATGACAACTACCAGGACTGTAGTGCTGATGGATGACAACTACCAGGACTGTAGTGCTGATGGATGACATCTACCAGGACTGTAGTGCTGATGGATGACAACTACCAGGACTGTAGTGCTGATGGATGACAACTACCAGGACTGTAGTGCTGATGGATGACAACTACCAGGACTGTAGTGCTGATGGATGACAACTACCAGGACTGTAGTGCTGATGGATGACAACTACCAGGACTGTAGTACTGATGGATGACAACTACCAGGACTGTAGTACTGATGGATGACAACTACCAGGACTGTAGTGCTGATGGATGACAACTACCAGGACTGTAGTGCTGATGGATGACAACTACCAGGACTGTAGTGCTGATGGATGACAACTACCCGGACTGTACTGCTGATGGATGACAACTACCAGGACTGTAGTGCTGATGGATGACAACTACCAGGACTGTAGTACTGATGGATGACAACTACCAGACTGTAGTGCTGATGGATGACAACTACCAGGACTGTAGTGCTGATGGATGACATCTACCAGGACTGTAGTGCTGATGGATGACAACTACTAGGACTGTAGTGCTGATGGATGACAACTACCAGGACTGTAGTGCTGATGGATGACAACTACTAGGACTGTAGTGCTGATGGATGACAACTACCAGGACTGTAGTGCTGATGGATGACAACTACCAGGACTGTAGTGCTGATGGATGACAACTACCAGGACTGTAGTACTGATGGATGACAACTACCAGGACTGTAGTGCTGATGGATGACAACTACCAGGACTGTAGTACTGATGGATGACATCTACCAGGACTGTAGTGCTGATGGATGACAACTACCAGGACTGTAGTACTGATGGATGACAACTACCAGGACTGTAGTGCTGATGGATGCCAACTACCAGGACTGTAGTGCTGATGGATGACAACTACCAGGACTGTAGTGCTGATGGATGACAACTACCAGGACTGTAGTGCTGATGGATGACAACTACCAGGACTGTAGTACTGATGGATGACAACTACCAGGACTGTAGTGCTGATGGATGACAACTACCAGGACTGTAGTACTGATGGATGACAACTACCAGGACTGTAGTACTGATGGATGACAACTACCAGGACTGTAGTACTGATGGGTGACAACTACCAGGACTGTAGTACTGATGGATGACAACTACCAGGACTGTAGTACTGATGGATGACAACTACCAGGACTGTAGTGCTGATGGATGACAACTACCAGGACTGTAGTGCTGATGGATGACAACTACCAGGACTGTACTGCTGATGGATGACAACTACCAGGACTGTAGTGCTGATGGATGACAACTACCAGGACTGTAGTGCTGATGGATGACAACTACCAGGACTGTAGTGCTGATGGATGACAACTACCAGGACTGTACTGCTGATGGATGACAACTACCAGGACTGTACTGCTGATGGATGACAACTACCAGGACTGTAGTGCTGATGGATGACAACTACCAGGACTGTAGTGCTGATGGATGACAACTACCAGGACTGTAGTGCTGATGGATGACAACTACCAGGACTGTAGTGCTGATGGATGACAACTACCAGGACTGTAGTACTGATGGATGACAACTACCAGGACTGTAGTGCTGATGGATGACAACTACCAGGACTGTAGTGCTGATGGATGACAACTACCAGGACTGTACTGCTGATGGATGACAACTAACAGGACTGTACTGCTGATGGATGACAACTACTAGGACTGTAGTACTGATGGATGACAACTACCAGGACTGTACTGCTGATGGATGACAACTACTAGGACTGTAGTACTGATGGATGACAACTACCAGGACTGTAGTACTGATGGATGACAACTACCAGGACTGTAGTGCTGATGGATGACAACTACCAGGACTGTAGTGCTGATGGATGACACAAAGTATTTAACAATGGAAGAAACTACTGGGCAACAAGGCTATAAACACCTAGATTCATGTCTCACAGAATATATATGTTGTGCCGAATAGGTAAAACTGGTCAGTTAGAAAGAACTCATTTAAAATTAAGTCCTTTCTAAAAATTTCTCTTATACATTTAAAGATATATTTTTTTTCATTTTTGTTAATATAAAAATTAATGATTTTGTACCAAATTTTTTTTAGAAAACTTACCTAACTTTATTATAACAAGCGCAATTTAATTTAGCTTAATCCAACTAAATATATTATAGATAAGTTTACAATAATTTAATAATAAACAAACACAATGAAATATATATTTTTCTCGTTAGGTTCAGAATTATTTTTTTTAATTCCTAAATGGTTATAACTATGACCATAATTTTTAAAGGGGTGGACCGGTAAGCCAGCGGAAGGCCTCGGTCAAATGACCAAAAGCTCCAACGGTGGGTCATCATCTGACTAAAACCCGCGTCAGGTAACACTTGTCCTGTTTCCTGACGAACCTTACCTAACATAATAGAATGATTTTTGTGAAAATATTGCATACATAAATTTTCGCTTGCCCTATTCGGCAAGAAGTGCGTTGCTGTTCAAGCCAAAATAGCAAGTTTTACTTATTCGGCACGAACATATAATATATAAATACATATATATATATATATAAACTTTATTTCAAGACAAAATACAAAATACAATGGGGAGTAAAACAACATAGATAACAACTCAGAGCTACATGTCAAATACTTCGTCCAACTCCCCGGCAGTGGGCCGCGTGCCCAGAATACTGCAGGCATTTCCCCTCTGGATCGCAACACTGAGTTTCTGAAAGAGGAAGCTGGTCGCCCTGTGGTCCTTGGTTTCTATGATGAGTTTTCCACCCAGCTCCTTGAGAAACTTTAGAGCACACTTGCCCCATGCTCCATGGGTCTCCGACCCTATTGGGATGAAGTTATAGCAAGAGGGAAGGTCTTCATATTTGCGGGTCTTCTGGGTCTCCCTGTGGCTGGCAGCTCCACCCCCTTCGGCTAAGGAGTGTGGCAGGTAGGTGTCTGCCAATGTGGCAGCACAGGTGTAGTCCCAAGCAATCTGCTTACCATCCTTCCAGGGTAGCATGGTGGCTCCATCAGGACGCTTTTGACTTCCATCAGACCTCTGCACTTGGGGTTCCCGTTGAGCTGGGCAACGGGCTGTGGCAGGCTTCTCTTTATGATGTCATTGACCTCCTCATGTCTAGCATACTTCCCTTCTGATGTGTGACACACTAGACCATGAAGTCCGAATTGGTCAGCCGTCGCCCTGCCGCAAATACACCTATGTTCGGTGAGTATGGGGGCGGCTAGGCGAAGAGCAACACCAATCCGAATGGCCTGTGGGTCGAGTCGAGTCCCCAGAGAGGAATTGGGAACAGCAAGAAGGAAATCTCCTGAGTGTGGTGCCTTCACCGCTAGGAGACGAGCTTTGTCCTTTCCTGAAGCGTTGGTGAGCATTGTGTTGGAAATTTTTCCATGATCGGTTTGTCCCAGTGGGACTGTTTGTGCTCTTTGGGAGGAGCTGGTCTACTGGAGGAGTCTGCCAGGATGTCCCACTGCACTGCTGCTTCAATGAACTTGGGGTCTTGAGCTCCATATATATATATATATATATATATATATATATATATATATATATATATATATATATATATATATATATATATATATATATATATATATATATATATATATATATATATATATATATATATATATATATATATATATATATATATATATATATATTATATATATATATATGTGTGTGTGTGTGTGTGTGTGTGTATGTTTATAGTTTGCCTTAATTCCCATAGAAGGAATAAACGTAGAATCGATTGGCTCTAAACTCAAATAATTAACCATACTTGGTGTGTTGTTTGGCTCTAATTAATGTAAATAAACACTTGCTGAATTTCACGAGCCAAGTAACTTAGATCGTTAAATAACCTCAAAATTGATCAAAGGGAATATGTGGTCCTCACACGTACTATTCATTCCCAGGATGAAACTTTATTACCTTACATATATCCACCCTGGCCTTTATGACTCCCAACATTTTACAATTTCCAAAGGAATAATAATAATAATAATAATAATAATAATAATAATCATAATCATAATTAAAAAGTAAAATAAGTGCAAGTCATGTCAAAATATAACATTCAAGCTGTTATAAAGATGTATTGCAGTGGGCTGAACCTTAACTTAGCAATGAGCTGACTCAGGCTCAGACAGCACCTCTCACCTCAGGCACTACAGACAGCAAGCAGCACCTCTCACCTCCAACACTACAAGCAGCAGCAACTCTCACCTCCAACACTACAAGCAGCAGCAACTCTCACCTCCAACACTACAAGCAGCAGCAACTCTCACCTCCAACACTACAAGCAGCAGCAACTCTCACCTCCAACACTACAAGCAGCAGCAACTCTCACCTCCAACACTACAAGCAGCAGCAACTCTCACCTCCAACACTACAAGCAGCAGCAACTCTCACCTCCAACACTACAAGCAGCAGCAACTCTCACCTCCAACACTACAAGCAGCAGCAACTCTCACCTCCAACACTACAAGCAGCAGCAACTCTCACCTCCAACACTTCAGGCAGCAATTCTCACCTCCATCACTTCAGGCAGCAACTCTCACCTCCATCACTTCAGGCAGCAACTCTCACCTCCAACACTTCAGGCAGCAACTCTCACCTCCAACACTCACCTCCAACACTTCAGGCAGCATGTCTTGGACAATCTCCTGGTAAATTCATGACTGGAAGCAAAAATTCAGGATAAGAGAAAAAATTACTCCCGAATTTGAGGTGAGGTGAGCATTATCATTCTGGCCAACACACATTAAAATATTTTTCCTAACAACGTAACGCCCACATGAACTCCCCCACCCCTCCTCTAATATTACCACCCCCACCCACACTTCACTCTTCTACCCACCCACCCACACTTCACACTTCTACCCACCCACCCACACTTCACTCTCCTACCCACACACCCACACTTCACTCTCCTTCCCACACACCCACACTTCCATTTTCCACCCAACATCCACCCACTCACTATTCCTTCTTCCTCCCAAGCTCCCACAACTCACCCATGCCCATGCACTCAGCCCCAGGCCCAGACTCGTGTAACTCTGTATTCATCAAGAACTGCAAGAAACCCCTTTCGCGTACCGTAAGTATTCTATGGAGACTGAGCCTGGACACGGGTGTAATCCCACAGTCGTTAAAAACGACGGATATAACCCCACTCCATGAAGATGGTAGCAAAGCAATAGCTACGAACTATAGACCAATAGCTCTAACGTCCCACATCATAAAAATCTTTTGAAAAGTTCTAAGAAGCATGATAGAAAACCACTCTGATTCCCAGGAATTGCACAATCTAGGGCTGCAAGCATGGGTTTAGAGCAGGTCGGTCCTGCCTCTCCCAACTACTGGTCTTGGATGCACTGGAAGACAAACCGAATACAGATGTAATAAACACAGATTTTTACAATAGTCTTGATCATGGTGTAATAGCGCCCTAAATACTTGCTAAATGGATAACTGGCATACTGGGAAGATGGATCTTCAACTTTCTAACCAATCGAACAAAAGAGCAATGGTAAACAGATTTAAGTCAGAGGCTGCCACAGTGAAAAGCTCTGTTCCACAAAGCACAGTACTCGCCCCCGTCCTGATCCTCATCCTCATCCTTATATCAGACATAGACAGAGATGTAAACCATAGCACCGTGTCATCCTTTACAGACGATACTAGAAACTACATGAGACTCTCATCTATTGAGGACACGGTAAATCTCCAAGTGGATAAACCAAGTTTTCCAATGGACAACGAATAACGATATAATATTCAATGAGGACAGACTTAAATTACTCCATTATGGATAACTGTAGGAAATAATAGCTAGAACTGAGTATACCACAAACTCTAACCACACAGTAGAGTGGAAAAGTAGTGTGAAGGACTTAGGAGTATCAATGTCGGAGAATCTAGCCTTAAAGGATCACAACAGTGCCGCTATCGTATCTGCGAGGAAAATGATTGGATGGATAATGAGAACCTTCAAAACAAGGAATGCCAAGCCAGTGATGATCCTTTTTACACTTGTTCTCTCTAGGCTAGAATGCTGTTGTACACTAACATTTCCATTAAAGGCAGGCGAAATCTCAGACCTAGAGAATGTATAGTGAACCTTTATGCACATAAAAGTTCCATCGGACACCTTAATTACTGGAACACTTGGGATCACTTGACCTATACTTACTGGAGCGCAGGCGAGAGATGCATCATAATCTATACCTGGAAAATCTGTACACAGAAATCACTTCATGCAAAAGCAAAAGATTTGGGGAGCCATTTGTAAGTAAGTGAAAGCATAATAAGAGTCCGGGGCCCAAGACTGTTCAACAGCCTTCCACCAGGCATAAGAGGAATTACCAATAGAGCCCTGGCTGCCTTCAAGAGGGAGCTGGGCAGATACCTAAAGTCAGTACCTGACCAGCCGGGCTGGGGTTCGTACGTTGGACTAAATGCAGCCAGCAGGAAAAGCCTGGTTGATCAGGCCCTGATCCACCGGAAGGCTTGGTCAAGGACTGGGCCGCGGGGGCGTTGACCCCCGGAACACCCTGTTCCATTTACACTTCCACCACCCACCCACACTTCCCTCTTCAACCCACATTTCCATTTTCCACCCACGCTCCCACCCACACTTCCCACTTGCACCCACGCTCCCACCCACACTTCCCACTTGCACCCACGCTCCCACCCACACTTCCCACTTGCACCCACGCTCCCACCCACACTTCCCACTTGCACCCACGCTCCCACCCACACTTCCCACTTGCACCCACGCTCCCACCCACACTTCCCACTTGCACCCACGCTCCCACCCACACTTCCCACTTGCACCCACGCTCACACTACCCACCGATACTTACCATTTTTATCCACGCGTCCATTAAACACACATTCTCGTGCCACTCATCCACGTTACCACAACCCACCCAGGCTAACGCCACCCACCCACGCTAACGCCACCCACCCACGCTAACGCCACCCACCCACGCTAACGCCACCCACCCACGCTAACGCCACCCACTCACCCACGTTCCTACCACCTACCCACGCTAACGCAACCCACCCATGCTCCCACCACCACCTACCCGTGCTCTCACTATTCATTCACTTTCCCAGTACCCACCCGCCCACCCACTCACTCACCCATGCTCCCACCACCCATTCACGCTCTCACCACAAATACTTCAGCCACTTACCCATGCTGCCACCAATCACCCATGCTTCCATCACCCACCCATACTTTCACCACCCACCCATGTTTCCACCACCCATCCATGCTCCCACCACCCACCCATGCTCCCACCACCCACCCACACTTCCACCACCCACCCATGCTTTCATCATTCACTTATGCTTCCACCACCCACCCATGCTCCCACCACCCACCCACGCTCCCACCACCCACCCACGCTCCCACCACTTACCCACCACGCTCCCCCACCCACCCACGCTCCCACCACCCATCCATGCGTCCACCACCCACCCATGCTCCCACCACCCACCCACGCTCCCACACCCTGTCATGCAGATAATAATAATAATAATAATAATAATAATAATAATAATAGTTTATTTAGACATGATACAATGTTGTTATTTAGACATGATACAATGTTGTTATTTAGACATGATACAATGTTGTTATTTAGACATGATACATAGTTAGGTATAATGAGGTGTACATGCCAAAAGCCCCTAATATGCTGTGCATTGTGGGCATTCTTAAGATTAATTAATAGTAGACTACACGGTAAAAAATTATGGTTGATAATTTATAAAATAAGTATAATTGTGTATCTAAGTTGTAAAATTTGAATATAAGTTGAACATAATAGTTTAGTAATTGTAGCAATGCAATTAATTGAGTGAGATAACAATTTAAAATAATTGGTTGCATTGCAATTACAGTTTATGTGGTCATTATAATGTTAATGTTATAGAAACAGTTAGCTTAGTATGTATTATTCATAACAGGTTTTTGCATTTAAATGATTAATCAGGTTTTTACATTTAAGTGATTAATCAACTTTGTTGGGAATGTTTGATATTGAGCATTTAGCTTTGGGTGAGAAGGTGGTGTTTTAGCATCGTTTTGAATTGGGGTACAGGTAGGGTTTCTTTGGCAATCACAGGTAATGAATTCCAAATTTTCGGGCCTTTTATATGCATTGAGTTTTTACATAGTGTTAGATGGACACGTGGAACATCGAGGAGTGATCTGTGTCTAGTGTTATGGTCATGTGTCCTGTAGTAATTAAGGCACATATTAGCACTCGACTGAAGTGTATTAACTTCAACATCATATTTTAATGATAAAATTCTATAAATAGTATTAGTATTAGAATGATTATGAGTATTTATAACTTGTGAATAGTAATTAAATATTGCCTCTCAGGAAATGTAAAGATATTTTTTGCATGGTATTTTTTTGTAATATGTTATATTACCCTACAATGTAACGTAACATAAGGTAATATAACCAGATACTGTGCTGCAGATACTGTGCTGCAGATACTGTGCTGCAGATACTGTGCTGCAGATACTGTGCTGCAGATACTGTGCTGCAGATACTGTGCTGCAGATACTGTGCTGCACAGTTCCTTAGTCCCTATCTGTCTTAACCGAATATAGTGTGACATTCTGAGCTGTGTCAGTATCGTAATGGTCGGTGTATTTTACATCGAATTTTTTTATTGTACTTAATGGACATTTCCTATAGTACGGGCCACCCACCTTTGCTTCCTGAAGAAACTAAGGTGGACCCAAGTTTGTTTCCTGAGGAAACTAAGGTGGACTCAAGTTTGTTTCCTGAGGAAGCTAAGGTGGACCCAAGTTTGTTTCCTGAGGAAGCTAAGGTGGACCCAAGTTTGTTTCCTGAGGAAGCTAAGGTGGACCCAAGTTTGTTTCCTGAGGAAGCTAAGGTGGACCCAAGTTTGTTTCCTGAGGAAGCTAAGGTGGACCCAAGTTTGTTTCCTGAGGAAGCTAAGGTGGACCCAAGTTTGTTTCCTGAGGAAGCTAAGGTGGACCCAAGTTTGTTTCCTGAGGAAGCTAAGGTGGACCCAAGTTTGTTTCCTGAGGAAGCTAAGGTGGACCCAAGTTTGTTTCCTGAGGAAGCTAAGGTGGACCCAAGTTTGTTTCCTGAGGAAACTGGGAGCAGTGGAGACACTGCTCCAGTCCTAGCCACCCACCCGCCCCCTCGATGACGACGCCGGAGAACTCCGACGACGACCAAGACTACCCACTACAGCTATTCTTTCTCTCACTTCCTTCTTTCTTACCCCCCATCCTTCTTCTTCCTATGAAGGTAGAACCACAGCCTGAAGTACCAAGATCTGCTGATGAAGATGCGACGTCAGAAGACACTCCCCATCATGGGGAGCCACAGCAAGAAAGAAAGAAAGAAGATGACACCCTCTACCCAGGGGGCCAATGCCGGGTCACCATTTGGAGAAGACCCGGGCCGGATGTACCGGCGAACATACAACAACAACAACATATGCTGTACTTTTATCAAGATTAATAGATTGTACACATCGTTCTTCGGATTACAATGGACTCAGGGAACACCTGTCTAGTCTCGACTGTGGTAATCTAGCTAATGATTTTATTGACTATGATCATACTTATGATAACGAAGGTATCTGCGTTTATGATTTTTTTCTTATTATAGAACATGCTCAAAGTATATATATATATTCTCCCAAAAGGATATTATGTCGTGTCAGTATCATATATACACTTGTTTAGTGTATCTTTATAAAGCTGGTCCCTTTGCGTGTGACGTCACGGTACCCGCTGACGTCAGAGGCTCAGCGCATGTGCACAGCCTATCATAGGCAGACTGCCTCACTAACGTTATACCTACAGGCGAGACAGACGGGTGGCTGGACTCTCTTTCACTTACTGTAAATATACCGTAACCATCCAACAAGGAGTATCTTTGACCTCCTATATATCTCTCCCAAGACCCACACGACAATTAGGTTAAATAAGAGTGATCCCGAATGGATAAATAGGAGACTAAAACATGTATTAGAAGAGAAAATAGGGATTCATAGGTGCATCAAAAGAGGAGAGGTTAATCTTATTGACCAAGTAAAAAAAGGGATTAGAAAGGCTAAACGCTACTATGAAATTAAGGTTGCTAATTAATTAAAGACTAATCCAAAAGAGTTCTTTCAAGTGTAAAGAAAAAAGTGTGGACAAAGACACTTGTGTACAGTTCAGGACATTTATTAAAGGAAACGTTATCAAACAAATAGACCAACTGAAGCAAAATAAATCGCCGGGTCCTGATGAACTTTTTTCAAGGGTTCTTAAAGAGTGCAAAATAGAACTTTGTGAACCATTGACTAATATTTTTAATATATCTCTTCAAACAGGTGAAGTGTCTGATATGTGGAAGATGGCTAATGTAATTCCTATTTTTAAAGCAGGGGACAAGTCACTACCGTCAAACTACCGCCCAATAAGCCTGACCTCAATTGTAGACAAATTACTAGAGTCAATTATAGCTGATATCATAAGAAGTCATCTTGATAAACATAATTTGATTAATGATACTCAGCATGGATTTATTAACCTTCTTCAGTAAAGCTTTTGAGGCTGTTGATCACGATAGAGAATTCGATATTGTTTATTAAGAATTTAGTAAGGCTTTTGATAGAGTACCGCACCAGAGACTGTTAAAGAAAGTAGCAGCTCATGGCATTGGGGGAAAAGTGCTGTCATGGATCGAGTCATGACTCACGAACACGAAGCAGAAAGTGTGCATAAATGAGGTTAAATCCGATTGGGGATCTGTAACAAGTGGCGTTCCACAGGGATCAGTCTTAGGCCCGTTGTTGTTTATAATATATATAAGTGACCTTGACGAGGGAATTACTAGTGATATGAGCAAATTCGCCGACGACACGAAGATAGGAAGGATAATTGATTCAAAACTTAAATGTCACTGAACTTCAGGAGGATTTAGACAAACTCAGTTCCTGGTCAGAAAAGTGGCAGATGCAGTTCAATGCAGATAAATGCAAGGTTCTGAAGCTCGGGAGGGTCCATAACCCTAGTACTTATAAGTTAAATAATGTAGAACTTAACCATACAGATTGCGAAAAGGACTGATGGTAAGCAGCGACCTTAAACCAAGACAGCAATGCGTACACGTGCGTAATAAGGCAAATAGATTACTGGGATTTATATCAAGAAGTGTAAGCAACAGAAGTTCAGCGGTTATATTACAGCTTTATACATCATTAGTAAGGCCTCACCTAGATTACGCAGCTCAGTTCTGGTTTCCATATTACAGAATGGATATAAATACGTTAGAAAACATTCAACGTAGAATGACTAAATACATAGCATTAGAAATCTTCCGTATGAAGAAAGATTGAAGTCTCTTAATTTACATTTATGGCAGTGACCTTCATCGAAGACACCGCAAGACTCCAAGCGGACATAAACCAAATCTTCAAATGGGCCACTCAAAACAATATGAAGTTCAATGAGGAGAAATTTCAACTACTCAGATATGGAAAACTTGAGGAAATTAAAATTATATCAGGGTATACAACAAATTCTAACCATACAATAGAGCGAAAAAGTAATGTGAAGGACCTGGGAGGGATAATGTCAGAGGATCTCGCCTTCAAAGACCACAACAATGTATCTACCACATCTGCTAGGAAAATGATAGGATGGATAATGAGAACCTTTAAAACTAGGGACACCAAGCCGATGACGATTCTCTTTAAATAGCTTGTTCTCTCTAGGTTGGAATACTGATGCACACTAACGGCCCCTTCAAGGCTGGCGACATTGCTGACCTGTATAGTGTACAAAGAACTTTCACTTCACACATAAGTACGATAAGGCACCTAATTTACTGGGAATGGTAATATACACTTGGAAAATACTAGAGGGATTAATACCAAACTTGCACACGAAAATCACTCCCTACGAAAGCAGGAGTTGCAACATTCCCTCAGTGAGAAGCAGGGGCGCCACGAGTACACTAAGAGACAATACAATAAGTGTCATGGGCCCAAGACTGTTCAACTACCTCCCAGTATACATAAAGGGAGATTACCAATAAATCCCTGGCTGTCTTCAAGAAGGCACTGGACAGGCACGTAAATTCAGTATCTGATCAGCCGGACTGTGGTTCGTACGTCAGTTTGCGTGCGGCCATCAGTAACAGGCTGGATGATTAGACCCTGATCCACCACGAGGCCGCGGGGGCGTTGACCCCCGAAATCCTCTCCAGGTAAATTCCAGGTAGCAGCTAAACCGGTATATGAGTATATATACAACCTTTATAGTGATGTTTGTGTTGCAGCGAGAAGAGCAACACTACATCTTTCCTCCTCCTTCCAGATTTAACCTTTGTTGACGACCTACTTTGCGGTTCATCCCTCCTTTTCTTCCTCATCATCATTTCCCTCTTTCTTTTATGTTCTTCCTCCTATCATCTTCAGCCCCGGAGAGATATTACTGGATATTACCTCCCTTTCCCCTCTGGTCAGACCTGGTCTATGTTATTCCCCTCGCCCGAGACAAATATGTTGCGAGACCCCTCACTCCCTTTACTACGTCCTTCCCCCTCACACGTCTCCACTCTCAAGATAAATATATTGTGAAATCCTTTACCCCTCTTCTCTCTGTCCTTCCTCTCACCCTCCTGTCCACCCTCACCAGAGGCAAACATGTTGGGAAACTCCTCACTTCTTTCCCTCCTTCCTACCCCCTCAACTGCAAAAAGTGTTTTGCAAAAAACCTAAACCCTTTGTAACCTCCGACACCCTTACCTGAGAGCAGCAAGTTGCACGATTCCCCGACTCCTAATTCCCGTCCAGCACCATACCCTTCTGCTCCCTGTCAGAACCTGCCTCACCCGTGTCTTAGCGACCTGGCAGAGGCTGCAGCATCTAAGCCTAAGCTACCATAGTTTTGTGTGCCTGTCTTTGGCTCCCACACCTCTGCCTCAGCTAATGGACAGAGGTTCTTTCATCCCTGCCTAAGCTACCTGGCAGAAGCTCCTTTATTCCTGCCTCAGTTAATGAACAGAGGCTCCTTCATTCCTGCCTAAGCTATCTGGCAGAAGCTCCTTCATCCCTGCCTATGCCACGTGGAAGAAGCTCCTTCATCCCTGCCCCATTTAACATACAAGAGGCTCCTTCACCTGTGTTTCAGCTACCTGACAGAAGTTCTCAGTCTTGCTCTTCCCTGGCTGTCTCAGCCCCGCCCCTGAAGAGACAGGGTCGGGAAACACATTACACACCTCGCCACCACCTCGTTGCCTCACTCATATATTCCCAGAAATCACGTTTTCCGTCAAGAATGTTAACACAGTAAGACTGATGCCAATTTCGTTTTGTTAGAGTTCAAATTCCTTTTCAAAGCTCGCGAACCACTTATTTGGTTTGCGACCTTAGAAAAGGAATTACGTTTGTGGTTATCAATTTATTTTACTATTTATTATGCTATTTTTGGTGAATGTAATGATTACCTATTGGGAATAAAGGCACAATGCGCAGAACAAGGTTTTATTGAGGCTATTTTCTGAGAATTGAGATGTGTCAAGTTTTGCACATGTACGCCATGAGAGGAACTATGAAGACTGTAAGATGATATGCAAAGAAATGACGATAAAACATCCTGATGTTGCGGGTATCAACAAGATGAAGAATTAGACACTTGCAACATCTGGGTATCTTTATTTTTTAGACGTTTCGCCATCCAGTGACTTTTCATTGTATTGATAAATCTAATGGATGGCGATACGTCTACAAATAAAGATACCCAGATGTTGCACATGTGTATAAGTCTACTAACTGCTATGCAAACTGCAATCACTCTGGTTCTGTTTTATAGTGTCTGTTGTGCCAATGATTGCTACTTCCATGTAATGTCTTCTGGATCTGTACCCGTTTTAATATTAAGCTTTTAAGTATTAAGATTCTATAATAGTCTAATGTATTTAAGATTTAACAGAACCGAGATGGTTATTGATATTTTCCAAAACCGTTTTGTAAGGAGTAATAACAAGGATGTTGCAAGTATTGCACAGTCAGTTGATGGGATGACGACAGAGAAGTAAATGTGAAGGTTCACAAGTAGGTCATCCTATGGAAGCCCCATTGTTATGCTGGGTTTGTGTCAGTAACAGAAGCTGTGAAAAGAAAATGAAATTGACTCGTGTGAGGGTGTGCAACAGTAGGACCCTCTCACCTCTTTCCTTTTCTGTGTGATCATCAAGGAAGTCACAGAAGCACTCTCCAGTGAGCTGACCATCTGGTTCTTGGATGATGGTAAATGGCTGGCTCTACACAATCTTCCCTAGAGAACATCAGAAAAATATAAGACATTGGAGAGAACCTGGTCCTATCTTTAAACCCTATCAAATGCAAAATTGTTTTTACTAATCGACAGATCATTGAGGATATTAGTGTTGTTTTTCAAGGAGCACAAGCAATCGATCCAGCCAATAGCACTCTCCTTGGTGCTCCTCTTGGGTCCAGTGTGATTGATCTGATCCTAGAAAAGAAAATTTGAGACTTCAGGATGACTGAAGGAAGAATGAAAGACACTGATACACATAATGCCTTCTACCTACTCACCAAGTGCCTTTGGTACTATGAAACTCAAGGAATATGACTCCTCCTAAAAACCATGCTAGAGAGTGTACTAAACCTTTCACTTGAAGATGAATGGTGGTTGCAAACCTCACTTCCAGTCAGGCATGGGGGGTTGGGAAAGTGCTTGACAGTTATGGCATTTGGTGCACTTGGTTGGGTGATGCAAAATCAACAAATTTCATAGTTGACGTCCATGGTTTGGTCACATAGGTTTTCATAGCCGCTAGTAGCCCTGGTCAACGAAATTCATTGGATATAGTAATCCAGAGACAATGTCAAAATCTCTTTCATCGTTCAGGAACTCGGAACTACAAATGTGCAAAATACTCAAAAACAGAGACAAAGCCCTGGCTTTGTCTCTGTTGATGCTTTCCTCTCTCATTACATTGTTAAATGCTCTAAACTTCAGAACACCCGTGACTTAACCTGATTCCTTTCCCTTTCATCTCTTCCCCCTTCTCCTTTTTTCTCCTATGGGTTTTCCTTTCTTTCTTTTCTTTTGCCTTGTATTTGTCCTTCATTTTATTCGCCTTTCCTCCCTCTGTGTTCTCGTCCCACCCTTGCGGGCCGCTAGCCTCATTGCAGTGCTCCCTTCCTAGAATATGACTGTCTCCACTACCACTATTACTACTACTACCACTTCCACTACTTACTCCATTATTACCCCACTCTCTTGTACCCTCCCCTGTCTGCCTGCCTATAAATACCCCTTCCTCCGTCTCTGTGTGTTAGTGTGACTTTGTAAATGGTCCAAGTCGGGCCGAAACGTCGTCGTAAGCTCTTCCCTTTTATATGTGCGGGTTGTGTGTATATTGTTCCAGTCACGGTATTGTGCCTTTTTTGTTATTTAACCATGATATTCCATGCACTATTTTCGTATTGTTTGGGTTCAGAGGTACGGACTCCTGGCATTATGACAGATGACATTTGTGCCTCCCAGGAGAGAGGCGTTTTCGTGGTAGATTAAATGCCAACTCTTTCAGCAGTGAGGATGGTGAAAACAAACAAAGTCAGGGATCGCAAGACGCAATTTTTCTCGGAGTTGAGCAGAACGCGAAGCACGACATTCACAAGAAACCAACTACACAACACTGGGACGGATTTACGAGCAACCACTCAAAGTTTTCCCGGCGAGGCAGCATGAAAAATCCTCCCCAGGGTGTGGATTAGGCATCCAGCGGAAATAATCGCAGCTCCAGGATTTGGGTCGCTGCAGACAGAGGGAAAAAATTGCTAGCACGATGTTGTAGGAGATGACACAAGCGTATGACAAAAACACACGTGGGTGACACAGTGAGTGACACTGGTGGGATACTAGTGTGAAACAGTGGATGACACAGGTGTGACACAGTGGGTGACAAGTGTGACACGGTGACAAGTGTGACACGGTGACACTAGTGTGGGTGCCACACTGGTGTGACACAGTGAGTAACACTGGTGTGATACAGTGGATGACACAGGTGTGACACAATGAGTGACAAGTGTGACACTGACACTAGTGTCCCACAGTGGGTGACACACTGGTGTGACAGTGGGTGACACACTGGTGTGACAGTGGGTGACACACTGGCGTGACACAGTGAGTGACACGGGTGTGACACAGTGAGTGACACGGGTGTGACACAGTGGGTGACACGGGAGTGACACAGTGGGTTACACACTGATGTGTAACTCGTTGTGTCCCACTGGTTTAACAGTGAGTGACACACAGGATGACACACTGGATGACACAGTGAGTGACTCAGGATGATGCTGGTTCTTTTGCCGCTGTTGCTGTTACTTCTGCTGCTTTTGCTGCTGTTGCAGCTGTTACTTCTGCTGCTGTTGCAGCTGTTACTTCTGCTGTTGTTGCTATTGTTACTGCTACTCCTATTGCAGCTGCAAATGATTTTGAAGCTACTGTTACTGCTGCTGAATCTGTTGCTGCCTCTAACGATGTTACTGTTTCTGTTGTTGCTGTTTCTGCTACTGTTGCTGTTGCTCTTGATGTTGAAAAATGTTACTGTTCTGCTGTTGCTGCTATTACTGCTTCTGTTGCTGCTTCTTTTACTGTTTCTCTACTTCTACTGACATGTCTGTTATTGCTACGGCTGTTGCTGTCATTACTGTTGTTATTGTTGACGCTGTAACTTCTGCTATTGCTGTTGTTGTTGTCGCTACTGCTTCTGCTACTGTTGCTTCTGATATTGTTTTTTGGTAATGTTACTGTTGCTTCTGTTGTTTATGCTGCTGTTACTTTTGTTTTTGTTATTCTTACTACTTCTGCTACTGTTATTCCTTCCGAAAATTCTGCTGTTGTTGATGCCACAGTTGCCACCGCTGCTGTTGATGCCACAGTTGCCACCGCTGCTGTTGATGCCACAGTTGCCACCGATGTTTATAAGTTAGCGTTGCTGCTGTTTCTCTTGTTACTGTTGTTGCCGTTGCTAACACTGTGGTTGTTGATCCTAATTCTGCTGTTACTGTTACTCCTCCAGCCGCTACTGTTGTGATGCTGCTTCTGTTGCTGTTGCTTCTGAGCATGCCTCTGTTGCTGCTTCTTCCGTACATGCTTCTGTTGTATATCAGTGACTTCTATATCTGTGACTTGTATATCAGTGACTTCTATATCTGTGACTTGTATATCTGTGACTTGTATATCTGTGACTTGTATATCTGTGACTTGTATATCTGTGACTTGTATATCTGACTTGTATTCGGACTTGTATATCTGTGACTTGTATATCTGTGACTTGTATATCTGTGACTTGTATATCTGTGACTTGTATATCTGTGACTTGTATATCTGTGACTTGTATATCTGTGACTTGTATATCTGTGACTTGTATATCTGTGACTTGATATCTGTGACTTGTATATCTGTGACTTGTATATCTGTGACTTGTATATCTGTGACTTGTATATCTGTGACTTGTATATCTGTGACTTGTATATCTGTGACTTGTATATCTGTGACTTGTATATCTGTGACTTGTATATCTGTGACTTGTATATCTGTGACTTGTATATCTGTGACTTGTATATCTGTGACTTGTATATCTGTGACTTGTATATCTGTGACTTGTATATCTGTGACTTGTATATCTGTGACTTGTATATCTGTGACTTGTATATCTGTGACTTGTATATCTGTGACTTGTATATCTGTGACTTGTATATCTGTGCGATAACTGTGATGACTGATTTAGAGTTTTTTTTCACATTCCTGCCTGACTCTCACATTCCTACCTGACTCTCACATTCCTACCTGACTCTCACATTCCTGCAAGACTCTCACATTCCTACCTGACTCTCACATTCCTGCAAGACTCTCACATTCCTACCTGACTCTCACATTCCTGCCCGACTCTCACATTCCTGCCTGACTCTCACATTCTACCTGATTCCATTCCTGACTAAATTCCTATCTGACTCTCACATTCCTATCTGACTCTCACATTCCTACCTGACTCTCACATTCCTACCTGACTCTCACATTCCTGTCTGACTCTCACAGGGAATAAATACCCTGGCAAGGTCAGAGTCGACTACATGTCCACCATATATAAAAGAAACAATGTGTTAGACTTCTGTCCCCATCCAATAAAATATTTATGTAATTTCAAATTCATCCAGAGATTTACCATTTTGGCCTAAGTACTTGAAATCACATTATACATAACGAACATAATAGACACTTCCTGTTTTTTGTTAATTGGTGATTGTATCTACATTCTAAAAGCAACTTTTTCATTTAATTCTTCCGAAACTGATGGGGTGTGAAAAATTTTCATCATATAGTAGAAACGTTGTCTCATTTATATTAAGTTTTAAGAAATATTCTTAAAAAAGTTATCTAAGCTTGAAATATATAAAGCACATCTATTACATTAGCTGAGAATTAGTATTGTGTTATGATCTGTCATCTTTACAATCCTCCCTTGCTTTCCTCCCCACCTTCCCTCCCCACCTTCCCTCCCCACCTTCCCTCCCCACCTTCCCTACCTCCAACACTCCCTAGCTTCCAGACTTTTTCTTTGGCAGTTCACCTCTTCCTTCTCTTTTCTCTTTCCTGTCTACCCCCTCCTCCTTTCCGCCATTTACCACGTACAGGGATTCCTGTGGTGTCACACATTGTGTGCTGGAACCAACTGCCTTCTTATGGTGTCACCATCCGTGTGAGGAACCAACTGCCTTCTTATGGTGTCACCAACCGTGTGAGGAACCAACTGCCTTCTTATGGTGTCACCAACCGTGTGAGGAACCACCTGTCTTCCTGAGCTGTCACCCTCTAAGTGCTGGAACCATCAATTTTCCTGTGGTGTCACCCATCGTGTGTTAGCACTATCGGTCTTCCATAGGTGTCATTCACTGTGTGTTGGCACCACCAGCCATCTAGAGGTGCCACTCACCGTTGAGTTGGGATGACCTGTTTGTCAACAGTATTAGTGTAGTATACTTTCATAGTTCCTTGCAACACGTAACCTTCCCAGGCCTCAGGTCACGTGACTCACTCCTGATGGGCATGGGCTTTAGGGGATGCAGCCCAGGGGCCTCCACCAGCTGGGCGGAGGCCCTTGGACTGGCGGAGGCCCCTGGACTGGCGGAGGCCCCTGGACTGGCGGAGGCCCCTGGACTGGCGGAGGCCCCTGGACTGGCGGAGGCCCCTGGACTGGCGGAGGCCCCTGGACTGGCGGAGGCCCCTGGACTGGCGGAGGCCCCTGAATTAAGTGAAAAGTGTCCACAGTTACTGTTGTAGGTTTATAATTATAGTATGTTATTACATCACGTATATAATCAACTGCATGACTCTTGTGATTAATTTTTCACTGTGTCAATTTGTCAAGCTTAGCAGCAAAGGCCTACCTTCCTTTGTATATTATTTTCATTTTACCACATTTTTTTCTTTTTGAAAATATCACTGAGGATCTCACAGTATCTGTAGCCCAGGGGCCTACAAAATATTAATCCGGCTCTGGTGACAGGCTGGCCTCTACCACGACTACCAATAATGCGTCTCCATAACAGTCTACAGTTGTTTCCTTCTACCATCACTCCATCTACGAACCCTATCAGCATATTTTCCAGAGGTGTTGTCTACCAAATACTGGGACCACGACACATCAATCATGGTGTCACCTACCATGTATTGGCACCACCAGCCACCCAGAGGTGTAACCCACCACATTCCAGAGGTGTTTTGGATTTCCTCCAAGTGATGGCTACAATCATTACTCAGTGATGGCTATGATCATTACTCAGTGATGGCTATGATCATTACTCAGTGATGGCTATGATCATTACTCAGTGATGGCTATGATCTTACTAATTACTAACCTGTGGTGTTTATAAACGGCATCGAAGACAGATTAACCGACCTGTTCTGGAGAAGCGATATTGGTAATACCTGTTCACTGAGGCATTTTCGTAAAAATACTAACTTTTAACGATGCTTAATGAGCCTTAAGAAGACCAGATTTATAAATATAGGTACGGAATAGGAAATGTTTCCCCTATTAAGTAATCTATATATGGAGTACATGAAACATTTTTTTTGTTAGGTTCAGAATTATTTTTGCGAAATTATTGCATACACAAATTTAAGCTTGCCTTATTTGGCAAGAAGAGCGTTGCCCTTCTTGCCAAAGAGGTAAAATAGGTAAAACTTTCGATTTTGGCATAAATAGCAACGCTCTTCTTGCCGAATTAGGCAAGCGAAAATTTGTGGATGCAATAATTTCGCAAAAATCATTCTGACCCTAACGAAAAAAATATATTTCATTGTGTTTGTTTATTATTAAATTACTGTAAACTTATCTAAAATATATTTAGTTGGATTAAGCTAAATTAAATTGCGCTTGTTATAATAAGGTTAGAGAAGTTTTCTAAGGTTCTTTTGGAACAAAATTATTAATTTTTACATTAACTCAAATGAAAAAAATATATTATTATACGTATAAGAGAAAATTTTAGAAAGGACTGAATTTTAAATGAGTTCTTGCTAATTGACCAGTTTTACCTATTCGGCACGATATATATATATATATATATATATATATATATATATATATATAATTAGAGAGAGAGAGAGAGAGAGAGAGAGAGAGAGAGAGAGAGAGAGAGAGAGAGAGAGAGAGAGAGAGAGAGAGAGAGAGAGAGAGAGAGAGAGAGAGAGAGAGGGAGAGAGAGAGCTTGTTCCAGATTAAATATGTCTACCCTGTTACATGTTCCATTTTGTGAAGCAGCAAACTCTCTCTCTCTCTTTAGCCCTAAAGATTTCTAACTCTCTCTTCCCGTATTTTTTTTACTCTCAATCCTTCACAGATCTTTTTCTTCCATAACTTGGTCTAGTTTCAACCTTAAAATTTCTGCTTCATTACTCTCATTATTAGCAGTGGAGTTTGATCCAGGATCTCCTCCCAGACACCTGTCACTACTAGTATCGCTGCTACTTACAGACATATTGGAAATTAATAGCACAAAACACTTGATTACAGCAGAAATTACTTATAAAAAATAAAAAACAAAGCAATTAGTTACACTGAATTAGTATTATATTCACAGGTAATTATTACTAATAAATAACTCTCTAAATCATTAAATTTGCACATACAAAAATCAGGCACAAAAATAATTGTATTAATTACACCTGAAAAAAGGTAATTTATTACTATTAATGTTTTATAATAAATCATTCCTTTAAATATTGAATATCCCTTTTCAAATGTGAACTATGATTCTAAATTTGATAATACACCCGGATATGTCCCATGTAGCAAGGTGACTATATTACGTAAATATAAATACGTACTGGCGCCTAGGGGTAAACAGCATGTCTAGGGGCATTTAAAATATTAATCCACATAAACAAACCTAGGGCTAAGCTTTTATATATATATATATATGAGGTCGATCACCATGCCCAGCCCTTCTAGGGCAGGGTAGGTGCCATGGCTGGAGGTTGCTACTATCTGCAACTCGTAAGCAGACCACAGAGGCCTAGCATCTATCTGCCTCCATGCCTCGTGCTGGTAGGGGAATGTGGCTAAGCCTGGGGCCAGTTGGTACCCCCTCCCATGGGAGACATAGGTCTCTGATACTCCCACGCCTGGGAGCCGGAGCCGGGTCGCCATCTGGTAAAGACCCTGGCCGGGAGAATTCCCGGTGATATATATATATATATATATATATATATATATATATATATATATATATATATATATATATATATATATATATATATATATATATTCATATATTAATAGCCAACTTATATATGCAATATACAACCTAGCCACTACATACAAAAATCACTAAACACCAGTACACATTTACCAAGTACTCACATTATCTCACTATCACACTGCTACTAGTGGTTAAAAAAAACATAAATATTTAAAAACAGGGAGGCTCCATGACCTCCTCCCCCCCTTCTCCTGGTCTCTTAGCCAGCAGGTAAAACACTACACGAGTACTCTACCCAAAACTTAAACAGGCCTCTCGTCACACAAGGGCCTTCAAATAAACATCATGAGAGCACTAAAACTAATAAAATAACCTGTGGCATAAACTTACCCAAAATTACCCCCACCTATTTACACCAACACCAAACCATGACGACTTGTTCCACCCGCCGCTCTTCTCGTACTGACTCAAAACACACATCTGCTCTGGTCCTGTCCTGTCCTGGCTACTCTTCAGGATTAATATGTGTCCGGTTTCAGAACAAATCCCTCTTCCATAAAGAACCGAATTCCCGACTCATCGACGCCAAGAGGGACCCGAGGGCTGCCACTTTTATGTTCTAGCGACTCAGTGTGGCCATTCAGAGGGGAAATGCATGCTGCATACTTGGCTCGCGTCCGGTTTCGGAGGAGCTGGAGGAGATTCATAATCTTTGATATAATGTACCAATGTTTGTATTTTTTGTCAGTGTATTCTGTCTATAAATAAAGTTCACATAGAATATAGAATATAGGAGGTGGAAGGTGAAGAAAATATTCAAACAGCTCCCGGGAGAACCTAGAGTTTTCCCTGAGATACGTTTATTCTCTTCTCTGAGAATGAGGGTCCCCAGTACAGTTCTAGAGGTGGTACCTCCCTATATTTTTTGTTATAAAAAATAAATATATATATATAGTAGATCACCAACTAGCATTTTTGGGGTTAAGGAGGACGCGAAATTTAAAAAAAAAGTCGGATAATCAATCTGTTTTTATATAGTCCCTTTGTCTGTACATTTTTTATAACATTTTACTAATGAACTCTACCTGTGAGTAACTTCAGCCTCACCTGGACTCGTGATCCAGGAGAAACACTCTTGGGTGTAGTGAGAAACCTCCGGCACGCACAACTCTTTATTAAGTTAACTTGACTAATACATAGTATTTATCTGAAATTTATTTGTTTACATCGATGTATTGTTTAATTATCTAGAGATTATTTATGTTTTGTATTAATATATTGATGAAAGACATGGAAATTGCTACTATTAAAATAAATATTTTCGTGTAGTTTTAACTTGTAAATTTCGACGATGTCAGGTTGTACTCTAACGGCCACTATTATAAGGCTGGTCGTTACTACTTAGGATCCCATCACATTAAAATTTATTGACTATTATATTCCATTCTCACAACCAGCCAAAAAAAGCTTCTTAAGCAACACATCTTAAAAAATTCATCGTCGATCTATCATAGATTATTTTCATCAAATTTCTCTGTTTACGTAACTTAGGTTAGATTATATTAGGTTAGATAGGTTAGGTTAAGTTAGGTTTGTTTACACTGTCATCTCTTAACGAAAACTTCGCTTTTTAACATAACGCATCGCCAGTGAATTAAATATTACAGTGAACCTATAAAAAAATTGAAGAGCAATAAGAAAAAACTTACCGGAAGTTCTCTGTGCAATAAATAGTCAGAATCTGTGTTTATGGCTCATGGAACAATTACTCATCCCATTCACATAGCCACAGTGATATACTGACTGATTAGTAGAATGGAATGGTAAAAGAAACCATGATTTAGAGAGTTCTAGTATCTACCTAAGCTACTAACCTACTTAACATGCTAAAAAGATCAAGTTGCTTAGCGGAAAGTGGTCAATAGACTTAACCTGAAGTCTGCCACGGCTTATGCAAGTCAAACAGCGAATCAAGGTTGGTACACAACCTCTTTTCACCATGTCAACCCTGAGGTTCTTTAAGATCTTTAAACTCTCAGAGAATTTCTCAAAGACAATGAAACATTTTATCTGGCTCATGGATGGTAGAGGGCGAGTCAGGCTGCTGTCATGTCTGTGTAAGTGATCAACGAATTTGCAGAACGTGGCTTTGCATTCATCCAGGAGTGCCATACATCTCTCAGGAACCACGAAGACAAGAAACACCTTCTTTTACATAACACTCAAGCTCACCAAAAGTCATTTTTCTTAATCACCTTACGAGCCGTCACGCGATACTGATTATCTGACATTTATCAAATAGCAGTTTAATATATTTTTAAATCTATACAAAATATTGAAAAAAAGAAAATCCCTGAAAACAGATGGTTATGGGTCAAAGTAATTAACTACAGTCGTAAACGGGTACGCCAGTCGTTAACTGGAATTACAGTTATTAACGGGTGCCAGAGTCAGTGTCAATAACGGATCACAATCATTAAAGGGAATCAGTTATTAACTGGTATCACATTCATTAACAGGGGATCATAGGCATCATCAGGAATCACAGGAATTAACGGGGATCACAAGTTATTAACGTGCATGATTGTCATTAATGGAGATTAAGTTAAATTAAGTTAAGTCATGTTAGGTTCACTCAAGTTAGGCTGGGTTAGGGTAGCATAGGTTACGTCTCAATACTTAAGTTAAAGATTTAATTTTTAACCACTTAAATCAAACTATATTTTATATTGGGAGTGAAAATACAGGAAGTAAAACTGACATAATCAATTTTTTGATAGTCAAATACCGGGAGTCAAATTACAGGGAACCACAACCATTAATGTAAACTGCTGTTATTAATAGGAATCACAACCATTAACTTGGATCAAAGTCGTTAACAGAGATCGGACTAATGATCAGTTGTGTGATAGGAATGTTTGTGACATTCATATTATCATTTCATTTATCACAGAGAACAATATGAATATAATAAAACAACACCAAAAGCAATAACAGAGATGCACGTCTATCAAAAAATATATAATATAGTGTTGCACAAGTTCTAAAATATTTCCTGACCAAAAAATATTTTAGAGACAATCATTTATTGAACTAGTGATTCATGTTACAAATTTTTAGATGTCGTTGTTTTATTTTTTTAAACAAAGATTTTATTTTTCAGAAGCACTGCCAATGGCTTTAAGGGACGATAGTGTAATCTGATCACACGTACTGATGGCTCTGACAGATTTGCTATAAAATGCGACTAGTTGTCTCTCCAGTGAGGGGCGCCCATAGACATCACCGTAAGAATGTCTGTCAATATATATATATATATATATATATATATATATATATATATATATATATATATATATATATATATATATATATATATATATATATATAATTAGTTAACTTGTGAAGCAAGCAATTTTCTCCCCTGAATTTCATGAATACACTTATGCTTTTAACAGAAGGTCGTGAGGAGGGAAAAAAGTAAGTCTGAATTAGCATTTAGAAACTCATTGTATGAATTAACAAAGGCCTGGATGAAGTGGGAAAATATTTCTGTGTTTAATTACCATGATCTCCTGATTTAGTAATTAATTTATCCTAGATGTTTATAAATCATTGGCTGTAAATCATTCGTTTGGTTTTAGTTCACTTTTGCAATTTTAAACACATTTTTTGATTAATTTTTTTCTGCATATTTTATTTTAAAAATGTAATGCTTCTTGTTTTCCCCGCAGATGGTTCTACATTATCTCCCCCCCTCCTTGGTTGCGTAGAACCTGGTCGTAACTCGTTTTCATTCGCTGTATGATTGATCTTCAAGGATTTCACATTTATCCGCCTGTTTATACCAGTACTACGACTACTACTACTATTAAAACTACTACTACTACTACTAATAATAATAAAAGTGTTTGAAAAATGTAATTTTATCCTTCCTCTATTTCTTTGGATCAGACTTGAAATCTAACAACCATCTCTCATGCCTCGGACTATTTAGCGAAGCACCGTTAATACTCTTTGTTTTAACAGGCAATTTTGCCTTGCTTATAATTTTGTGGCTAGAATCCAGGCAGTGCATATTTCATACTGTAAAAAGTTACATTAGTCATGAGCATTATTCAGGGGATATCTTTCAATCATTTTGTTTCAGTTTTTAGGCCACTAAACCTATTGGTTTACCTTTAGCGACTGCGATCACCCCTATGGGCCTATTTTCGATAACGAAGTGCTTTGGAACCCAGGAGATTGCCTCGGGTGCTTGTCCGGTTTCTGAGACCAGTTTCCATGTACCTCCGACTTTCCTTTTAGATACTCTTGACCCCTGATTTCCCCTACCCTTGGTAGGCAATGACATAAGCCGACATATGGTAATTTCAAAATCACAATGGGGAAAATCTTTATTATACGACATTTCGCCCACAATGGGGCTTCATCGCCTACACAGAAAAAACAAAGACGCTATAAAACATTCAAGAATTCTGAGATCAGGTCAGGAAGTAGAGAGATCAGTAGAAACGAAAGTCAGGTGATACTAAGAAAAGGTGGTGACCGGTTCTGGGTGTCGAGAAGTTTTGTCTAACGTGTTGATACTCGACAATTGGTGCAAATAACTTTTGCTAATGCATACATTGCTATGTTTTACTCTATGGTTTCGGTGAGGTGGATAGTAGCTGGCTAAAGTTATATTCGTTTTGTCCTGTTGTCTACATGATTCATCACTGGTGCCTTTCCCAGGCCATGAGGTATGAGGCAGGTTGTGATGGTTCACACAGGTACTGGTGACGTCTTATATTCTGCATGCATGCTTGTGTTCCTGAACCCCTTCAAGGAAGGAAAGGGTCTCTTGGGGGTGGCGAAGGGGCTCTTGATTCGTGAAATTAGACTTCTTGTCTCCATCTTCGGATCTAATCTAAATACCACCCACCTCTTCCCTCCTCTCTCCATTCGGCCTTCTTATCTGGTGATATTGTGCCCTTGTGAATTTCAGCTCCTAAACAGAAGGAAAAGGGATCGTTATCCATCCCACTCCGTTGATTACCTCTGTCATGGTGCTCTTTGCCTTGGGGGATAATCTGGATTATTTGCTGGGCCGTCCTCCAGGGCCCCGGTGGGAGTCCTCGTGTGTCTTGGATGACAAAATTTTTCCTGAGGCTGCGTTTCAGTTCCGGCTCCTGGAGGTGCTGGAACCGAAATGTTATCCTGGTGTAGTGGGATTTCTGGTATACCAGGTAGGGTAGAGGGTGATTTGCAGCATCAGTTTACTGGTCACAGCGAGGGTTCTCTTGGTTTCGCTTTTATTGTTGCTTCTCCTCGGAGCTGCCCCTCTTTCCCCCCTCTTTAGTAAAGAAAAAATTAAAAAGAAAAACAATAGCCATATTCATGTTTTGCTTCTACCAGGACCTTTTACCCCTACAGCACTCTTGCCTGACCCCAGCACTCTTGCCTGACCCCAGCACTCTTGCCTGACCCCAGCACTCTTGCCTGACCCCAGCACTCTTGCCTGACCCCAGCACTCTTGCCTGACCCCAGCACTCTTGCCTGACCCCAGCACTCTTGCCTGACCCCAGCACTCTTGCCTGACCCCAGCACTCCAACGGAACCTCCTAACCCGGTACCACTTTTCGCTGCACCTCGTTGCCTGACTCCTGTACCAGCATTCCGGCTGACCGTTTTGATACATCTGACCTTCACTCCTGCTTCACCATGACGACACATCTATTTTCGGATCGTTTGCGGATCACATGACGGTTTAAAACCATCGTTCAAACGACCTCGACCCATACTTGACTCTATTACTGACACTCCTCTCTCCTGTCCTAAGACACATGCTACCTAGAAACTATTCCCTTTCAAGACGTATTTCAAAGACAGTCCTGGACGAAATTCTTTCCTAATTAATCATCGACACCTACTGATTATCTTACTGACCACAACATTAGCAAAACACCCATTAGGAATGATCAAAACATATCCTTCTATTAGAGCCCTCAAGTTGGAAAACGAACTATCATTGCAAAAGATACTGAACAGGCTGACGATCTTTCCTGTTTCCCCACTATTGATGACACCCACGTCACAATACACAGGCATTCCTTCTCAGTTCTAGTTGTTCTCGTTAAGCATACCATAGTTCAACGAAAATTTACATAATGTGGCTCAAACATTCAGGAGCAATTTTAGCTCTAGAATCTCCCTGTCACCAAAGTGGAATTTATATCCGTCCTGCCTGAGGTCAGAGACACTGATACCTTCCAGTTTCGGTTTTTATAGAAGGACAGTGCTTACAAGTGCGGAAATTACTCCTGACTTCTCAACAATACAGACATTGGTGCCACGTTGGCCACCCAGCAAAATATTGTAGAACAAAGGCAGAATGTCTAGTCTGCAGCATAACAGATCGCAATAATCCATCCAGCTGGCAACCCCTCATTTGCTTTAACTGTGGAGAATCTCACCCAGCGTATTCCTGCATTTTCCCGGTTTTCTTACGAGAGAGCAAAATCCGCCGTCTCACAGGAAAGGAGGGCCTCTCACATGATATGACAGTGATTTAACTTTGTTTCCAAGGAAGATTACCATGGCTTTCTATTCCAGAACTGCTCGGGGCCCACATATTCCTGTCGTTTCTTCCCCCACTGTCACCCCTGTGTCCAACCCTTACGAAATCATCACCTCTGACGTTCCTGCCTCTGCATTTTCTCCCATTTCTAATTCTTCGTCCTCTTTCCTTTGCCTTATTTCTCTACCTACAATGCCTTTCCAGGCTGGGCCCTCCACCTTTCCTCCAGAACCTTAACTCCAACTTTCCCACAGGACCTTAAAGACCCAAAATTCACTCGCATCCCCCTCTGCCACCAAAACTACCTTCCAGCCTATTGTTCTTCCGAGCCTAACTTTTCCCTACCTCTCTCTGTGCCATGTCCCTTGCCTCTTTCTGCGTCTGTGACATTTGTGGAAATCCATCCATCCCAACACATTGCCACTACTTCCTCTTGTCCTTTATCCCAGGACACTACTAGCCTTTCCCTGTCTCCTCCAGCTGTCAAGGTCTCTTCACTCTCTATTACATCTCTCTCTTCTTCCTCTTGTGTCACGATACTTCTTCCTTCCTTGTGTTTGGAAATTATTGAGGCCCTAATTGCTCTTAATGAGGAGACGTAGCCTGCGTAAACTAGAAAGAGAGAGATGCTCCCTATACAGACGAAGGCGAAGAGTCACTGAGCTGCTGAGATGGGCTAATATATTTGAAATACGAAGGGAGGCACTGGTCAATGAAATTGCAAATATCGAACTTAAGTTAAGCTGAAGGGATCTTACAGGAGACAAGAATCGTAGGAACAACTATAAGCCATAAAGGAAATTGAAAAAAAAAAGATACTTCTCTTATGCCAAATCAAAGGGAAAAAACAACATCCATTATTGGGCCCCTACTTAGGCGAGATGGGACATACACAGATGACAGCCAAGAAATGAGTGAGATCCCAATACGACTCAGTGTTCAATGAGCCGCTGCCGAGACTAAGGGTTGACAATCCAAATGAATTCTTTATGAACGAGACCCAAAATATGGTCATCTCAAAAATATCGGATATTATCCTAACACCACAAGACTTTGAAAAGGCAATAAATAACATGCCTATGCACTCTGCCTCAGGCCTAGACTCATGGAAGTCCGTGTTCATCAAGAACTGCAAGAAGCTCTGTTGCATGCCTTCAGCATTCTATGGAGAGGGAGGATGGACACAAGGGTCATCCCACACTCATTAAAAACAACAGTCATAGCCCCACTCTACAAAGGTGGTTGGAGAGTGGTAGCTGCTTTAAGTGGTAAGTTGTTCACAATTCAGGAAGAAGGAAGATTAGGAAGGTTAATAAAAAAGATGAGAAGGTAGGAAATGGATTCTCTGTTCTCCAGGACGAGTGTACTTCAAGGTAAGAATATTCTGATTGTGGGAGACTCTCAGGTATGGACTGTGCTTTTTGTAACAGAGATAGGAAGGTCAGCCAGAGAGTGTGCCTCCCAATAGGTGGTGTTGGTGACATAGTCAGCAGGTTGGATAATATTATGCCACGTAATGGGAACAAGCCCATAATCTGTCTTAGCGCTGGTGGAAATAACATCGGGAAGGGCAGGAGACAGAAGCTGCTGGATAAGTACAGGTCAGCCATAGATGTAGTCAGGTCTAAGGGAGGGATCCCAATCATATGTAGCATCTTGCCTAGAAGGGAAGTGGGCAGTGAATGGATGCCTAGGGCAATTGGTAAAAATTGCTGGCTAGATAGGTACTGCAAGGAACTTGCAATCCCATTCATTGATAACTGGGACAAATTCTATGGCAAGCGTGATATGTATGCAAGGGATGGGGTTTATCTCTCTGGGGCTGAAGTAGTTGCATTAGCCAATTCGATTGTCTAGGACTTTAAACTGATAGATTATAGAGGTTTGGGTGTTTGTGGGAAACAATCAGACTGTAGTATTAGGCCTGGAAACAGCAGATATTACCAGGATACCTCAGGTATATGTTTAAAAGACAATATTCAAAATAATGTTGCTAGTAAAGGCAAAGCAATTGTTCAACAAACAAAGAGAGATAGTAGAGGGCAACGAGTGACTAGCTTCCTTAAGGTTTACTATACAAATAGTAAGAGTCTAAGAAATAAGATAGATGAGCTAAGATTACTTGCAGGTAATATAGATATTATTGCTATAACGGAGACCTGGTTCAACTTAAAAGATAGAGAAATGCCTTGTGAATGCAACATACAGGGTTATAAACTATTCCACACTGATAGGGTCAACAGGAAGGGTGGTGGAGTGGCGATGTATGTCAGAGATAATTTAAATTGCTGCGTTAGACAAGATATAAGATTAGAAACATCGGACACAGAATCTGTTTGGCTACAGTTTCTTGAGAGTCGTGAAAAATTAATTTTGGGTGTGATTTATAGACCCCCAAGCCTTGATAGGGAGTGCGGTAGGCTGCTATGGGACGAAATTCATAAGGTGTCTTGATATGAAAATGTTGTGTTAATGGGAGATTTTAACTTTAGACAAATTGATTGGAACAATGCGACAGGAAATCTTGAGTCTAGTGACTTTCTTGATACGGTTCAGGATTGTTTTTTAAAACAGTTTGTGACAGAACCAACTAGAGGAAACAACCTGCTTGACTTGGTTCTTGCCAACGAAGAATCGCTAATTAATAATCTTGTGGTTAATGATGAGCTTGGGGAAAGTGATCAAAAATCACTTAGTTTCAATATATCATGGAATTACCCAGATAACTTCAAGGGACTGAGAAATTACCTGGGTGGGCTAAATTGGGATGACCTGACTATGAGTCAGGTAGGTGGTGTTGGTTGTTAATATGACGTTTTTCAGAGTAGGGAAAATAGATCAAATAAAAATTGATCCCAAATGGATGAACATTAGATTAAAATATCTCATTGGTCAAAAGAGAGGCATATATAGGGGTATCAAAAAGGGGAATGGCGGTTAAAAAATCAATATATTCAATTATATATAATAAATAATAGAAATTTTCAGGTTGTTCTTCAACTCTTTATATCCTTGGTTAGGAATCATCTTAATTATGCTGCACAGTTTTGATCACCGCATTAAAAAATGGATATAAATGGACTGGAAAACGTACAAAGGAGGATGACAAAGTTGATCCCATGTATCAGAAATCTTCCCTATGAGATAGACTGAGGGCCCTGAATCAGCACTCTCTAGAAAGGCATAGAATTAGGAAGGATATTATTGAGGTGTATAAATGGAAAACAAGAATAAATACACTCGTGGACAGCTTCCAACGTGGGTTCGATATCTCTCTGTTTATACATTCGCTTGTTTCTGGGAGTGCATCTTGAATGTGCATTTAAGCAACTCATAATTTCCACTTAACCTATAACCAAGTAGTAATATCTCTAATCATTTTTTCCCTAAGGCTTGCACAGATAACACGTAAAATGAAACTGATTAATGAAAATAATTATGTTATGTCTAATATATGACCAAAACGCATGAAAGATGAAGCTTCTGCGCATACAACCACAAGCTTATAATCAACTCTGCTGGCGACGCCACTTGAGTGTGAGAGGAATTACGTAATCAGGGCAAATCAAACCAACTTAGCATCTCATTTCCAGAAATCAAGATGTTGGCGGCCCGTTGGATATGAGAGAGACGTTAGTCACGTACGCTTATATTTCAGACCCTCACTTTCTGTATGCCTAGTGTACAGTAGGACGCAGCCTTGTACCCCACACCCCACTAGCTGTGGGGCGGGGTGTGGGGTGTTAGGTCCGGTGACCTCTGCAAGTGGCCTGCGAGGTCACCGGACCAAACTGTTTGTGACTACTTTCTTTGGGGGTACGTGAAGAGCACAGTTTACGTACCACCACTACCTGCAACCCTGGAGGAGCTGAAAATTTCGATCACTTTAAGCAGTTCGCATGATAACTCCAGATATGCTGCAGAGCGTCTGGACCGAATTGGACTTTCGCATCAATGTTTGGCGAGCACCCAGAGGGGCGCACATTGAATGCCTTAATGCTACTCTATACCACATGAAACTGAATGAAATCCTGCATCTGAAGCTACTAACTGTGAAAAATTATTACAATAAAGTTACATGTTATACCTGTTTGATATCAAGGAGTGTTTTTGTGGACACCCTGTATAATGCCTACAGTGTAACACCAACAGAAGGTGACCAACAGTATAACACCAACGGTGGGTAACCAAAGGTATAAAAAAATAATATAATACCAATAGTAGGTGACCAATATTATAACACCAACAGTATAGCATCAACAGTATAGCACCAATAGTACAGCATCAACAGTACAGCACCAACAGTAGGCGACCAACAGCGTAACATCAACAGTATAAAACCAACAGTAGGTGACTAATAATATAGCTCCAAAAGTAGACGACCAACAGAAGGCGATCAACAGCTACACACCAACAGTAGTCGACCAACAGTATAACAAAAGCAGTGGGTTAGCAGTACGGGCCTAGCAGAGAAAAAAACCAGCTCTAGAAGAGGTTGGCTCCTGTTTGGCATTCAGTGACTGAGGCACTCGCAGCAGTGTATCAAGCGAGGCAATAACATCACTCCTCAGGGAGGTATGTATCTCACTTATCTAGCAACAGCAACCCTTCACCTATCGTACCCATGGTTAAGACGTCAGGTCCTCGATATGTACTGAGTTGCATATTCCAAGGCTACAGCCTCAACTCCCACCAGTTCCTAGGAGAGGCGCTGGGGAGAGGTGCCAGCGACAATGCCTAGGAGAGGCGCTTTGGAGAGGTGCCATCGACAAGTGCCTAGGAGATGCGCTGAGAAGAGGTGCCAACGACCAGTGCCTAGAAGAAGCGCCGAGAAGAGGTTCCTAGGGCTGGAGCGAATGACCAGTACTTAGGAGACTCGTATGCGACCAATGCCTAGGAGAAATTCCTTGGAAAGGCACCTAGCAGAGATGATCGAGGGAAGTGAATAGAAGAGGCACCTAAGTTAGGCACCTCGAGAGGTTACTGGAAGAGGAACCTGCGAGAGATGCATTAGAGAGGTACCTTAGATAGTCTCCTGGAAGAGGCACCAGGAAGAGGTGCCTGGGAGCAGTACTTGGGAGAAGCACCTGGGAGAAGCACCTGGGAGCAGCACCTGTGAAAGGTACCTATGAGAAGTACTTTGAAGAGGCACCTGAGAGAGCACCTGGAAGAAGTGGCTGGGAGAGCCAGCTGGAATAGGTACCTGGAAGATCCGCCTTGGAGAGGGACCTGGGAGAGGCACCTAGAAGAAATGCGTGGGAAAGCCAGCTATAGGAGGCACCTGGAGGAAGAAGTGCCTGGGAGAGTCAGCTGGAGGAGGCAGCTGGGAGAGTGAGGTAAACCATGAGTCGCCGCCGTCCATACTGATGCAGGTCCTGGAACACCTCCGGACTCCTGATGGGGCGGAGGGAAATCCTTCGTCAGGAGGGATCTTAGAATGTTGCCAGAGGAAGGACGACACTCAGGATCCTGAGGAATGGCGGTGGAAGAACCGGGTAAAATAATTGGATAGTGGAGGAAGAGAGAAAGAGATTTAGGAAAATGGAATGAGGATTGGATTGTTGTGGCTAAGGGATACATAGATGATTTATATGGAAATAATACAGGTAACCTCAAAAGTATACAAACAAACAGACACACGCACAGACACACGCACACACACACAGACACACAGACAGACACACAGACACACACACACACACACATACACACACACACACACACACACTACACACACCTTAGGGAAAGGAGACGATGAGTAATGGCCAGGAAGAACATAACCGGATGAGCATGTGTATACCTGAAGGGTGTTTAGAGGGTCAACTCCCCCGCGTCCCGGTCCATAACCAGGCCTCACGGTGGATCAGGGCCCAATCAACCAGACTGTTACTGCTGGCCGCACGCAAACCGACGTATGAATCTCAGCCCGGCTAGTCAGGTACTGACTTTAGGTGTCTGTCCAGCTCCTTCTTGAAGACAGCCAGGGGTCTATTGGTAAACTCCATTATGTATACTGGGAGGGGTGACGAGTGGGGTCCTATAAGTGTCAGTACTGGGACGAGAACAATTGATGATATACCTGAGCTACATATTGGCAGACGATCCAAAACTAATTTTGGAAAAAAATGGAATGTTCATAGTAAGACTTCAAGATTATTGAGAAAACAGATAAATTCTTATTTAAAGTTAGGGTGTGTCTTGATGCTCGTGAATAACTTTTGATCAAAGGAATTGGAACAACCCTCCCCCATCTAGGATCATTCTTGATTACCCCAGTCCACAGGCATTGTACCCCCTCTGTGAGCGCTGCATGACCCTGGTGGGTTTAGCGCTTAGTTTTGATCATAACAACAATAATGTACCTCTGTGGCTTCAGGGCTTCCCAGTGAATATGATAGTAATTATTTAGATATAATCAAATAAATACAAGAATTTAACCCCAGAAAATGCACTGTTGCGAAACTTGGGGAAATAAAAATGAATACCGAACACAGAGATGTGTGCTTGAAACTACAACATGTGTGCTTGAAACTACAACATGTGTGCTTGAAACTACAACATGTGTGCTTGAAACTACAACATGTGTGCTTGAAACTACAACATGTGTGCTTGAAACTACAACATGTGTGCTTGAAACTACAACATGTGTGCTTGAAACTACAACATGTGTGCTTGAAACAACAACATGTGTGCTTGAAACAACAACATTTGTGCTTGAAACAACAACATGTGTGCTTGAAACAACAACATGTGTGCTTGAAACAACAACATGTGTGCTTGAAACAACAACATGTGTGCTTGAAACTACAACATGTGTGCTTGAAACAACAACATGTGTGCTTGAAACAACAACATGTGTGCTTGAAACAACAACATGTTTGCTTGAAACAACAACATGTGTGCTTGAAACTACAACATATGTGCTTGAAACTACAACATGTGTGCTTGAAACTACAACATCGTGATGAGCATAGAATCAAGTATATTATCTGAAGACCCTTCAAGCAAATAGCATCAGCGGCCTTACACACACTGCTATCCTAGCACTACCCTCAAGGACCTTAAAGCGCTCTTCAGGAATGTCGATTAATGGTTCAGAGAACTGCCGAATGATAAATTAGACACTTGTGTAACATTTTGATATCTTGAAACAGGGAATTCTATGCTTGTCTAACCTAGTCATGACCTATTGATCCTGTGGATTTGTCCAAGGTGACACCGTTCACCACTGCTGCACCTCACTTCTTTGCAGTATATAAGCTTCTTCTCTGCACATATACTGCACTGTTGTCAGCATTGATGAACTAATTATATTGACTTCATGCTGAGGGACTGATTACCTCAAACTCCTTCTGATATACAATAATTCTTTTTTGTACTGGACTGAGGAAGCCACTAGTTGGCGAAATATTTCCACGATATAAATAACCAAGTGTTGGACAAGTGTCTAATTCAAGAATCAATATAAAAAAGGTCAAACCTGTCGTAGTATCTTGTTCTGGTTACATATCAATGCATTCCCTTGGCATAAATACGTACTCCTGGAAAGGGTTTATTTAATTTTCATTAATGTAATTTTTCTTCCTTTTGATACCTTGACTGTGTGCGTAATTTTGTGTTCGTACTTACATTTACATTTTACAATTTATTTTATAATATTACCTTAATTTTCTTAAGCAAATAAGAGTGACAGATTTTGATATTGTATAAATAGATAAAAATGATCAATATGTCTTTGTTTTAAAATAATGGGTATAAATACACAGCCACTTGTTATGACGTTACGGTGTTCATGTCTGTCCCAAAGTGACATATTAACAATCCTCAGAGTGACAAGTGACTGTGATAACACTTGGACTTATTTGCTGTGAGTTGTCCATATGAGGGTATAACCTTAAAACCTGTAAAAGAAGCTAACTTCCTGTGTATTTATGATTATTAACTATAAGAAAATTTAATAAGTAATATAAAAGACTTCTGCATGATCTGAGAATAGTAATTAATTATACCTCCCAAACTGTTTCCAATTTTTATTTAAAAAAAATAATTTTAAGTGTTTGTTTTTTCTTTCAGTTAGTTCTCTTTAAGTGGCTTCTATATAGTAATCCCCTTCAAGATTTTTGTTATATAGGCCTTCTAATCATGGGGGCAGGGCCACGTGCAAATTTAATAAAAAAGATCTTTGCAAATGCAGGGAACTAGACCAAAGGAGTTTATAGATCCCCTAAATACGTTATCATTACAGGAACTTTGTAAGCTATAATCTACTTTTTATATGTGATTAAGAAAGCAAAGAACGAAAGTAAAATAAGGACTTGGTATGGGCTGAGGGATCCACCTGGTCAAACTTAAGCTCTGACAACTTCAGTTCCATCTGAGAACTGGAAATGGAGGATGATACAACTTTCATTCATGGAGACTTATACATACCAATACCACTGCCATTTTTTTTGTTTTTGCTTTATTAGAAACCGTGAAAGTTGTGCAGAAAATCTCGGTTTATTTCTGTTCATTAGGGACCAGGGAAATTTACAGACCGGGTGTGTCTCTGATTGGAATAGAAATGACCTTGACGAACTAAATATAGGTGCTTACCCAGGTTGTGTTCAACATGAGCCACAAGTTGGTGACCAGCATCAACAAGTTCAAGGTCCTTTCAGCTACCTGTTGACAGTGCGTCGATACTCTTGTTGTTCAGACAGCAACATGGATTTTTAGTTGTCCAACAAGTATGTGCTGCTGAGCAGTGGCATGAACTAGTGAAGTATACTGATGGTACGAATAATGATGGACAGAATGCAAATGACAAAGGAGTGACAAAGTAAATGAACTGAAGCCGGGCTTTAACATTGGAAATGCTGCAGCCTTCGTGCAAAGGTACAACGAAACAAACTTTGAAAGACACTCTGATATTTCAGAAATGCAAATAACTGCTTTGAATTGCTCGAATCAACATTGTGAAGCATTGCTTCACCACCATTTACAAGGAAAGGTCAGGAGAGGACATCAACAATATCCTCTTAGCAGCTTGGAGATGATGACTTTGACAAGTCTTTTCGGTGTTAATACTGTTTAAGGCGTATCAGATGGCGTATGTGATGGCGTATTTGATGGCGTATGTGATGGCGTATGCAAAGTATCAGCTGATGTTCCACGACCTCCACAGAAAAATGGAGAAAAATATATCATGCTTTTCCTGTGAGTAATGAGCGGCGTGTTTACGTTGGTGTAGAGCGGCTGAAGTGATTCCTCATATATATGTCGTGCCGCATAGGTCAAATTGGTCAATTAGCAGGAACTCATTTAATATTAAGTCCTTTTTAATATTTTCTCTTATACGTTTAGAGATATATTTTTTCATTTATGTTAACGTAAAAATTAATAATTTTGTACCAAAAGAACCATAGAAAACTTACCTAACCTTATTATAACAACCACAATTTAGCCTAATCCAATAAACAAACACAATAAAATATATATTTTTTTGATAGGTTCAGAATGATTTTTGCGAAATTATTGCGTGCCCTATTCGGCAAGAAAAGCGTTGCTATTTAAGCTAAAATAGTAAGTTTTACCTATTCGGCACACGACATATAGGGGAAGGAAGGCGGGGTAGGGGTCGTCCTAGAAAATGTTGGAGGGAGGGGGTAAAGGAGGTTTTGTGGGCGAGGGGCTTGGACTTCCAGCAAGCATGTGTGAGCGTGTTAGATAGGAGTGAATGGAGACGAATGGTTTTTGGGACATTACGATCTGTTGGAGTGTGAGCAGGGTAACATTTTGTGAAGGGATTCAGGGAAACCAGTTAATTGATTTAGTTGGACTTGTGTCCTGGAAATGGGAAGTACAATGCCTGCACTTTAAAGGAGGGATCTGGGATAGTGACAGCTGGGAGGGACTATTCTCAGCTGTCGTATCTGAGCGCCTCTGCAAAGACAGTGATTATGTATGAGTGTGGTGAAAGTGTTGAATGATGATGAAAGTATTTTCTTTTTGGGGATTTTCTTTCGTTTAGGGTCACCCTGCCTCGGTGGGAGACGGCCGACTTCAGATTTATACACTCTCGAAGTTATTATGTTTTGTTCCATCCTCTCTACATGTCTGAACCACCTCAACAAGCCTTCCTCAGCCCTCTGGATAATAGTTTTGGTACTCCCGCACCTCCTCCTAATCTCCAAACTACGGATTCTCTGCATTATATTCACACCACACATTGCCCTCAGACATGACATCTCCACTGCCTCCAGCCTTCTCCTTGTTGCAACATTCACCACCCATGCTTCACACCCATATAAGAGCGTTGGTATAACTATGCTCTCATAAATTCCAATCTTTGCTTCCACGGACAAAGTTCTTCGTCTCCACAGACTTCTCAGTGCACCACTCACCTTTTTCCCCTCGTCAATTCTATGATTCACCTCATCTTTCATAGACCCATCTGCTGACACGTCCACTCTGAATACATTCACTTCCTCCATACTCTCTCCCTCCAATCTGATATCCAATGTTTAGTTACCTATTTTTTAGTTATCCTCATCACCTTACTCTTTCTTATATTCTTTTTTAATTTTCTTCTTTCACAACCCTACCAAACTCATCCACCAACCTCTGCAACTTCTCATCAGAATCTCCCAAAAGCACAGTGTCATCAGAAAAGAGCAACTGTAACAACTCCCACTTTGTGTTAGATTCTTAATCTTTTAACCCCACACCTCTTGCCATCACCCGAGCATTCACTTCTCTTACACTCCATCTATAAATATATTGAACAACCACGGTGACATCACATCCCTGTCTAAGATCTACATTTACTTGGAAATAATCTCCCTCTCTCCTACATACTCTAACCTGAGCCTCACTATCCTCGTAAAAACTCTTCACTGCTTTCAATAACCTACCTCCAATTCCATACATTTGCAACATCTGCCACATTGCCCCCCTATCCACCCTGTCATACGCCTTTTCCAAATCCATAAATGCCACAAAAACCTCTTAACCCTTATCTAAATACTGTTCACCTATATGTTTCACTGCAAACACTTAGTCTACACATCCCCTACCTTTCCTAAAGCCTCCTTGTTCATCTGCAAACCAACTCTCTGTCTTACTCTAAATTCTTTCAATAATAACTCTACCATACACTTTACCAGGTATACTCAACAGTCTAATACCCTGCAGAAGATGGTAGTGGTATATCGCTCATATATACTGCAGAAGATACTTGTGGTACATTGCACATATATACTGCAGATGATAATTCGGTTTATTGCACATATATACAGCAGAAGATAGTATATTGCATATACATACATACATACATACATATACATATATATATATATATATATATATATATATATATATATATATATAATATATATATATATATATATATATATATATATCATATATATATATATATATATATGAAGCACGGTGAGAAATCTTTAGCTCAAGTACTTTCTCACTTCTCAGCGCGTCATCGGGAGCTGTGCAATGTATAGCAAAAAGGCAACTGAGCAGGTGAAATAGGATAAAGTTTTTCAGAGTATGGTAGCGCTGGTGCCACCGCCCTACCATACTCTGAATAAACTTACCCTATCTGAAGTACTTTCGGCACGACATATATATATATATATATATATATATATATATATATATATATATATATATATATATATATATATATATATATATATATATATATATATATATTCAGACTATGCAATAAAAGCTTCACTAGTTTCAAGACAAAGTGACAGAACAGGTGTATGCTTTTATTTATGTCTTGAATAATAACATAAAAAAAGGAGCTGCAACATGGTTTATTTTCCTGCACACTTTGCTTAGTGGACTATTATTTTGGATTATGTATTTTACAAATTACTAGCATTCTGTACCACACTGTAGAGCGAGCCTCACACACTCACCCAACTCGTCAATCAAAATGATACTTCAAGTGAGGAGATATAACTGATGAATGACGATTACGGACTTATCATAACACTTCCCTTTCAATTTAGTCTGTCAGCTTTTAAATTTTTTTTTTATGTTTTTTATTGTTTTGAATATATTTAAATAATCCATGTCAGCATTCATTAATTTGTGTTTATATAGATACGTAGAAAGCACCAATCACCATCGACGTTACAAGCCGAGTTAATTCATTCATAACAATAGTCATCACTGTTTACAACGTGTGAGTTACCAGATGTCACTTCTGCCCAGCAGAGAATTGGGAAACTTTTTTTCCAAAGTGTACCATTATCTTCATACTCCTCTGCTCTTATTTAGATATTTATTAAGATAAAAAGTTAAAAAACACTTCACAAGAAAAAAATTCGCTCTATAAACATCTGAGAATTCTGAAAGTGTGTTTTTAATTATTTACGACAAATAGTAAAGAAACAGTTCGATAATTTTAATCATTAGTACCATACCTTAATAAATGAATTTAAATCTTAAAATTTTCATATTTTAGGTTAACTCAAAATAACCAGATCCTATCACTCTTTTCTGGCATTCCAAGAACTGACTGGATTTAGATTCTGCCGATGAAGAGGATTGTTTACTATGCACCCCAGGTCTATCCTATGGAAGGTAGCGCAAGAGTATCTATATACACAAGATCACAAGGCCTTAATACAGCATAACTCGATATGAAATAACGTGAACAGTCATTCCAAAAAGTTTCTTTTACATTTTAACTATCATATTCAAATTACGCCATGCTCCTAAACGTGTATTGTGAATGACGATAATCGGATTTATTAATAATTAATACAAAACTGAGAATCCTAATCTCTGTTACAAAGAATATGAGAGTACAAAGAAAAGTACAGAGGTGTGTGTGTGTGTGTGTGTGTGTGTGTGTGTACTCATCTATTTGTACTCGCCTATTTGTGGTTGCAAGGGTTGAGTCATAGCTCCTGGCCCCGCCTCTTCACTGATCGCTACTAGGTCCTCTCTCTCCTTGCTTCATGAGCTTTATCAAACCTCGTCTTGAAGCTATGTATGGTTCCTGCCTCCACTAAGTCACTCTCCAGACTATTCCATTTCCTGACAACTCTATGACTGAAGAAATACTTCCTAACATCTTTTTGACTCATCTGAGTCTTCAACTTCCAATTGTGACTCCTTGTTTCTGTGTCCCATCTCTGGAACATCCTGTCTTTGTCCACCTTGTCAATTCCTAGCAATATTTTATATATCGTTATCATGTCTCCCCTAACCCTCCTGTCCTCCAGTGTCGTCTGGCCAATTTCCCTTAACCTATCTTCGCTCTGGGACTAGTCTTGTTGCAAACCTTTACACTTTCTTTAATTTCTTGACGTGCTTGACCAGGTGTGGGTTCCAAACATGTTGGTGCATACTCGAATATAGGCCTGACGTACACGGTGTACAGAGTCTTCAAAGATTCCTTACTGAGGTATCGGATCGCTATTCTCAGGTTTGTCAGGTGCCCATATGCTGCAGCAGTTATCTGGTTGATGTGCGCCTCAGGAGATATGCTCGGTATTATACTCACCCCAAGATCCTTTGGCCACCTAGTCTATACTCTGTCTTGGGTCTTCTTTGCCCTTCCCCGATCTTCATGACTTTGCATTTGGTGGGGTTAAATGCCAGGAGCCACTAGGATTGACCCTTGTGGAACTCCACTCGGCACAAGCGTCCACTGTGACACCTAGTCACGTACCAACACACGTTGTTTTCTTCCTGTCAGGTATTCCTTGATCCATTGCAATACTTTCCCTGCTATTCCTGTCTGCTCCTCTAGCTTTTCAACCAGTCTCTAGTGTGGTACTATGTTGAAAGCCTTCTTACAGTCCAAAACATATGCAGTTTGTCGATCCTTCTCTCTGCGCTCTTATTTCTGTTACCTTTCTCGTAGAACTCCCGTAGCTTCGTGTCGCAGTATTTTCCTTTCCTGAAGTCGTGCTGGTTGTCATGTATGAGCCCGTTCCCATCTAGGTACTCCACCACTCTTCTCCTGATAGACTTTTCCATAACTTTGCATATTATACATGTCAGTCTTCCATACCTCAGGTTGCCCTGTTTCGATAGATTTCTTCCTCGGTTGTGTGCAGTGTGTCCAGCACTTGCTGGTGTTCCCTACCTCCTCGTTTTGCTGGAAGCCTCTATGTCTCCACTTTGAATTCCTCCCTAAATCTTGTGCTTAGCTCTTCACATCGTGCCTGGTCTCTTCATGTAAGCTCTCCTCCTTTCCTCTGCCTGATTACCTGGTCTTTGACTGTATTTTCTTCCTGATATGGCTGTATAACAACTTTGGGTCAGATTTGGCTTTTGATGCCGTGTCATTCTCGCATTGACGCTGGGTCTCTCTCCTTACCCATACATATTCGTTTATGGCTCTTCGGCTCAGCTCCTTGTTTTTGTGAGTCCTTTGCATTCTGTACTTTTTCCATGCTCTATCACGCTTGGCTTTGGCCTCTCTACACCTCTGGGTAAACAATGAACTCGATTGGTGTTCCCATTGTTTGTGTTCTGTGTGTGAGTTACCAGTTGTAAAAGGTACTTGTCAATAAACACTTGACCTGTTGTGTATATATTTTGTGTGTTTTGAGTGTGTGAGCGTATGTGTTTTGTGTGTGTGTGTGTGTGTGTGTGTGTGTGTGTGTGTGTGTGTGTGTGCGTTTTAATATAGTCATACATATATTTGCATTGGTAACACATTCTGCAGTTATCTGAGTGCAAGCATATAGGGAGAGTGTCTGAGTAAACACTTGACACGGGTGTCTGAGACTGTAAACACTTAGCACGTGTGTCTGACATTTTTAACATTAAGTACAGATGTTTGAATGTAGGCTCTAGGCTGACTATGACAGAAGAGTAAGATAGGAAGGTAAACCTCCTCCAGCTGCTTGCTCCACAGTTGGGTGGGAATGTCATTACATTACGGAAACGATGCCGCCTTAGGGAGATTCGAACCTGGTGTTATTGAATTACCAACTTAACATGATAAGCACTCCGCCACCTTGCCCAAGATGAGAGTTACACATAACCACTCTACTACCATGCTTAAGATGAGAATTAAACAACAGAACCACTCCACTACCATACCTAAGATGAGATTTACACATAAGCACTCCACTACCATGCTTAAGATGAGAGTTAAACACATCAGCAGCGGTAAGCAGTGTAAGGTGACACTCTCATGGGATCAGCTCCCAGCAGTCAGTACACTGTTACCAACTCCCAGCAATCAGAACACTGTCAGCAGATCCCAGCAATCAGAACACTGTCAGCAGATCCCAGCAATCAGAACACTGTCAGCAGATCCCAGCAAACAGAACACTGTCAGCAGATCCCAGCAATCAGAACACTGTCATAGATCCCAGAAATTAGAACACTGTCAGCAGATCCCAGAAATCAGAACACTGTCAGCAGATCCCAGCAAACAGAACACTGTCAGCAGATCCTAGCAAACAGAACACTGTCAGCAGATCCTAGCAAACAGAACACTGTCAGCAGATCCTAGCAAACAGAACACTGTGACCAGCAATAATCAATCTAATCTGTGTGACCAGCTGCGAATAAAGAGAACTGAACCAACTATAAGCAAACACAACTGTGTGACCAGCTGAAAATAAACACAACTGTGTGACCAGCTGCGAGCAATTGCAACTGTGTGACCAGCTGCGAGCAATTGCAACTGTGTGACCAGCTGCGAGCAATTGCAACTGTGTGACCAGCTGCGAGCAAACAGATCAATGGTTGACTTAATATCCTTGTTTGTTGATATATGTAGTGATGTTGGTTGTAATGTTGTCATTGATAAATGATAAACGTGTGCAACCTCTGGGCGCCTTTATTCCAATACAGAAAATGGTGGTAGATGAGAAATTATTTGAGGTAATCAGTCCCTCATCCAGGAGTCGATGTGTTTAGTCCATCAATCTTATATCAATACTGATGGACTGAACACGTCGACGCCAGGCTGTGGGACTGATTACCTCAACCTCCTCATCTTCCACCGTTCTCTGCATTTGACTGAAGAAGCCACTGGCAGGTAAAACGTTTCCAGGGTAAAGTTACCCAAATGTTCCACAAATGTCTTGTTTATCAACTTGTCGGTTTTCAGAACCATTTATACAATGTTGTTTATGTTGGGGTGGCAGTGCCAGGGAAGGTTGTGTTGTTTATGTTGGGGTGACAGTGCCAGGGAAGGTTGTGTTGTTTATGTTGGGGTGGCAGTGCCAGGGAAGGTTGTGTTGTTTATGTTGGGGTGGCAGTGCCAGGGAAGGTTGTGTTGTTTATGTTGGGGTGACAGTGCCAGGGAAGGTTGTGTTGTTTATGTTGGGGTGGCAGTGCCAGGGAAGGTTGTGTTGTTTATGTTGGGGTGGCAGTGCCAGGGAAGGTTGTGTTGTTTATGTTGGGGTGACAGTGCCAGGGAAGGTTGTGTTGTTTATGTTGGTGTGACAGTGCCAGGGAAGGTTGTGATGATAATGTTGGTGTGACAGTGCCAGGGAAGGTTGTGTTGTTTATGTTGGTGTGACAGTGCCAGGGAAGGTTGTGTTGTTTATGTTGGTGTGACAGTGTCAGGGAAGGTTGTGATGATAATGTTGGTGTGACAGTGCCAGGGAAGGTTGTGATGATAATGTTGGGGTGACAGTGCCAGGGAAGGTTGTGATGATAATGTTGGGGTGACAGTGCCAGGGAAGGTTGTGTTGTTTATGTTGGTGTGACAGTGCCAGGGAAGGTTGTGATGATAATGTTGGTGTGACAGTGCCAGGGAAGGTTGTTTTGTTTATGTTGGTGTGACAGTGCCAGGGAAGGTTGTGTTGTTTATGTTGGCGTGACAGTGCCAGGGAAGGTTGTGATGATAATGTTGGTGTGACAGTGCCAGGGAAGGTTGTGATGATAATGTTGGGGTGACAGTGCCAGGGAAGGTTGTGATGATAATGTTGGGGTGACAGTGCCAGGGAAGGTTGTGTTGATAATGTTGGTGGTGGTAGCTGCGGCGTTGGTGGTCGACTTTTTGGTTGTGCTGGTGTTGCTTAAGGGTGTTGTATGTGGTGTTTGCAATGGTGTTGCTAATTAGGTTGTTAGTGGTGATGTTGTTAGTGTTGATGTTATTGGACATGGTAATGGTGTTACTGGTATTAGCGATGTTAGTGTTGGGATTTGTGTTTTTTGGGAGTGCTAGTGCTGGTGTTATTGGTGTAGGAGTTTTCTGTTGTTGGTGGTGATGGTGTTGGCGGCATTGTGTGGGGGCTGGTGTTGATGTGAGAAGTACTTGTGTTGGTGTGGGTGTTATTGGTGTTGGAAATGGAAGTGTTGGTGGCGGTGTTCGTGTTGGTATGTATGGTATAGGTATTGATATTGTTGATAGTGTTGGTGTTGTTGTTGATGATAGTGTTTTAGTGTTGTTAGTGATGGTGTTAGAGTTGGTGATACTGGGAATGTTTTTGTTGGAGGTGAGGTCTACATAGCAGCCAGATAAACGAGTTTGTCGTGAGCAGGTGAGAATATCCGGCCAGTTGTTTACAATTTCCCTTCTATCAACGCGGGAGATTATACTCTGGTCATATTCCTCTTTTCATATTCCTTTAGCCATATTCATCTGGTCAAATTATATTGCACTGTGTGCCGAATCTTTTTCTATCGTTTGGAGTGATTTCTACGTGAAAGTTTGGAACCAGTTTCTCTAGGTTTTTCCAGGTGTAAATTATGGTGTATCTTTCTTGCTTGGGTTCAAAGGAGAATAGATAAAGGCACTTCAGACGTTCCCAGTAATTTAGGTGCTTGACTAATACGTGAAGTGAAGGTTCTCTATACATTCTCTAGATATGCAATTTGGCCAGCCTTGAATGGGGTTGCTAGTGTACAACAGTAATCTAAGATAATCTCTAGCATGGTATCCCTTGTTTTAAAGGTTCTTATTTTCCAGCTTACCATTTTCCTCTCAATTGTGATAATGACATCATTGTCATCCTTGAAGGTGAGATTCCCTGACATTATAACTCCTAGTTCCTTCATATTAGTTTTTCCCTCTATCGTGTGGTTAGAATTTGTTTTATACTTTTTGCTTTAATTTCCTCAGGGTTTCTATGACGGAGTAATTGAAATTTGCTCTCTCTCTGAACACCATATTGTTTCCTGCGGCACTTTGGAAGACTTGGTTTAAATCTGTTTGGAAATTTACAAGTCCCCAATGAATAACTTATGCCAACTTTAGTATCGTCTGAGGAGGAAAACAAAATTATATGGTTGACATCTCTGTTTATGTCAGATATGAAGATGAGAAGGATGGGAGCGAGTAATGGGAGCGAGTAATGGGAGCGAGTAATGGGAGCGAGTAATGGGAGCGAGTAATGGGAGCGAGTAATGGGAGCGAGTAATGGGAGCGAGTAATGGGAGCGAGTAATGGGAGCGAGTAATGGGAGCGAGTACTGTACCTTATGGAATGGAATTTTTCACTGTGGCAGCCTCCGATTTAACTCTGTTTACTATTACTCTTTGTGTTTCATCGGTTAGAAAGTAACAGTGGACGCCAGCACTGACGATGGGCCCTCCACCTTCAGGACGACAGGACGCTGGTGGGGCGTTGCATTCTATCCACCCCGACATTATCACTTGCTGGACATACACTCTTTATTAAAACATGACAGTATTAAAATTTCGAAAAAAATGTAGGTTAAAATTTTAAAACCTCTAACAAGCGTTAATAAATGTTTTGCAGCCTTCAACCTGGCGCTGGTAAATTTCTAAAACGGCTCCTTGGAGCTTAATTTACCCGGCCTGATGAACGCAACTGGCGACAGGGTATGAATAGAATGTGATTTTGATTGAGATTTACTGGCTGGTGTCTGACACCCAGCAGTGGGCTGCTCTGTGGATGGCTTACCTCTCATTCAGGGTACTCAAACGTGTTATTCTGAAACGTGCAACGTTGCATAGTGCAAATCTATGCATCGTTAATGTACTAAATATTTTCTAGGTAAAAGAGAAAAATCTCATTGCATAACTCTGGAATATTCCTCATTGTCAATGCGACTTTTGCACAATTTTCGATTACGAAAGTTTTGCAACAAGACAGAAGAACTTGGATAATAACGGCATTTTTTGCATGTTTGAAAAAATAAACTTTTAATTGTTAATAATGAATTCCTCTTCACTGTACACGGGACCCAACAGTACACAGTAGCATAGCGCATACGAGATCGATCAGTAACAGTGTTATGATGTACACGGCCTCTTGCATGATGTACACGGACTCTTGCATGATGTACACGGACTCTTGCAAGACTCGTAGGTATAACGTACTCGAGACCAAGCAGTGTATAGTGTTATAACGTACACGAGACCAAGCAGTGTATAGTGATATAACGTACACGAGACCAAGCAGTGTATAGTGTTATAACGTACACGAGACCAAGCAGTGTATAGTGTTATAACGTACTCGAGACCAAGCAGTGTATAATGTTATAACGTACACGAGACCAAGCAGTGTATAGTGTTATAACGTACACGAGACCAAGCAGTGTATAGTGTTATAACGTACACGAGACCAAGCAGTGTATAGTGTTATAACGTACACGAGACCAAGCAGTGTATAGTGATATAACGTACACGAGACCAAGCAGTGTATAGTGTTATAACGTACACGAGACCAAGCAGTGTATAGTGTTATAACGTACTCGAGACCAAGCAGTGTATAATGTTATAACGTACACGAGACCAAGCAGTGTATAGTGTTATAACGTACACGAGACCAAGCAGTGTATAGTGTTATAACGTACACGAGACCAAGCAGAGTATAGTGTTATAACGTACTCGAGACCAAGCAGTGTATAGTGTTATACCGTACTCGAGACCAAGCAGTGTATAGTGTTATAACGTACACGAGACCAAGCAGTGTATAGTGTTATAACGTACACGAGACCAAGCAGTGTATAGTGTTATAACGTACACGAGACCAAGCAGTGTATAGTGTTATAACGTACTCGAGACCAAGCAGTGTATAGTGTTATAACGTACACGAGACCAAGCAGTGTATAGTGTTATAACGTACTCGAGACCAAGCAGTGTATAGTGTTATAACGTACACGAGACCAAGCAGTGTATAGTGTTATAACGTACACGAGACCAAGCAGTGTATAGTGTTATAACGTACACGAGACCAAGCAGTGTATAGTGTTATAACGTACACGAGACCAAGCAGTGTATAGTGTTATAACGTACACGAGACCAAGCAGTGTATAGTGTTATAACGTACTCGAGACCAAGCAGTGTATAGTGTTATAACGTACACGAGACCAAGCAGTGTATAGTGTTATAACGTACACGAGACCAAGCAGTGTATAGTGTTATAACGTACACGAGACCAAGCAGTGTATAGTGTTATAACGTACACGAGACCAAGCAGTGTATAGTGTTATAACGTACACGAGACCAAGCAGTGTATAGTGTTATAACGTACACGAGACCAAGCAGTGTATAGTGTTATAACGTACACGAGACCAAGCAGTGTATAGTGTTATAACGTACACGAGACCAAGCAGTGTATAGTGTTATAACGTAGGTGAGACACAAAAATACACAGTGTTTTAACGTACACAGGACACAGCAATACAAGTAGTTATAATGAGCGTGATATACAGCATTGCACAGTGTTATAACGTAGACGGGACACAATAATGCAATGTTATAATATACACGGGACTCAGCATTACAGTGTTACAATGTATACCTACACGGGACAGATACAGTGTTAAAATGAACACATGAACACGGAACACAGCAGCACACAGTGTTTTAATGTACATATAGTGTAAAAAAGGAACACTACCGTGATTACAATACACAAATAACCAGCACCGAAACGTCGTCATAGATTTTAGTGTCTTTAGTGCGGATTAATGTACATGTAGGTGTAGGTTGTAGTAGTAGCTTGTGGTTGTATTTGTGATGCATTGTAGTTGTATTAGTGATAATGTGCGATTAAATTAGTGAGGGTGTGTGTCTGTAATTATGATGTGTGGTATTAGTGATGTGTGGTATTAGTGATGTGTGGTATTAGTGATGTGTGGTATTAGTGATGTGTGGTATTAGTGATGTGTGGTATTAGTGATGTGTGGTATTAGTGATGTGTGGTATTAGTGATGTGTGGTATTAGTGATGTGTGGTATTAGTGATGTGTGGTATTAGTGATGTGTGGTATTAGTGATGTTTGATATTAGTGATGTGTGGTATTAGTGTTGTGTGGTATTAGTGATGTGTGGTATTAGTGATGTGTGGTATTAGTGATGTGTGGTATTAGTGATGTGTGGTATTAGTGATGTTTTGTATTAGTGATGTGTGGTATTAGTGATGTGTGGTATTAGTGATGTGTGGTATTAGTGTTGTGTGGTATTAGTGATGTGTGGTATTAGTGATGTGTGGTATTAGTGATGTGTGGTATTAGTGATGTGTGGTATTAGTGATGTTTGGTATTAGTGATGTGTGGTATTAGTGATGTTTGGTATTAGTGATGTGTGGTATTAGTGTTGTGTGGTATTAGTGATGTGTGGTATTAGTGATGTGTGGTATTAGTGATGTGTGGTATTAGTGATGTGTGGTATTAGTGATGTGTGGTATTAGTGATGTGTGGTATTAGTGATGTGTGGTATTAGTGATGTGTGGTATTAGTGATGTGTGGTATTAGTGATGTGTGGTATTAGTGTGTGTGGTATTAGTGATGTGTGGTATTAGTGATGTGTGGTATTAGTGATTGTGTGGTATTAGTGATGTGTGGTATTAGTGATGTGTGGTATTAGTGATGTGGTATTAGTGATGTGTGGTATTAGTGATGTGTGGTATTAGTGATGTGTGGTATTAGTGATGTGTGGTATTAGTGATGTGTGGTATTAGTGATGTGTGGTATTAGTGATGTGTGGTATTATATGTGGTATTAATGATGTGTGGTATTAGTGATGTGTGGTATTAGTGTTGTGTGGTATTAGTGATGTGTGGTATTAGTGATGTGTGGTATTAGTGATGTGTGGTATTAGTGATGTGTGGTATTAGTGATGTGTGGTATTAGTGATGTGTGGTATTAGTGATGTGTGGTATTAGTGATGTGTGGTATTAGTGATGTGTGGTATTAGTGATGTGTGGTATTAGTGATGTGTCGTTGTGTGGTCTTTATGATAGTCGCAGTAAATCGAGTGTGTGTAGGGCAGATAGAATACATTGCCATCACTACTGTTGTTTGTTCTGCATTTAAATTGACAAAAAAGCTTGTGTGTCGTTGTAACACAGGCGGGGCCTGTGTTACAACGACAAGGGTTCCATTATATCATTGTCTCAGCTTTACCCTGGGTTTTAAGTGTGCCATTGCAGACAGTTGAGGTGTGAAGTGCGTATGTCACTCCCGGAGCTACTGCTTACACTTGTGCTATACCATAACTGTCTCTCTCTTTTTGCCATTTGAAGAAAATTACTGCTAATTAGTACTGGAGAAAATAGTCTTGTTCTTTGAAATATTGGAGAGAGAGAGAGAGAGAGAGAGAGAGAGAGAGAGAGAGAGAGAGAGAGAGAGAGAGAGAGAGAGAGAGAGAGAGAGAGAGAGAGAGAGAGAGAATGAATGAATTAATATTATCTGGTTATCATTCCTATGCATCAAACAATTGATCTTTTCTTAGGTATCCCCTGAAAGACTTCAGACTTGACGAGTTAATAACAACTAACCCGAGCGATAACTGGAGAATGCCACTTCAGATCGGCTTTAAATTTTCAGTCCTATTACATTTTATTAAGAGAAAAAATTACATTGTGTTTGGGCAGTGAAATTCAAAATTGATAATTTTTACCAAACAAATTAGGATACTAATGTCCGTGTTATAACTGAACAATGCCTCTGTTGACTGGCTTGAAACTCTCACCACTGGTATATCATACTTAATGAAAGTTGCGGAATGATTTTGGGATTTATACGTATTTGCTAATTTTGGGGGGACAAATTGTGATATAGATTTTTCTGCGATTTATTGAAAATGTCTCCTTACATACCGTAGGCTTTAAATTTTTAATATTGGTGTATCTTATTGAAGAATCTTAGTTAACTTTGTAGGTAACAAGTTGACAGTCATATTAAACAACTGGTGTCTCATAATTACCCATCTGGAGTAATTATGGAAGGTCATCCAGTCTTAATCCATTTCCATATTTTTTTACGCAATTCCTCTAAGTCGATTATATTGATTATATTATTATTATTTATCTTGCACTTCAGAAAATTAAGATTAATCAAACTTGAAAATATAATTTGTCTATATAAAGCTTGCTGCAGTACATCTTGCTGCAGTACATCTTGCTGCAGTACATCTTGCTGCAGTACATCTTGCTGCAGTACATCTTGCTGCAGTACATCTTGCTGCAGTACATCTTGCTGCAGTACATCTTGCTGCAGTACATCTTGCTGCAGTACATCTTGCTGCAGTACATCTTGCTGCAGTACATCTTGCTGCAGTACATCTTGCTGCAGTACATCTTGCTGCAGTACATCTTGCTGCAGTACATCTTGCTGCAGTACATCTTGCTGCAGTACATCTTGCTGCAGTACATCTTGCTGCAGTACATCTTGCTGCAGTACATCTTGCTGCAGTACATCTTGCTGCAGTACATCTTGCTGCAGTACATCTTGCTGCAGTACATCTTGCTGCAGTACATCTTGCTGCAGTACATCTTGCTGCAGTACATCTTGCTGCAGTACATCTTGCTGCAGTACATCTTGCTGCAGTACATCTTGCTGCAGTACATCTTGCTGCAGTACATCTTGCTGCAGTACATCTTGCTGCAGTACATCTTGCTGCAGTACATCTTGCTGCAGTACATCTTGCTGCAGTACATCTGCTGCAGTACATCTTTGCTGCAGTACATCTTGCTGCAGTACATCTTGCTGCAGTACATCTTGCTGCAGTACATCTTGCTGCAGTACATCTTAGCTGCAGTACATCTTGCTGCAGTACATCTTGCTGCAGTACATCTTGCTGCAGTACATCTTGCTGCAGTACATCTTGCTGCAGTACATCTTGCTGCAGTACATCTTGCTGCAGTACATCTTGCTGCAGTACATCTTGCTGCAGTACATCTTGCTGCAGTACATCTTGCTGCAGTACATCTTGCTGCAGTACATCTTGCTGCAGTACATCTTGCTGCAGTACATCTTGCTGCAGTACATCTTGCTGCAGTACATCTTGCTGCAGTACATCTTGCTGCAGTACATCTTGCTGCAGTACATCTTGCTGCAGTACATCTTGCTGCAGTACATCTTGCTGCAGTACATCTTGCTGCAGTACATCTTGCTGCAGTACATCTAGCAGAGGAAAACAATTGCCGTGAATTTAATGAAGAACATTTTATTGGATTTCCTGATACACCCGAGAGACTGTCCTTCCCACCAGCTCTCTCAACACCTATATAGTACAGGGAAAAACAAACATGCAAATCGCAGTCCTATATTTACCAATGCCAGCATTATTTTATGATATATGTATGTATGTATATTATTAAAAACCGAATATAACAACGAGAAGCAAACATAAAAAACAATGAAAACTTCACATTTCACTGCGTGTTGAGAATGATTTTTAAATAGATCATATTTTTTTATTGTTTTATCACTATGTTTACGAATGTTAACTATAAAAGTTTAATGTGCAACTTGAAGTCCATGCAACAAAGATGAGTGCCACATCACACACCTTAACATGCAACAAAGATGAGTGCCACATCACACACCTTAACATGCAACAAAGATGAGTGCCACATCACACACCTTAAAGCAGAACAGTGTGCCTTGAAGCTGTTATGATTTTCAGAGTGTGTTAGTGCATCTATATTTTTAACGTGTTTGAATAGATTGAGTTTCAGCTCCTGGACCTCTGAAGAGAGTATATTTATAGATAACTCTTAGGTCTCTTGTGGAGGTTGAGGCAGATCAAGGTGCGACAGATACAACCCAAGTTACAGAGAAAATTTAAGAAAAGAGTGAAAACTTTGTCATGAGAAATGAGAACGACCTGTGAGAAATGGATGAGAGAGAGGACAATGAAGTTACAGAGATCATGGCGATACGGAAGAGGAAAAAGAGGAAGAAGAGAGCGATTGAGGATAAAAAAAAACGAGCACTTAAGTGTGAGTGAAGGGAACAACTGAAAATTGCTAAAAGTGAAATTAGTGGCAATGTGTGGAAAGAAGGAAAAATATAGGAAAGAGACTTGAGTGTTAGTGTGCGCTGCTAGTTACTAAAGTGCCAGGGTGTGTTGCTAGTTAGTAGAGTGCCAGGGTGTGCTGCTAGTTACTAGAGTGCCAGGGAGTGCTGCTAGTTACTAGAGTGCCAGTGTGTGCTGCTAGTTAATAGAGTGCCACAGAGTGCAAAGGTGAGTTGAAATAGGTGAGTACAAATAGGTGAGTACACACACACACCCACACCCACACTAACACACACACAAACACACACCCACACTAACACACACCACACACACACACACACACACACACACACACACACACACACACACACACACACACACACACACACACACACAAAGGTGGTGGGACAGGACAACATTTCTCCGTGGATCCTTAGAGAGTTATCAGAGACGCTGTGTGTGTCACTAACAACTTTCAACACATCCATTGAATCTGGGCGACTACCTGAGGTATGGAAGACGGTAAATGTAGTACCAATTATTAAGAAAGGAGACAGACATGAGCCATTAAACTACAGACCAGTGTCACTGGTGCGTTAGTGGTGCGTTACATTCACCAGGTTAGTGGTGCGTTACATTCACCAGCTAAGTGGTGAATCCTTTAAGCGGTTGTCAATGATAAGAATACGATATTGTTTGTATTGGTGTTGCCATAATGGCAATTATGTCAAGAGTTTTTTTTTAATATCTCTTTGTTGTTAACCTTAATCTCAGTATTTTTCCATATAGTAACTATTATCATAAATAGTTACGATGTACACAAAATACATCCAAAGTGTATCTTGCAATATTTTATATGTATATGGACTTTGGAGAGATTTTTGATAGCGTTCCATGAAGGAGACGGTCAAATAGCATAGGTGTAAATGGAATTGAGGAACAATGATTGGAAGAAATCAGGAAGGTGACTCGTTACAGGTAAAGTTGTATATTCCTTGACTGAACACAGACACTCATATAAATATTTTTTTGAGAGCACCAAGGAGCTTCACGATGATTTGCATGTGCTGAGATCGTGGCTGAAAAAAATGACAATGTTGTTCACTGAGAATAAATGTTAGATTATCCGTATGAAAAAATAAAAGTTGCAATACATTAAATATAAATGATATAGAACTAAATAAAATCAAATGATTAGTGAAAATCTAAAGCCAAGGCAACAAGTATAAAATATTGCAACAAAGCTATTGCAAACTCTTATGCAACAAAGCTGTTGCAAACTCTTATGCTGAGGCATTTAATTAAAGTTCCAAGGATTACAGCCTAAGTCATTGGTCTGTTTAGGATGAACATATATGCGCTGGTGAAGATACAGAGAAGAATGATAAAATTAATTCCCCTGACAAATCAGCCGCCAACAACAGTAGGAGGTCATTGTTGTGTGGGAGCCAGGTGAGCTGCTTCCCATCTCAGGCATCTCAAGAAGGTCGTTAGCGTCTCGGGGATTATGACCTATTTGTGATCTTTGGTACACACTTGTGGCTATTTTGGTCTATATTCTCTCGTTTGGCAGCCCCAGAGAGTGTTGTAGTAGGTATTGTGTTGACTTATAACTTCGGAGTATTTTACGGGGTTAAAGTACTGAGCTGTGGCCCAAGAATGTCTTTGTGGATATTGTGCTAATTTGTGTCTCCAGCAAGTGTTTCAAGGGTTATGATACTGACTTGTGTTGTCTCCCGAATATTGTGTTGGTTTGTGGCTTTACTGTTACTTTAGTTGTTTTTGCCTTTGTCGTGTCGTCATCATTGTTGTCGTGTTATAGTTGTTATCCTTGTTATTGTTGTTGTTGTTGTTGTAACTGTTGGTGTTGAAATTGTTGATGAAACTGCTTTTTAAGTTGTTGTTGTGGTGGTCGTGATGGTGGTTTTGATCGAAATAGTGGTCGTGGTGGTGGTTTTGATCGAAATAGTGGTCGTGGTGGTGGTTTTGATCGAAATAGTGGTCGTGGTGGTGGTTTTGATCGAAATAGTGGTCGTGGTGGTGGTTTTGATCGAAATAATGGTCGTGGTGGTGGTTTTGATTGAAATAGTGGTCGTGGTGGTGGTTTTGATGCGAGATAGTGGTCGTGGTAGTTAAGAGTTATTACAGCTTTTACCACGATCCATGCAAAAACATGTCTAGTCTCCAGAAAGTAACTTACAATTCAGATGCCGTCAAGATGCCCATGACGCAGAGAAATTAGAGCGCAAGCCGGAGCCGCTAAGGACTGCAACAATAATCAGAGCTAGATTATCGCGGAGTATGGTACGAGGAAAGAAAATTCAAAGACACTGAAGTCTTCCACAATATGAGCCTGCATAGAAGGTTTAAATAATCCCAAGATCTCAGGGACGGCTTCTCCAGCAAATGGTTATCCCCGGGTAAATCTCCACCATGGGAGGGGAAGGTTGTCCACCATGGGAGGGGGAAGGTTGTCCACCATGAGAGGGGGAAGGTTGTCCAACATGGGAGGGGGAAGGTTGTCCACCATGGGAGGGGGAGGATTGTCCACCATGGTCCCTTAGAGTTGCCGTTAAGGCGCCGTCTGGAAGGTCTCTTAGAGGTCAGAAAGTTATAGATACCTTCAACCCTTTTCCCAAGCCCCGTTCTTCGGCCACCCATCTAACTGCTAGCCATCACCAACATCGTCATCAATGTAGCCCCTCCCCACTCCCGGCCTGATCTCTCGAGCAGTGAGGAAAGGGGCGTAGAACTGATATGGAAGGGGCGCAATACTCCTGACTGAGACTGATGTGTGGTAGAGGAAGGATGAAGTCTGGTAGAGGATGAGGGAGAGCTGGAGTGCAGTAGAGAGCTACCAAATACTCATTATGTTATACAAGTTATTTTAATAATAGCACTAACAGCTTTAAATAATATATAGCAAATATTTAATTAAAGAATAGTGTGGTTGACAACGAGCTCTAGCTCCTGAAATATCTGTTCCTTGTCCATTATGTGGGAGTTTCCTCGTGAGTGGTTAGGTTTAGGTATAGGTTTATTTATTCCCTCTTCGTATAGTGAAATTTCATAAATATTTTCACATATATTAGTCAATATATAAGAAGAATTTTATAGGTATTTCTTTATAATGATGGCACTGTAAGAGCAACTGTTATTTAAGAAAAGATTCATACCCACAGCTGTAACATAATATATATGTAAGTTTATATTGTGGAAAGGTATTTAATAACTCTTATACCGCTTCATAATAATCATTTCACTTATGGGTAATAAAAATAGATAAATTTTAATATTTTATTTAAAACTTAGAAAATAATACACAGAATAATATATGCGCCATATTTTCATTATATTACAAATCATAAGACATTTTTCAAAACATTGAACACATGTAACAAAAACATATGGTAATCACATAACGCTATACTATCTCTAATCATTTCAAAGTCAATTAAGAGAGAAAATCCTCAATACGCATATTTCATATTATATATAATTTTTTTATTGTATTCACCAGTCGAGAATAGTCTTCAACGCCGTCATATTTGATGGGATTTCCAACATTATTTATCTCGGATATTGGAATGACCCTATGTTCATTTAACATGGAGAATTGAAAAAAAATACAAATTTTAGAGATGCAAGCTGCACTTTTTAGGCATTATTTGTATCGTCACTACAAACTTCCGTGCAAAATTTCAGACCATTTCATGCCCATTTACCCTGCAACATCACCATCGACTTTTCGTCAAATTATACACCAATGAAAGCAATTAGATATAATTTATTGGTTGTCAGGATAATAATCAAGTGTACATGGTTTATATCATTTTTGGTTGTGAAGATTGTATAATCAAATGTACATGGGTTAAATCAATCATCAACTATTTAATTTTAAACTATTACAAGTTATAAGTGAAGACTTTCTTGGTGGGGAACTTGGGCGTCACTGTCCTGGAAAATATTCTTTGTCTGATATATCCATCTCTTGCCTTCTGTCCAGTCACTTGAGTGCAGCTTCAGTCATCTCTTGCCTTCTGTCCAGTCACTTGAGTGCAGCTTCAGTCATCTCTTGCCTTCTGTCCAGTCACTTGAGTGCAGCTTCAGTCATTTTCCCTTTTGTCCAGTACTTGAGTGCAGCTTAGTCATCTTCTGTCAGTCAGAGTGCAGCTTCAGTCATCAATGTTATCCCTCCCTCAACAGCTTGAGTGTTGTTTGGCCACTTGGACACCTCCAGTGGAGTCTCAATAATTTTCAGAACCTGTTGATCTGATAGAGAAGCAATGAAAGGAGGCTCAGTTTTCAGTTCAGTCTTCCAGTCAATCATGGAATGATAGTTCTTTGCTTGCCACTTTAGTTTGGGAATCACTACTTTTCTTGACTTGACAATAGGAGCCACATTGGCATTCTCTTCATCTCCCGATGGCATAGTGGCTACGCCTGTTACGGAGGGCGTTCAATCGGCGGCGAACATTCGAAATGTTTGACACACACACACACCCCACACCACACATACATACAACGCAGTGTTAATCGACATGTCCTAGACAAATGGTAACTAACTGTCAGTCCCTCAGTGTAGATTATCAAGTCTCGTCAACAGCATCCGCAATTTCCATCCTCATCAGAGCTCTCAGTACTTTCTTCTGTCTGCTGATTCTCTTCTCTAATTTTTCATATCATTGAGACAGCTTTGTCTCTCACAGCCATGTCTTCATCAGTGCACATACCAAGAAGCAGCTGATCTGTGTCAGCAAAGTAGGAGTTTCTTTGGACAGTCTTCTTTACTATCTTCTTTTCTTCACTGTTCAGATGTCTCATAAATTGCAGTGACTGGAAGACGTTCTTTGATGTGGAACCACATTGGAGAACTGAACTTTAAAATCATAATGACGATTCTTTACAGCACCTGACTGGGTCTTGATGTTGTCACATACAACCTAAGGATCCTACTCCATAAAGTATTCCACCTTGACACACACGGTGGACCTGGATCAAGAGCAGCCAAGTCATCATCAACCATACCTGTGATCACTCCTTTGCAAATCCTATACAAGTATTTCTGGTCCCGGGACAGATCCTCTGCCACCTTGTCATTCAGTGCAGGGAAATAAGTGAAATTGACTGGCTGGAAAGCAACAACTGGCAGCTCAGACAGAGGATCCTTGATTTGCTTGGCAATGGGACTTCTCCAATGCTCAGGACCACTTGACTTACCGTCATAGTGGTAGAAAACAACCTGGAATGGTAGCTCATTTCCATGAAACACAGCTTCCCTATCTTCATCAACATTTAACAGTTCCTCCAAATATTCTCCATCAGATAACCCTTATTTCCTGTTTTTAACTGTCAAATCCATTCGTTCTCTAGGCTTTCTCAACTTATTAATCTCACTCCAAAACTTTTTCTTATTCTCAGCAAAATTTGTTGATAGCATCTCACCCACTCTCTCATTTGTTCTCCTTTTACATTCCGTCATCAGTCTCTTAACCTCTTTTTCCTCTCTCCATATACTCCTCTGTCCTTGCATCAATTCTACTTTGCTAAAACCTCTCATATGCTAGTTTTTTTTTTCTCACTTACCTCTTTACCTCATCATTCCACCAATCGCTCTTCTTCCCTCCCGAACCCCTTTCCTGTAACCACAGACTTCTGTTGAACACTCTAACACTACATTCTTAAATCTATTCCATACCTCGTCAACCTCATTGCCAATACTCTCACCAGCCATCGTTCTTCCAATAGTTGTTTATATCTTACCGTAACTGCCTCCTCCTTTAGTTTATAAACCTTCACCTCTCTCTTACTGATGTCGTTCTCCTTGTTTCCATCTACCTTTTACTTTCACTGTAGCTACAACTAAAAAATGATCTGATATGTCTGTGGCCCCTCTAAAGTCTACCCATCAGTCCTTTATCTACCAATACATAGTCTAACAAACTACTGTCACTACGACCTATATCATATCTTGTTTACTGATTTATTCTTTTTTCTTAAAATATGTATTACCTATTAGCAAACCCTTTTCTATGCAAAGTTCAATCAAGATGCCCTTATTATCATTTACACCTGGCACCGCAAACTTACCTACAACACCTCTATCATCGTTTCCCCCCACTTTAGCATTCATGTCCCTCACCACAAACGCTCTCTCACTTGGCTCAAATCTTCCCAATCACTTGCTTAACATCCATAATCTCTCTTCTCTACACTCCTCTCTTCTCCAGGTGCATACACACTTATTATTACTGACTTTTCGAATCCGACCCTTATATTAAATCCACATTATATTCCCTCTTTTCTTTCCATAACTAATCATTGAACGTTATTGCCACCCCTTCCTTAGTTCTAACTCACTTAGATACTCCTGACCTAATCTCATTTATTTCTCCCAACTGAAACTTCCCTACCACCTTCAGCTTTGTTTCGCTTAGAGCCACGACATTCAACTTATTTTCATTCATATCACTGGCAATCATCTATTTATTGTCATCTGCACTACATTCACTCACATTCAAACATCTCAGCTTGTAGCATTATAAACTACCATCGTGGCTTATAACATTATAAGCTACCATCGTGTCTTGTAACATATAAATCACAATCGGTGTTTGTATCATTATAAAATCACCATCCTGGCTTGTAACATTATAAACTATGATAATGATTTATACCATTACAAAGTATCATCGTGGCTTCTAATATAAACTATAGTACACCATTGTGTACTATAACATTCTAATCCACAATTGTTGCTTGTATCATTATAAACCACCATCGTGGCTTGTAATATAAACCACCATCGTGGCTTGTAATATAAACCACAATCGTGACTTGTAATATAAACCACCATCGTGGCTAGTAATATAAACCACCATCGTGGCTTGTAATATAAACCACCATCGTGGCTTGTAATATAAACCACCATCGTGGCTTGTAATATAAACCACCATCGTGGCTTATAATATAAACCACCATCGTGGCTTGTAATATAAACCACCATCGTGGCTTGTAATATAAACACCATCGTGGCTTGTAATATAAACCACCATCGTGACTTGTAATATTATAAAGTACCATCGGGGTTTGAAATAGAAACCATCATCATGGCGTTATAACATTATACACCACAATCATAACTTGTAACATTATACACCACAATCATAACTTGTAACATTATACACCACCATCATAACTTGTAACATTATACACCACCATCATAACTTGTAACATTATACACCACATCATAACTTATAACATTATACACCACATCATAACTTGTAACATTATACACCACAATCATAACTTGTAACATTATACACCATTATAGCGGCTTGCATCATAACACGTTATGACGTGTCTGAGTTCTTCGCTTCCCGCACTTTAATGTCGATCAGCTGTGCTGCCGCTGCTCCACAACTCACAAATTAACTAGTTGTAATTTCTCTTATTATATTTTATTCCATCTTAGATAAATAGAATGACTAATACTTGAATATTTAATGGAAATGATGTTTTTTTTTCCTTGTGTTTTGCCTGGTCTTCTAGGATTTAAATTTTTTTTTTTCATTATTTTAATTAAGTTTTTTTAATGAGCAATGTTTTAGTTGTTCATTGTTTTCCTACAACGTTGGTATGGAGTGACGTCACAATGAATGACGTCACAAGAGTGACGTCACAAGAATGACGTCACAAGAGATGACGTCACACCTGACTAACAACATCACAGGTGAAGTGTCGTTGACAGCTGAGTGAAGTACCAGCTGATGTGGGACGTCACAGTTGATTTACGTAACAGCTGAGTGACGTCAGAGCTGATTTACGTGGCAGGTGAATGACGTCATGGTTGATAACTGGCGTCATAGCTGATGAGTGATGTCACAGCTGATGATGGATATCACTGTAGGTCAGTGACATGGTAGTTAAAGAGTGATGTCACATGAATTAAAGTCGCAGTTACTAAGCGACGTCACAGCTGATAAGTTAAGTAACTTTTGAAGTCACGTCACAGCTAAGTAGTGATATCACAGCTTAGGAATGACTTCACAGGTAATGAATGAGATCACCGCTGAAGAGTTACGGCACAACTGAGGAGTAATGTCTCAGCTGAAAGACGGCGTCTCAAAGCTGAGGTGTTATGGCACAGCTAAAATGTGACATCACAGCTGAGGATAACGTCACAGCTGAATGACGTAACAACGGTGTGACATCACATCTTGTTCCAGACCATGGAGCTGAACTCTTCTCCAGGCTGAGGGACAGACCATCTTGTTCCAGACCATGGAGCTGAACTCTTCTCCAGGCTGAGGGACAGACCATGCACTCTTCTCCAGGCTGAGGGACTGACCATCTTGTTCCAGACCATGGAGCTGAACTCTTTTCCAGACTGAGGGACAGACCATGCACTCTTCTCCAGGCTGAGGGACAGACCATGCACTCTTCTCCAGGCTGAGGGACTGACCACCTTGTTCCAGACCATGGAGCTGAACTCTTCTCCAGGCTGAGGGACTGACCATCTTGTTCCAGACCATGGAGCTGAACTCTTCTCCAGGCTGAGGGACTGACCATCTTGTTCCAGACCATGGAGCTGAACTCTTCTCCAGGCTGAGGGACAGACCATGCACTCTTCTCCAGGCTGAGGGACAGACCATGCACTCTTCTCCAGGCTGAGGGACTGACCACCTTGTTCCAGACCATGGAGCTGAACTCTTCTCCAGGCTGAGGGACTGACCATGCACTCTTCTCCAGGCTGAGGGACTGACCATGCACTCTTCTCCAGGCTGAGGGACTGACCATGAATTCTTCTCCAGGCTGAGGGACTGACCACCTTGTTCCAGACCATGGAGCTGAACTCTTCTCCAGGCTGAGGGACTGACCATGCACTCTTCTCCAGGCTGAGGGACTGACCACCTTGTTCCAGACCATGGAGCTGAACTCTTCTCCAGGCTGAGGGACTGACCATCTAAAAAACTACTACTATTGTAAGGTTGACGAACTGATCACATTGTCTTTACCTCGACACTATTACTGTTGTCCCTATATTTAGTCCCCTCTGTATTTGACTGAAAAAGCTGTGTGGGCGAAACTTTTGGTTAGTGAAGAGACCCAACCGCTGCACATGTGACTTACTCATCAATTTGTGGGTATTGTATACTGTTTTCATAAGTCTTATATAATCACTAATTATTATCATAATCACCAACAATCAACAGCTAGGTAATTAATGACATGTAACTATAGCTTATTTGATGTCATGTGTCAGGTTTCTATATTATTCGCTCTCAGTCAACAGCAAGTGACTATAAATTATTTTCAATAATGATGATAGCAAGATTGACTATTATGTAATTACTAATTGCTAGACACTTGACAATCAGCGCTAACTGCTTTAAATTTTATTATGGCTAACTGTTATTGTATCTGGCTAGTTATATTAATGTAAATCATGGAACAAACACAATAAAATTAATTGCATGACGTTAACTGTCTTTTATGTTTATGACTGTCTATTGCCTGTCTCTGACTGTATATTCAATAATATATCGTCTGCTATTATTAATGTTAAACGAATCCTTGGGTCTTTTTCAATCAAATTTTATTATGTCACCGAGTGACTCAGTAGATTGACATAATCAGCATCGAAGACACAGTTCAGTTTGATTGTCGTAATTGGAAGTAAATAAATCATAAATATTATTGGTGGGCGTTGACAGATATAAGAGAAAGGGACATAGTTTATTTGTTATTATAAAAAGTTAAGGTGACATCATTTAATGATTCAGTAAATTAACAGAATGAACTAATACTGTATTATGAAGTGTAGGAAACTGACAAACACTTATTCATCTGGGATGTTATTGGTATCGATCAGCTGGGATTGTTATAAAGATTCATTATATCCCCTACTGACTCTTTAAATTTAAATATTGACTGACAGATATATTCTGAAAAGGTGATTAATAGACACACTTTATTTGACGTTTGGACGGATGAACAAGTCAGCTGTAGCTCAGGTGGTGGTCAGCTGCTTGTGTTTACATGCCGACTCTGTTACCTTTGCATATTACGGGGAGCTGGTGGGCCTGTGTTTGGAATCCTCCGCCGAAGTGCCATATGTACTGCCCTATACGTAGCTGCAGGGGGTCTATTCACACTCTTCGCTTGTCGCTACTAGGTCTGTATCTCGACTACAAGAGCTTTGTCGTACATTTTCTTAAAGCTACGTATAGATGCCGCCTACATCCTAGCATCCCTCTGACTCATCTGATCTTTTCAACTTCCGCATGTTCCTTCTTGTTCCTATTTCTCACATTTCTCGTGGGGTTATTACTTTTGGACACCCTCGCTTCAAACAACTAAAATATCATAAGGAAATTAAAGAACTGTTGCTGGGCGAGGGTAGAATTTCCACTCCACACTCAATCCACATCCAGTCAGTGGCCTCTTTATTAGATACACCCTGCTAGTACTGGGTAGGGACCTCATTTGCCCCCAGAACAGCCTGAATTCGTAGTGGCATGGATTCAACAAGGTTTTGGAAAGATTCCATAGAGATCCTGGTCCATGTTGACATAATAGCATCATACAGTTGCTGTAGATTTGTCGTCTGCATATTAATGCTGCGAATATCCTGTTCCACCACAACCCAAACATTATGGCTCTACCAGCTTCATGTCGCAAGAGAAATCGTAATTCGTCAGACTAGGCGACGCTTTTCCAATTTTCAACTTCTCTTGTGTTCGTGAACCTGTGCCCACTGTAGCCCACGATGTTTCGGTCCTTCTGGACGCTCTTAATAGAAACAATGAACAGTGTTGCTGTTCAAATTCTTGACTTGTGATATATATATTGTTCTAAAGTAGAAGTGTTACTCACCTGTACAGTGAGATAATAATGCAGGTTGATAAAAGGTGTTACTCTCCTGGAAATTTTCCATATTAAATATTTTATCGTAGTTTAGACTAAACATAATATAAATACACTGATATGTTTTCTACTAAATGTATGTAAAGTAAATGTAAAGTATTCAGCAGTTATCGTAAGGGGTCAGGGGGAAAGCATGCAAATGTTATCAAAATAATAATAATAATAATCATATACAGATTCCATTGGTTATGTAGAGCATTTCGAGCAACTTAGTTTAATCTTGTCCCCCAGGATGCGACCCACAACAGCCGGTTAACACCCAGGTACCTACTTAATTCTAGGTGAACAGGGGTAGCAGGTGTAAGGAAACATGGCAAACTTCACCAGTGCTGGGGAACGATCCCGTACCCTCAGCAACCATCCAGGAATGTACTACCTTCCTCTCATATAACTGTGAAAAAGAAGCCTTTTAAACGTTTCACACTCTGGCCGGATTTCTTGTATTTTCTTTCTGTCTCAAGAACGCGTAAGAAGACAGGTAAATCATATAAACTCCATCAATTTATGCCATATTTATTTCATTACCCTAATTCTGATAGACTTTGAGAAAGCCATTGACAACATGCCCATGCACTCAGCCCCAGGCTCAGACTCGTGGAACTCTGTGTTCATTAAGAACTGCAAGAAACCCCTTTCACGTGCCCTAAGTATAGTATGGAGAAGGAGCTTAGACATGGGTGAAATTCCACACTCACTAAAAACAACGGATATAGCCCCACTCCATAAAGGTGGCAGCAAAGCATTAGCTATGATCTATAGACCAATAGCTCTAACGTCCCACATCATAAAAATCTTTCATAGAGTGCTAAGAAGCACGATTGCAAACCACTTGGATTCCCAAAAACTGCACAATCCAGGGCAACATGGGTTCAGAGCAGGTCGCTCCTGCCTCTCGCTACTACTGGATCACTATGATATGGTCTTGGATGCACTGAAAGAAAAAAATATACAGACTTCGCAAAAGCTTTTGACAAGTGTAATCATGGCGTAATAACACACAATAAGCGTGCTAAAGGAATAACTGGCAAAGTGGGGAGATGGATCTTCAACTTTCTGACCAATCGAACACAAAGAGTAGTGGTCAACAGAGTTTAATCGGAAGCTGCTCTGTTCCACAAGGCACAGTACTCGCCCCCATCCTGTTCCTCATCCTTATATCAGACATAGACTGAGATGTAATCCACAGCACCGTGTCATCCTTTGCAGACGATACTAGGATCTGCATGAGACTGTCATTTATTGAGGACACGGTTAACCTCCAAGAAGATATAAACCAAGTTTTCCAATGGGCAACGGAGAACAATATGATGTTCAATGAAGACAAATTCCAACTACTCCGTTATGGAAAACTGGAGGAGATAATAACTAGAACTAAGTATACTACAAACTCTGATCATACAATAGAGCGGAAAAATAATGTGAGGGACCTGGGAGGATCTCACTTTCAAGGATCACAACAGTGCCACGATCACAACTGCAAAGAAAATGATAGGATGGATAATGAGAAAGTTCAAAACAAGAGATGCCAAGGAAATGATGATCCTTTTCAAATCACTTGCTCTCTCTAGACTGGAATATTGCCGTACATTAACATCTCCGTTCAAAGCAGGTGAAATTGCTGATCTAGAGAGTGTACAGAGAACCTTTAATGCACATATAAGTTCCATAAAACACCTCAACTACTAGGAACGCTTGGAAGCACTTGACTTGTACTCACTGGAACGCAGGCGAGAGAGATATATCATAATATACACATGGAAAATCCTAGAAATCACTCCCTACGAAAGTAAAAAACTGTGCAGGCGGTGCAAAATACCCCACTATGAAAAGCAGAGGCGCCATTGGTACACTAAGAGAAAACACCATAAGTGTCCGCGGCCCAAGACTGTTCAACAGCCTCCCACCATGCATGAGAGGAATCACCAATAGGCCCCTGGCTGCCTTGAAGAGGGAGCTGCACAGATACTTAAAGTCGGTGCTGGATCAGCTGGGCTGTGGTTCTTACGTTGGAATACGTGCGGCCAGCAATAACAGCCTAGGTGATCAGGCCCTGATCCACCGGGAGGCCTGGTCGTGGACCGGGCCGCGTGGGCGTCGACCCCCGGAATACCCTCCAGGTAGACTCCAGCCTTCCTCTTAGTTTATTAATAGTTTTAATAATCTTCTAATAATTCAATTATAATTTAGGAAGTCTGCTCCGAGACAAGCCACGGGGGCGATGCCCCCCGGAACCATTAACTGATAGCAGACATAACCGGAGTTATTTACTAGTCAATTTCTTATTACCTGAACTTTAAATATGAAATTGCTTTGCGCCAGCTGCTATGTCTCCAGCTATCATAAAAAATATTATAACAGAGTGTAGAGATTTTGAACCAGTCCTTTAATTAAGTATTTTCTAGGTATAAATAACTCATAATATCATTACCTGATGGTTACTCGAAGTCCAGAACTATTTACATGTTTATATCTGGTTACAATCACAATGAATTATTTATGCAGACATTAAGTCAAAAATATTACAAAAATAATACCTATTATTTTAGCAAGGAATGCTTGTAAAAAAAGTATTTACAGTATACCTGGAGAAGGTTTAGGGGGTCAACGCCCCCGCGGCCTGGCCTGTCACCAGGCCTCGTGGAGGATCAGGGCCTGATCAACCAAGCTGTTACTGTTGACCACACGTAAACCAACGTTCGAACCACAGCCCGGCTGATCAGGTACTGACTTTAGGTGCCTGTCAAGAACCTTCTTGAAGACAGCCAGGGGTCAGTTGATAATCCACCTTATGTATGCTGGGAGGCAGTTGAACAGTTTAGGGCCCCTGACACTTATTGTGTTGTCTCTTATCGGGGGAATGTTGCATTGCCTGCCGAGTCTTTTGCTTTCATAGGCAGTAATTTTTGTGTGCAAATTTGGTACTAATCCCTCTAGGACTTTCCAAGTGTATATAATCATGTATCTCCCTCGCCTGCGTTCTAGGGAGTGAAGGTCGAGGAACTTCAACAATTCCCAGTAATTTAGGTGTTTTATTGTACTTATGTGTGCCGTGAAGATTCTCTACATTTTCTAGGTTAGCAATTTCACCTGCCTTGAAAGGCACTGTTAGCGTGCACCAATATTCCAGCTTAGATAGAACAAGCGACCTGCAGAGTGTCACCGTGGGCTTGGCATCCCTAGTTTTGAAGGTTCTCATTATCCATCCTGTCATTTTTCTAGCAGATGCGATTGATACAATGTTGTGGGCTTTGAAAGTGAGATCCTGTGACATTATCACTCCCAGTGAACAAAGTCAGGGAATTTTTCCAGAATGGTTGATAATATGGCATTGTGGATAAAATATTTTGACATTTCTTGAACAATTCTGAGTGAGTTGTGGGGACCCTCCGTTGAAGTGATTTCATTCTCCCTAAATAGGATCATTGATTCCTTGCTGTATCCAGATGAAACAAAAGGGAAGAGACTAGTGAAATGTTCTTGCGCAGCTGTTAGTACTATGTCTTCTTTTTTCAAGAAACCTTGTTACACGATCCACTGCTTCGCTGCCTTCCTCTCCCTCTCTTGGGGAAGTGGGGAAGTACTGTCCTGGGGACAGTGCTTGTAATTACTCCACATTTTTATAAGCAAGGAACTCAAATGTCCACAAATAAGCATGCATATACACTCACACACACATTTATGTAACTCCGCACATGAACGCTACACACACACATACACACACACACACACACACACACACACACACACACACACACACACACACACACACACACACACACACACACACACACACACACACACCCACCACACACACACACCCACCCACCACACACACACACACACACACACACACACACACACACACACACCACACACACACACATACACACACACACACACACACACACACACACACCACACGCATGTCAAGAAATTAGAGAAAGTGCAAAGGTTTGCGACAAGGCTAGTTCCACAACTCAGGGGACTGCCCTATGAAGAAAGGTTGAGGGAAATAGGACTAACAACACTGGAGGACAGAAGGGTTAGAGGAGACATGATAACGACATACAAAATACTGCGGGGAATTGACAAGGTAGATAGTGACAGGATGTTCCATAGAGGGAACACAGACACAAGGGGACACAACTGGAAGCTGAAGACTCAGATGAGTCAAAGGGATGTTAGGAAGCACTTCTTTAGCCATAGAGTAGTTAGGAAGTGGAATAGTCTAGCGAACGATATAGTGGAGGCGGGAACCATACATAGTTTTAAGACAAGGTATGATAAAGCTCATGGAGCAGGGAGAGCAGAGACACAGTAGCGCACAGCGAAGAGGCGGGGCCAGGAGCTGAGTCTCGACCCCTGCAACCACAATTAGGTGAGTACAATTAGGTGAGTACACACACACACACACACACACACACACACACCACACACACACTCCCCACACACCCCACACACACCCACACCCACACCACACACACACACACACACACACACACACACACACACACACACACACACACACATTTCGAAGTGTTTCCTTACACATACACATAATACAGGCCTAGTGTCTAATCGACATGTGCCTAGGACAAAATGGTAACTAACTAACATATCAACCAAATATCTGCTGCAGCATATGGGCGATTAGCAAACCTAAGAATAGCGTTTTGACACCTCAGTAAGGAATCATTTAGGACTCTGTACACAGTGTACTTCAGGACCGTATGCAGCACCAGTTTGGAACCCACACCTGGTCAAACACGTCAGGAAATTAGAGTAAGTGCAAAGGTTTTCAACGAGACTAGTCCCAGAGCTAAAGGACATATCCTACGAGGGCAGGTTAAGGGAAATCGACCTGAAGACTGGAGGACAGGAGAGAGGGGGACATGTTAACGTCATATAAAATACTGTGAGGAATTGACAAGGTGGACAGAGACAGGATGTTCCAGAGATGGGACACAACAACAAGGAGTCAGAGCTGGAAATTAAAGACTCAGATGAGTCACAGGGATGTTAGGAAGCATTTCTTCTGTCATAGAATTGTCAGGAAGTGGAATAGTCTAGAAAGTGATGTAGTGGAGGCAGTATCTAAACATAGCTTTAAGATAAAGCTCATGGAGCCAGGAGAGAGACGACCTAGTAGAGACCAGTGAAGAGGCAGGGCCACGAGCAATGACTCAACCCCTGCAACCACAATTAGGTGAGTACACACACACACACACACAATCCTGCATAAAACATATGCACACACATTCCACATTCAACAGAATGCATCGTATACACATGCACGTGTTGTCAAACGACTGTTGAAATTATTTTAAGGAATTTATTGATGCAAATATATTCTAATAGAATTTTGAATAAAAGAAGATGGTGAATGTGGCTTTACAGTTTTTTGAAGACCTTCATTGCTAGAGATGTAATGAGGAAAATTTCATGAATTATCTTAAGAAAAGTAAAGAGTAGTCATGAATAATATACAAGTGAGATTTGACTCACTTCTCACAACATCACTTCTCTCACCTCCTCTGTATTGACAGGGAAAACATTGACCATCACACACATGGAATAAAAACTTTCTGGGACGAAAATAAAATGTACCATCTCGGGAGACGCCATCTCTTGACAAAGAAAAAGAATGTTGTTAGTTGCTCGTGCAAGTTGGCTAGCTTGTCTTTGTTTGTCTCCGATATTCTTTTATATTGTCAAGTACTGCAATGTTATGTTATTGTCAAGTACTGCAATGTTATGTTATTGTCAAGTACTGCAATGTTATGTTATTGTCAAGTACTGCAATGTTATGTTATTGTCAAGTACTGCAATGTTATGTTATTGTCAAGTACTGCAATGTTATGTTATTGTCAAGTACTGCAATGTTATGTTATTGTCAAGTACTACAATGTTATGTTATTGTCAAGTACTGCAATGTTATGTTATTGTCAAGTACTGCAATGTTATGTTATTGTCAAGTACTGCAATGTTATGTTATTGTCAAGTACTGCAATGTTATGTTATTGTCAAGTACTGCAATGTTATGGAACATTAAATAATGTTTAATGTCAGCTTTTAAGATGTTACATATTCCTAATGATAATATCTGGCTGGATTGAGTCCTGAGCAGTTTTTAGTAGTTTAATAAATGCTAACTAAATTAAATATCAGTGTTTGGAACTTGTTTACAAGTTGAATTGATTTATTTTGACGCAAACGAAAATCGTATAGAGATTCTAGAGTAAAGTAGCATTGTGAGTGGCACCACCTCCAGGTTGTGAGTGGCACCACCTCCAGGTTGTGAGTGGCACCACCTCCAGGTTGTGAGTGGCACCACCTCCAGGTTGTGAGTGGCACCACCTCCAGGTTGTGAGTGGCACCACCTCCAGGTTGTGAGTGGCAACACCTCCAGGTTGTGAGTGGCACCACCTCCAGGTTGTGAGTGTATCAACTACAATAAACAATAATTCTTATAAAGAGAATGAGAAATTCTTTGGATATTAAATTAGTAATAAAAGTAACAAGTAATAATAATAATAATAATAATAATAATAACAATAATAATAATAATAATAATAATATAATAATAATAATAATAATAATAATAATAATAATAATAATAATAATAATAATAATAATAATAATAATAATAATAATAATAATAATAATAATAATAATAATAATAATAATAATAATATACACCCGAGAGGTGTGTCTCTCAGCTTATATGTGTTTAATTTACTTTAATCCCAATTTTAAAGATCAAAATTTGTTTGACTGTTTGTTAAAAGGTTACATAGAGTGTTATTAACTGTGGTGTAGCAGACAGACTTTATACACATCACAACACAACGTATGGTGGTGAAAAAAAAGATATAATAGAAGAGAGGAACTTTCACCTGTGAAACAAACTTCTTCATTCAATAGTTCTATTTCAACAATTGTGTCTTCTTCATTATTTACCGGCTTTGTGCCATATATCTGTGCAACATAGTGCACCACAACATTCAGTGTACAATATATGTTAACATTCACACATCACAGTACATAACAACAGTATCGGAAACAATAGTACACAGTGGTACTGGCCAAGTTGTGGCAGCCACCACCAAAATTCTTATTGTCAATAGATCGAATCAACCAAGTTGACAGTTTTTATTTTCTTCCCTGAGAGTTTTTATTTTACATCTGTGATGACGAACGTTTTATTGTAATTATTGAATAGGTGAGAGAAGTGTATATGTGGAAACTGAGAGAATTACTTAATAATTAATTCCTACGAAGAAATTTTAAGGGATATCGGCCTGACGACACTGGAGGAGAGAAGGGTTAGGGGAGACATGATAACGATATATAAAATACTACGAGATATTAGCAGGTGGACAAAGACAGGATGTTCCAGAGAGGGACACAGAAACAAGGGGTCACAATTGGAAGTTGAAGATTCCGATGAGTCAAAGGGATATTAGGAAGTATTTCTTCAGTCATAGAGTTGTCAGGAAGTGGAATAGCCTAGAAAGTGACGTAGTGGAGGCAGGAACCATACATAGTTTTAAGACGAGGTTTCATAAAACTCATGGAGCAGGGGGAGATAGGACCTAGTAGCGATCAGTGAAGAGGCGGAGCCAGGAGCTATGACTCGACCCCTGAAACCCCAAATAGGTGAGTACAAATAGATGAGTACACTCACACACATGCGTACGAGTTGTCAATAAGACGACAGATAGAAATAGAAACTAAGAGTGAAAATGAGCCAAAATGACTTGAGGAAGGAATTGTTACAACAATGAGACCGCTGAGTGAGTGAATGAGACCGCTGAGTGAGTGAATGAGACCGCTGAGTGAGTGAATGAGACCGCTGAGTGAGTGAATGAGACCGCTGAGTGAGTGAATGAGACCACTGAGTGAAATAATGAGACCACTGAGTGAGTGAATGAGACCGCTGAGTGAGTGAATGAGACCACTGAGTGAAATAATGAGACCGCTGAGGGAGTGAATGAGACCGCTGAGTGAGTGAATGAGACCACTGAGTGAAATAATGAGACCACTGAGTGAAATAATGAGACCACTGAGTGAAATAATGAGACCGCTGAGTGAAATAATGAGACCACTGAGTGATAAATGAGACCACTGAGTGAAATAATGAGACCACTGAGTGAAATAATGAGACCGCTGAGTGAGTGAATGAGACCGCTGAGTGAGTGAATGAGACCACTGAGTGAAATAATGAGACCAATGAGTGATTGAATGAGACCGCTGAGTGAGTGAATGAGACCACTGAGTGAAATAATGAGACCGCTGAGTGAGTGAATGAGACCGCTGAGTGAGGGAATGAGACCACTGAGTGAAATAATGAGACCACTGAGTGAATGAGACCACTGAGTGAGTGAATGAGACCACTGAGTGAAATAATGAGACCACTGAGTGAAATAATGAGACCACTGAGTGAGTGAATGAGACCACTGAGGGAAATAATGAGACCACTGAGTGAGTGAATGAGACCACTGAGTGAGTGAATGAGACCACTGAGTGAGTGAATGAGACCACTGAGTGAGTGAATGATTCCTCGGATTAACTAATGTTATGTGACATTTTCAGAGATTAGTTTATCCAAATTAAGTTCATAGTCAACAACAGCAACACTTCAAGTATCTCATATCGGTCTTCACATCAACAAAAGTACTCTGGTACAGCCAGGCTGCTCACAGTTACTTAGCAGTAAATAGTTATCAATGAGTTAGTAGACTGTTGTTAGTAACATTATGCAAAATGACCTAAAACATCCCAAATCATAAATAAATTTTGCTGCTTGGCTTGTGTTATCCAGGGAATTTAACTCTTCCTGGTTACAAAACCCAATAAAGTCTTCCTCACAATCTTTATAATCAGTGTCACCACAACAAATAAAAACACTTTATAAGAGTTGTCACTAACAACAAAAGTCCTCCCGACCTTATAGCCTCAGGAGACACCTTGAGACGCAATCTTCAATTCCACTTTGAAAATACATTCTTGGAAAACACGGCTCTTGCCTGGAAACTGTGGCTAGTTCCCCGTAGACTTATCCTGAGCTCGATAAAAACTTGAAGGGTCGGGAGATTAGCTCAAGCAGCAAGAAAAATGCCAAACTTGTGGCATCTATGATAAACTGAGCGACAGTGAGGGAGGCTGAGAGCCTCTTGACGCCGGGGGCATGATGAGTCTCTCACCGTCACAGTGATGAGTCTCCCACCGTCACAGTGATGAGTCTACCACCGTCACAGTGATGAGTCTCCCACCGTCACAGTGATGAGTCTCTCACCGTCACAGTGATGAGTCTACCACCGTCACAGTGATGAGTCTCCCACCATCACAGTGATGAGTCTCCCACCGTCACAGTGATGAGTCTCCCACCGTCACATGATGAGTCTACGACCGTCACAGTGATGGTCTCCCACCGTCACAGTGATGAGTCTCCATCATCCAGTGATGAGTCTCTCACGTCACAGTGATGAGTCTCTCACCGTCACAGTGATGAGTCTCCACGTCACAGTGATGAGTCTCTCACCGTCACAGTGATGAGTCTACCACCGTCACAGTGATGAGTCTCCCACCGTCACAGTGATGAGTCTACCACCGTCACAGTGATGAGTCTCCCACCGTCACAGTGATGAGTCTCCCATCGTCACAGTGATGAGTCTCCCACCGTCACAGTGATGAGTCTCCCATCGTCACAGTGATGAGTCTCTCACCGTCACAGTGATGAGTCTCCCATCGTCACAGTGAAGTCTTCACCGTCAGTGTGAGTCTCCCACCGTCACAGTGATGAGTCTCCCACCGTCACAGTGATGAGTCTCCCACCGTCACAGTGATGAGTCTCTCACCGTCACAGTGATGAGTCTCCCACCGTCACAGTGATGAGTCTCCACCGTCACAGTGATGAGTCTCCCACCGTCACAGTGATGAGTCTCTCACCGTCACAGTGATGAGTCTCCCACCGTCACAGTGATGAGTCTCCCACCGTCACAGTGATGAGTCTCTCACCGTCACAGTGATGAGTCTCCCACCGTCACAGTGATGAGTCTCTCACCGTCACAGTGATGAGTCTCCCGTCACGTGCTGAGTCTCCACCGTCACAGTGTGAGTCTCCCACCGTCACAGTGATGAGTCTCCCACCGTCACAGTGATGAGTCTCCCACCGTCACAGTGATGAGTCTCCCACCGTCACAGTGCTGAGCCTCCACCGTCACAGTGATGAGTCTCCCACCGTCACAGTGATGAGTCTCTCACCGTCACAGTGCTGAGCGGTGTCACATACAGAGAACATTGATATATGATTGTATATATTTGTTGTTGTCATATTTAATAATGTCTTGAGTTTTATATATTTCTATCTGTATGTCAGGATGTTCAGGAGCAACTAATGAATAATATCGTCTCTCTCATTATCAAGCAAATTATATTATCCGTTTCTGGTAAGGTGTGTTGTGGGATTGGTATAAACCTTGGAATAAACCTTGGTATAAACCTTGGTATAAACCGAGAAAGTTATATCAAGTAGGTCTAAGGTTGAGAGAAATATTAATGAATTAAACTTCATAAAACAAATTTTGATTTTAATACGAATATTGGTTTAGAGTTATATATATTAGATTCATTTATAATTAGTAAAATTTGGGAAGAATTTGAGGTATATTTGGCAAGTCCTTGACCATCTCCCTCGCATCAGAATGAGGCGGGTGTGTCATGCTGGACGTGCCAGTGAGTTGATATCTCAGCCTTATAAAGCCTTCTGCTGTTCTGTGATTATTATAGGTCGTTGGTAATGTGAAAAATCACGAAAACGCTTGGAATTTAAATATTTTTTCACAGTGTTTTGCACATTGTGATATCACCTTTTTTCTGTTATCTTATTGCGTACACGTATATATATATATATATATATATATATATATAAACACACACCCATACATACACAAGGAAAATTGAATTGAACAAGATATCATCGCTACCAGAGCAAGAAAACGGTAAAATAAAATATACCTATATTTACATACATGCAAATAAACCTCGGATGGGAAAGCATTGGTAGGGATTATTTGCGATATTTTTTGCGTATACATACACAGGGACACATCGACTGAAAAATTATTGTTGCAAGCATTCGGTATTGGGTTCTGGGTGCTGGGCTGGGTACATTGTTAGGGTCGGGAATAAGGAAAAGGTCACGGTAGTGGTGTTTGGTTGGTAGGTTTGATTGAGTTCCTAGTTGTGTGATGGGTTTTTTTTCTGGGTGTGGGTTGTGGTTATCCTTGGAGGCTGTGGTGAGGATGGGTGTGTAGCGACCCATCGGGTTTGTTGAGAGGATGAAAATTTCGTTTGAGTAATTATAAGAGATTCATGGAACTTGTTATTTACATTAAAAATTGCAACATACACTGGCACCAGCATTCAGTATTAACTGGACGAGACACGTAGATTTTGGTAAAATCCTGATGACCTTTAAAAGCGCAGACATAGCGCCTACGCACAATGGAGACAGTAGAGCCATGATTAAAATATAACAGATCAGTAACATTATACATATGAAAGGCTTGTGAGACGCCTAATTACAAATTTTGAGAAAAAATATTACTTATACAACCCAAGTCAATATGGATTTACAGAGGGAAGGTCATGCTTGTCACAAACACTAAAACATTATTACAAAATTTCATAGACTGAAAGAATTCAAAACCCAAATGTAAGTGTAACCTCAGGGATTTCGCAAATTAATCTGAGAAACCCAATAATGGAGTTATTGCCCATAAAATAAGATCAATACTGGTCGTTGCTCCTTTACCTCTGCGCATCATAGCAGACAAAAACACTAGCCACACCTTCATACCAAACCAAACCAAACTACGTATTCCAAAATAAATATGAAAATTGCCTCGGTTGAAGACAATGAAAATTTGTAAACGTATATCAGAAGTCTTCCAATGGGTAATAGAGAATAACAAGATGTTTACTGGCGACTCATTCCAACTGCTCAGATGCGCAGAGAACGAACAGCTAAAAAAAAAAAAAAAAAAATGCAAGATACCCTCTTATGGAATGAATGGAATGTTGTTAGTGGGATGGATTGTGAAGGACCTGCCTAGTATGGGCCAACACAGGCCTGCTGCAGTGTTCCTCCTTTCTTATGTTCTTATGAACACGTAAAAGACTTTGGTGTAATAATGGCTGATAACCTACCATTATACATCAAGACAAATGCCCTCTATCATATTATAAACGGTGTACAAATACCAACATATGGATGAGTAAGACACATTTGCAGCGCTTGGGATACCTCAGTGTAACACATGCCAGAAGAAATGACAGGAGTGGATAATGAGAACTTTCTAAACAAGAGAAAAATAAATTCTCATGCTATTTAAATTACTTGAACTTTCTTTTTTAGAATATTATTTGGTGCTGACAGCTTCATTCAAGGAGCTGTCAACTCAAACATGATTTACTGTCCGCATAAAGTCAATAAAGCATTTAAACTATTGGGAATGCCTCAAGATTTTTGTAATGTACTCATAGGAGTAGAGAGAGAAACCTGATAAACATATTTGAAAACATATTTGAGGGTCTAGTATCAAGTCTACACACTACAATAACAGCATGATGAACTGAGAGATAAACCCATTAAAAAGCAGGGGACCCATGGACACAGTAAGAGAACACGGTGTCAACATCCATGGTTTATGACAATCCAGTTTGTTATCAGCAAATATCAGAAGTACTGCTGGGATAAGTCCGGAAGTTTTCTAGACAAAACTGATTCTCCACCTCGAAGCTTAACGTGGGCCAGCGGACCGCCAACAGCAACAACCTAGTTCAACAAGCGCCAGGCTAAATGTTCACTATATAGCAGGAGTGTGTGTGTGTGTGTTAGTTACTGTTGTCAACGGACCTTGTTGATAGACACTTGGCCTAATATGTTGAGTGCACTTACCTATATTTTTTTTTATTTTTTTTTTATTAATACATCGGCCGATTCCCACCAAGGCAGGGTGGCCCGAAAAAGAAAAACTTTCATCATCATTCACTCCATCACTGTCTTGCCAGAAGGGTGCTTTACACTACAGTTTTAAAACTGCAACATTAACACCCCTCCTTCAGAGTGCCGGCACTGTACTTCCCATCTCCAGAACTCAAGTCCGGCCTGCCGGTTTCCCTGAATCCCTTCATAAATGTTACTTTGCTCACACTCCAACAGCACGTCAAGTATTAAAAACCATATGCCTCCATTCACTCCTATCAAATACGCTCACACATGCTTGCTGGAAGTCCAAGCCCCTCGCACACAAAACTTCCTTTACCCCTCCCTCCAACCTTTCCTAGGCCGACCCCTACCCCGCCTTCCCTCCACTACAGATTTATACACTCTCGAAGTCACTCTGTCTCGTTCCATTCTCTCTACATGTCCAAACCACCTCAACAACCCCTCCTCAGCTCTCTGGACAATCGTTTTGGTAATCCCGCACCTCCTCCTAATTTCCAAACTCCGAATTCTCTGCATTATATTCACACCACACATTGACCTCAGACATGACATCTCCACTGCCTCCAGCCTTCTCCTCGTTGCAACATTCATCACCCATGCTTCACACCCATATAAGAGCGTTGGTATAACTATACTCTCATACATTCCCTCTTTACTTCCATGGACAAGGTTCTTTGTCTCCACAGACTCGAAGTGCTCCACTCACCCTTTTTCCCTCATCAATTCTATGATTCACCTCATCTTTCATAGACCCATCCGCCGACATGTCCACTCCCAAATATCTGAATACATTCACCTCCTCCATACTCTCTCCTCCAATCTGATATCCAATCTTTCGTCACCTATTCTTTTGTTATCCTCATCACCTTACTCTTTCCTATATTCACTTTCAATTTTCTTCTTTTACACACCCTACCAAATTCATCCACCAACCTCTGCAGCTTCTCTTCAGAATCTCCCAAAAGCACAGTGTCATCAGCAAAAAGCAACTGTGACAACTCCCACTTTGTATTTGCTTCTTTATCTTTTAGCCCAACACCTCTTGCCAAGACCCTCGCATTCACTTCTCTTACAACCCCATCTATAAATATATTGAACAACCACGGTGACATCACACATCCTTGTCTAAGGCCCATTTTTACTGGGAAATAGTCCCCTTCCCTCCTACACACTCTAACCTGAGCCTCACTATCCTCATAAAAACTCTTCACTGCTTTCAGTAACCTTCCTCCTATTCCATACACCTGCAACATCTGCCACATTGCCCCCTATCTACCCTATCATACGCCTTTTCCAAATCCATAAATGCCACAAAAACATCTTTACCCTTATCCAAATACTGTTCACCTATATGTTTCACTGTAAACACTTGGTCTACACACCCCTACCTTTCCTAAAGCCCCCTTGTTCATCTGCTATCCTGCTTTCTGTTTTACTCTTAATTCTTTCAATAATAACTCTACCATACACTTTACCAGGTACACTCAACAGACTTATTCCCCTATAATTTTTGCACTCTCTTTGTCCCTTTGCCTTTATACAAAGGAACAATACACGCTCTCTGCCAATCCCTAGGTACCTTACCCTCTTCCATACATTTATTAAATAATAGCACCAACCACTCCAAAATTATATCCCCACCTGCTTTTAACATTTCTATCTTTATCCCATCAATCCCAGCTGCCTTACCCCTTTCATTCTACCCACTGCCTCACGAACTTCCCTACACCCACAACTGGCTCTTCCACACTCCTACAAGATGTTATTCCTCCTTGCCCTACACACGAAATCACAGCTTCCCTGTCTTCATCAACATTTAACAAATCCTCAAAATATACTCTCCATCTTCCCGATACCTCTAACTCTCCATTTAATAACTCTCCTCTCCTATTTTTAACTGTCAAATCCATTTGTTCTCTAGGCTTCCTCAACTTATTAATCTCATTCCAAAACTTTTCTTATTTTCAACAAAATTTGCTGATAACATCTCACCCACTCTCTCATCTGCTCTCTTTTACATTGCTTCACCACTCTTTTACCTCTCTTTTCTCTCCATATACTCTTCCCTCCTTGCATCACTTCTACTTTGTAAAAACCTCTCATATGCTAACTTTTTCTCCCTTACTACTCTCTTTACATCATCATTCCACCAATCGCTCCTCTTCCCTCCCGCACCCACTCGCCTGTAACCACAAACTTCTGCTGAACACTCTAACACTACATTTTTAAATCTACCCCATACATTTTCGACCCCATTGCCTACACTCTCACTAGCCCATCTATCCTCCAATAGTTGTTTATATCTTACCCTAACTGCCTCCTCTTTTAGTTTATAAACCTTCACCTCTCTTTTACTTACTGATTCTATTTTCCTTGTATCCCATCTACCTTTTACTCCCACTGTAGCTATAACTAAAAAGTGATCTGATATATCTGTAGCCCTCTATAAACATGTACATCCTGAAGTCTACTCAACAGTCTTTTATCTACCAATACATAGTCCAACAAACTACTGTCATTACGCCCTACATCATATCTTGTATACTTATTTATCCTCTTTTTCTTAAAATATGTATTACCTATAACTAAACCCCTTTCTATACAAAGTTCAATCAAAGGGCTCCCATTATCATTTACACCTGGCACCCCAAACTTACCTACTACACCCTCTCTGCATGTTTCTCCCACTTTAGCATTTAGGTCCCCTACCACAATTACTCTCTCATTTGGTTCAAAAGTTCCTATACATTCGCTTAACATCTCCCAAAATCTCTCTCTCTCCTCTACACTCCTCTCTTCTCCAGGTGCATACACGCTTATTATGACCCACTTTTCGCATCCGACCTATATGTTTTCATATATTTGGTTGCAGGGGTCGCATCTCAGCTCCTGGCCACGCTTTTTCACTGGTTGCTGCTAGGTTTACTCTCTCCCATGGCTTCGAAAACCTTATCTGACCTATTCTTACAGCTATGTATAGATCATGCTTCTACCATTTTATTTTAAAAGTCGTTCCACTTCCTGACTACTTTAAGACTGAAGAATTCCTTCTAACATATCATGTGAACACATGAATTACACACTATAATTATTATTATTATTATTGTTATGATTATTATTATTATTGTTAACATTATTATTACAGTAGTGTGCATATTAATTAGGAGAGTAATAAAATAAGACATTTATTTGGAAAATTAATGTTTATTTGAAAAATACACGGCAATGATATGACTACAATTTGATTTTATAAGCATTGCTGCAACAAGCTTTGGCATAGAATCGACTAGTGAACAAATTTTGGCAAGTTCGTCGCGGTACCAGGTCCTAATAACAGCAACAATTAGCTTCTCCACAGTTGAACTGTCCTGTTTCGGGATCCTGCGTTTGATTATTGCCCATAGATTCTCAATTGGTTTGAGGTCAGGAGAGTTTCCAGGTAAGTTTAGAACGTTTAGCCCACTCTCTTCGAATAAAGTCTGTATTTTTCTGGAAGTGTGGCATGGAATAAGATCCTGCTGGAAAATGCCTTCTCCAAAAGGAAAGTCTCTATCCACAATGGGAAGCAAATGAGTTGCCAGGATTGCCTTATATTTGTCACTGTTCATCGTTCCTTCAACAATAACAAGGGGTCCAGGGTCTTTAGCAGTAAAACTATCCCAAAACATCTTTTAGGTGGGTGTTTTGGCTCCTGCCATTCCATTTCGAAGAGGTTCGCCTTCGCTCCGTCTCACTGCCACTGATCTATACCCACTTACTTCAAAATGCGCCACATCCGATCAAGTGCCCACCGCAGCCCTTTTTCTTCTTAGACACAGTCAGTAATTATTTCTTTATCAGCTTCCTTGCAGTTCTGTCAACTTCAAGGAGCCTTCGCCAAACAGTTGAAGAATCAACATTTACATCAGCTGAAGCCAAATCTGTCGATTTTTGCTGTTTTTTCTTGGGATCCTTCACACTATTTCTTATAACCTTGTCATCATGAGGTGTTTTCTTGCGTTTTCTTCCACATTTTCCTCGACGCAGAGCCCCACAATCACCAATGCCGTCAGCTCTCTTCAGAATCCGACCAGGCCCGGTGGCCTGGTGGCTTGAGCTCTCGCTTCACACACGGAGGGCCCGGGTTCGATTCCCGGCGGGTGGAAACATTTCGACGTGTTTCCTTACACCTGTTGTCATGTTCACCTAGCAGCAAATAGGTACCTGGGTTGTTAGTCGACTGGTGTGGGTCGCATCCTGGGGGACAAGAGATTAAGGACCCCAATGGAAATAAGAGAGACAGTCCTCGATGACGCACTGACTTTCATGGGTTATCCTGGGTGGCTAACCCTCCGGGGTTAAAAATCCGAAGAAATCTTAACAGTTGACTTTGTTAGGTTCAAATTTTCGACGATCTGTCTGATACTCAAATCATCATATTTTCTAAGAGCTGTAATAATTGCACGCTTCCTAGGTGTAAAAACCATAATGAATTTCAGCAGTAATCATGAACTGAAGGGGAGAATTTTACAAAACCACATTCAATCATAGAGCACATTTGCAGGAATAACCTTACAGAACAACAGCTGTTGTAGCGTTGACGAGAGTCACAAGGTTACTCCACAGCTGGATGGTTGCCAGAAACTCTTCTGAAAAGAAAATAACCCAAACTACATTAAATGAGCCAGAGACTAAGACATGTGAGATAATCACACAATTTACTCCTGTCCAAATTAATTTGCACGCTGTTGTATTATTGTAACTACATGTTAATACCATTCTGTCGTCTCTTTCTGTCATGACTGCAGATTGACCGATGCTAACAGAGCGGAGAGACAGGAAGCTTTAAGGTTATCGCGGACTGTTGTTGCTGGGTACTAATATTACAACTGTTGTTGCTGGGTTACTAATATTACAACTGTTGTTGCTGGGTTACTAATATTACAACTGTTGTTGCTGGGTACTAATATTACAACTGTTGTTGCTGGGTTACTAATATTACAACTGTTGTTGATGGGTACTAATATTACAACTGTTGTTGCTGGGTTACTAATATTACAACTGTTGTTGCTTTGTTACTAATATTACAACAACAGTTTCACACATTTCAGCGCAGGAGTCTCGAGAGTTCTTTAACCTCTGTTTAGTTCATAAATGATCAGACACTTGATAGGAGAGGAATTCATCCTTAATGAACGATACTTAAGAACACTCATTATCTCTATTATTCTCTCTATTATTCTATTATTCTCTCTATTATTCTATTATTCTCTCTACTGATCTAGTTTCACATACAGCTGGCGTGAGATTGGATTGAATAATAAATGTTGCATAATTGAGTTGAAGCAATTAAGTTAGAATTACAGCGTATTCTTGCATATCATAAGCTGCTGTCTCCATAGTAACCATAGTCACGTGTAAGGTATTCTGTGTTATGATTGGCACTCTTAATTCCTACTGTAACTGGGAGATGGCTCTGGGATCATGAGCAGATGCTCACGCATTCCTCAGGGCAATGGCAGGTGTCGCAGTCATTTGAATAGACTAATGCAGTGGTTGGAGAAGTGGCATATGCAGTCTAATATAGACAAATGCAAAGTTCTAGGCCTTAGAAAAGGATATAACCATAACGCTTATAAACTAAATAGTAAATTTTACTCACAGTGAAAGCGAAAAAGTTTAAGGGTTCTGTTTAGAAGTAATCTAATACCAAGACAACAGTGCGTAAGTGTTCGCAATTAAGTGAATAGTATTCTTCTTTACATATTAAGAAGTATAAATAACAGAAGTCCTCAATATATTCTTCAACTCTATATATCGTAATACAGAATGGACTTAAATGCGCTGGAAAACGTATAGGAAAGGATAACAAAGTTGATCCATTATATCAGAAACCTTTCTTATGAATATAGACTAAAAAGGCATAGAATTAGGGAAAAAATGATTGAGGTATATAAATGGAAAACAGGAAAAATAAAGGGAATGTAAATTGTGTTAAAAACATCTATCAAGACTCTTAACAATGGGTTCAAGTTGGAAAAAATAAAATTTAGATTTAGAAAGGATATTGGAAAGTATTGGTTTGGAAACAGAGTTGTAGATGAGTGGAACAAACTCCCGAGTAGCGTCATTGAAGCTAAAACCTTGAGTAGCTTTTAAAATAGGTTAGAGTGAAGGAAGCCAGGCTAGAGATACGCGATTGTCTGAGGACAACAAGAGGATTCGTAATAATCCTCCTGCTGTGAATCCTCAGGTCAAGAAAGGAAGCTGGACAGAAGCCGAGCAGAATGGAATGAAGCTGAAGATCAAGCAGACGGATGGAAAGGCAGAAACGATGAAGAGCCAGGAGACTGTTGGGAAAACTTCGAACCCGTTCTCCATGCTGCTTGAAGAATGTAAGTCGACTACTGGGAATGGCACGACGAAGTGCAATAAAGAAGGTAAGAATATTGCGCTTGTTGGAGACAGTCATAGTAGGTACATGAATAGGGTTTTCTGCTTGAAGGATAGGAGTAGGAGACAGAGGGGTTTCTTTCCAGGGGCTGGGATGGAGGATATTGTTAGCTGTCTTGAACACATCATGAATGTAAATGGGATCAATTCTATCATCTGCTTCAGTGTTTGAGGCAATGATGTAGGTAAGCATAAAAGTGAGCATTTAGTTAACAGGTTTAGGACAACACTGAACATAATTAGGAAGAAGGGAGGACACCCTGTTATATGTGACATTTTACCAAGAAGGAATGTTGGAAATAATTGCTGTCCACAACAATTGGTAGTAATAGTTAGCTGGGCAAACACTGTAAGGATAATGCAGTACCATTCATTGACAACTGGAACCACTTCTATGGCAGAAATGACATGTTTAGCAGGGATGGGGTTCACTTATCCAGGGCAAGTGTGGGTGCTCTTGCTAGTTCAGTTATTGGTTTTGGAAGGGTAAAATGGAGTGTGAAAATATTGATTTAGGCTTTGATATCATGAATCTTAAGAATAACAGTCATTAAGTAACATTGGGTAATGATGATAACATAAATTTTGGAAAAGCAAAGATGAATAGGAAAAAGGTGTAGAAGAAAAAACATTTTAACATATTTTATACTAACAGTCGAAGCGCCAGGAATAATATTAATAAATTACGTTGGTAGCATGCGGGAAACATTGATGTTATTGTAATAACTAAAACAGTATAATTTAAAGAGTCGGGACATAATTGCCGAGTGCCACATTCAAGGGTTTTAACTTGTTCCACGTTGATAGAAATAACGGGAAGGGGGATCGGGTAGCGTTATATGTCTGAGATAACTTGAATTGTTGCATAAAAACAGGTATAAAAATAGATGGCTTAGACATTGAATTTATGTGGTAGAATTTCTAGAAGAATTTATTTTAGTTGTTATATACCGATCCCTAACTTAGATGGCGACAGAGGGAGACTTCTTTGGAATGAAATTATTAGGGCTTCTAGACACGATAACGTAGTAATAGAGAATTTTAATTTTAGTCCCATAAAGCAGACAAATACAGCTGTAGTGAGTGTCTTGGGCAGAAACTTTGGCTCTAATATGTAAAAAAGAAATTGTTAAACTAACTCAACGTAACTTCAGGAATGATATAAATTTTAATATAATTTGCAACTTCAACTCCTCAGAGAGGAGCAACTCGTGCCAGGAATGTCATATACTGCTGCAAACATAGTATTTTATAGCATGAACCCCTGAATCAGTGGGACATTCACTGCTAGGACGGGTGAAGGCTTGATCCTTCGACCGCAAATCGCGGTCCACATATCCTGTTCATCCACATATCCTTCATCTAACTGAAGAAACGCACAAACACTTTCATTCTTCATAATCCCTCCCCTCATCCACAACACCACACATACTCTTATCCTTCCTGCCCTTTGATCCATCACACCTAAACACTCAACTATCTCATATAACAGCCACAACCGATACCTACCCATGTACACCCCTTCACTTCCAATGCTCACCTAATTACAACTCTTCCTCTACAATACCCACCCTCGTATGCCCCATCACTTACTAAATCCACGCATGTGCACCCCATCACTTTTCACACCCTCCCACCCACGTGCACCACATCATTTCTCATACTCTCCCACCCACGTGCACCCCATCTCTTCTCATACCCTCCCACCCACGTACACCCCATCACTTCTCTTACCCTCCCAACCACGTACACCCATCACGTCCCATAACCAAGCACCGAACACAATCTCCCACTCACACATACTCGTTCATTCTCCCCACAAATGGACCACAAACACGATAACAGAGTTCCCAGGTAAAACGCTCTTCTCATATCCGTTATGGAGACAGGTTCCAGGCGGTGCCTAAGCTACGGAGAGGGATTCCATCAACCATGTTCCGATTGAACGAGTGATCGCAGTTGTGGAAAGTGGTGGAGTGTTTCGGTATAAAATATCTCGCAGTGCAATAGTAGAGCACACGGCTCAAAACAGAGAGGACCTGGTGTTGAATCTCGGACGAGGGAGAACGCAGGGGCAAGTATCCTAACACCCGCTGCCTCTGTTACCTCGGAAATACTGTTGTGGGTTGCATCCTGGAAAGATGCCTAAGTATTGTATGCTACAATAATTTTAAATATAGTACTTAACCAGAGTATATAAAGAAGAAGTCAACCCTCGTTTCACAAGGTGTCCCGTAGCTCGAGTGCTAGAGCACTCAGATCACACACTGACGTCCGGGGGTTGATCCCCGGACGTGTTTCCATAAGACACCTGCTGTCCCTGTTCACCCATCAGTAAAATAGGTACCTAGTGTGGGTAGCATCCTGAAGCAAAACTGACCTAATTTGCCCGAAATGCTCAGCATAACAAGGGTCTTTCTATATAGTAGTATGTCAATGATGTCAGCTATGGTCTGTATACCTTGTATACCTTGTATACCTTGTATATCTTGTACATGTACTTGCATTAGTAAAATTATTATTATAATTATCATCCCTGGCATCTAACCGGTGTCTGGCTGGACACAAATTTGTGTAAGTTATCCATCGGCTTATTAATATGAGCGAGACTTACAACATCTTGTGGTTTTACTTATTATTATTATTATTATTAGTCTACATTCATGGGAGAGCGCTAAATCCGTAGGGGGTCATACAGCGCCTGGGGAGTGGAAAGCATTCAGACTCGATTCTAGGAATTGGAACACAGGTCTAATTCTTTAGATCAAGAGCACCTCACCAGCATCGGTGAACCTCCCTTGAGGGTTTTGGGAGTTTATGCATAATACTAATAAATGTTATTGCATAAGGGATCATAAGGGATGGACAACAGATGCTTGGAGAAAAGTTATAAGTACTTTGGTACAGATCAGTGGTAGTGAGACGGAGCAAAGGCGAACTTCTGCGGAATAGACACATTCAACAAATGCCGAAACGCCCACCTAAGATGATGTTTTAGGGCAGTTTTAATGTTAAAGGCCCTGGACTGTTTATTGTTAAAGGAACTATGAACAGTGCTTCTCCTGTTTGTGAAGGCATTTTCCAATTGGATCTTCATCCATGCTATGCTTCCAGAAAGAATGCTGACATTCTTCGAATAGAGTGGGCTAAGCGTTCTAAATTGGGCAGGAAGCTCTCATGATCTCATCCCAATTGAGAATCTATGGGCAATAACCAAACGCAAGTTCACGAAACAGGACTGTTCAACTGTAGAGAAGCTAATTGCTGCTGTTATTAAGACCTGGTACCACAACGAAGATCTTGACAAAATGTGTTTAACGTTTGTCGATTCTATGCCAAAGCGTATAGCAATGCTTATGAAAGCAAAGAGTAGACATAGCTCTTATTTAATTAATTATCTATCATATAATGTTCGTGTATTTTTCAAATGAATATTAATTTTACCAATAAGTCTTATTTTATCACTGTCCCAATATATATGCACACTACTGTATTTAGAAAACTTCTAAGTTCCCCGAACCCCAAGAAGGGAAGCATTCCAGAGAATAGTGACCTCCAAGACCGGTATTGAACTTTTGCAAATAAGTTACTATCACTCACATATTTATAATTATAACTCAGGAGGTTCACCATCCAAGGCTCGACTCAGAGGCCAATAACAGAATGTGCGTATACTGGAGTAGGAGTGGAAGCTGCCACACTACTGATGTGTCAGTCCTCTGATGACTGAGGGTGCTTGAGAGGGCCAGGCACCAAGCAAGGAAAACTGGAACTTTGGCCATGCATTCTAATTTGAACAGAGGAAAGTTGTTCAGCGACAAATGACTGTTCAACAACACTCTTCATCCCCTTACCCTTTAACATCCCCTTCCTTATCTTCATCATTCTCCGCCCATTTCCAAGATTCTCCATATCCTTCCACATTCCAAATCATCTCCTGTATTTCTCATTTCTTACTCCTATAGACACTCATCCATTCCTTTTCCTCCTCCATCCTTTCCCTTCCACTTTCTTCCCTCCCAATCTCTCTCGCTATCTAAGAGCCTTCCATTTTTCTATACTCAAACGTCAAAATTGAGTAACACACGATGGTTCATTGAAATAAAAGTAGTTATTAGCAGAGAGCCTCGACGTGGACGCCATAGTTCTCAGCTAACTGTCTTTAACTTCAACTCCCACGCACTTGTACTACAACATTTCTCTCCCTCTACTTTTCTCTTCCTCTTTCCATATTACCCCCTCCCCTCCCCTCCCCTCCCTCTCCTAAGACTTCCTGGAACACTATAATTTGCATATAATTGGCCCACTAACGAGGCCGTTGTATGGAGTGCTGATCCTTGTGGTGGTATTGTTGTGGTATTCCAGGCAGCATCCAGGAGCCTCATTATGTGCTTCACCTAACCAAAATATTGCTGATGTTGTTGAAGGTATTATAATGTTTCCAAGACGAGTATTGTGAGGAGACTTTGGTAGCCCATACCAGAAGACAACGATGGTCCAGGTCACGAGATATTGATAGTCCGGGCCACGAGACAATGGTAGCTCGGGCCACGAGTAATTGATAGCCCGGGCCACGAGATATTGATAGCGGGCCACGAGATATTTATAGCCCGGGCCACGAGACAATGATAGCACAGCCCACGAGACATTGATAGCCCGGATCAAGAGACGTTGATAGCCCGGGCACGAGACATTGATAACCCGGGCCACGAGATATTGATAGCCTGGGACACGATATATTGATAACCCGGGCCACGAGATATTGATAGCCTGGGACACGATATATTGATAACTCGGGCCACGAGATATTGATAAATTGGGCCCCAAGATATTGATAAATTGGGCCAAGAGATATTGATAAATTGGGCCATGAGATACTGATAGCCCGGGCCACGAGATATTGATAGCCCGGTCTACGAGACATTGATAGCCCGGGCCACGAGACATTGATAACCCGGGCCACGAGATATTGATAGCCCGGGCCACGATATATTGATAACTCGGGCCACGAGATATTGATAAATTGGGCCAAGAGATATTGATAAATTGGGCCACGAGATATTGATAAATTGGGCCACGAGATATTGATAAATTAGCCACGAGATATTGATAAATTGGGCCACGAGATATTGATAAATTAGGCCACGAGATATTGATAAATTGGGCCACGAGATATTGATAAATTGGGCCACGAGATAATGATCAATTAGGCCACGAGATATTGATAAATTGGACCACGAGATATTGATAAATTGGGCCAAGAGATATTGATAAATTGGGCCATGAGATACTGATAGCCCGGGCCAGGAGATATTGATAGCCCGGGCCACGAAACATTGATAGCCTGGGCCACGAAACATTGATAATATTGATAGAATATGTAAAATTGGTCAATTAGCAAGAGCTCATTTAAAATTAAGTCCTTTCTAAAATTTTCTCTTATGCATTTAATTAAAGATATATATATTTTTAATTTAAGTTAATGTAAAATTTAATAATGTACCAAAAGAACCTTAGGAAACTTACCTAACCTTATTATAACAAGCGCAATTTAATTTAGCCAAATCCAACTAAATATATATTAGATAAGTTTACAATAATTTAATAAATAAACAAATGAAATATATTTTTTTCGTTAGGTTCAGAATGATTTTTGCGAAATTATTGCATACACAAATTTTCGCTTGCCATATTCCGCAAGAAGTGTGTTGCTATTTAATTAAAACCCTTTACTGGGCACTCCTAGGAAAATGCAAATTTCGAAATGTATTTCCTATGAGTGGATAGAGTATCTCAATGTAAGGGAAATGAGACCATATAATTGGAATTCTGAAAGTAACTTTTAGTTCAGTTGCCAACATACGAGGACCGATTTTACTCGGTCCCGCCCGGTAAAGGGTGTCAAAGTCTGAATGTTGCAAATTTGCAATTGTTAAATAAAACATCAAATAAGTATTTTTCTATTTTATTATACAAATAAACAATATAAAAAACATAAATGGAACTTGTTTCCAAACATTTTGTAAGTATAAAAAATATAAAAATGAACCAAAGAGCAACATGGACACATTGCAAAGGGATAAAACTTTCAAGTCCCATATTCCTGAATTTCCTGAGAAAGAACAATCATTCTAGATCACTAATTGCTACAATGAAAAACTATGAAGCAATTTCTTTCCCTTCTTTGCATATGGCACAGGAAAATAAGGATGTGACATGATTTTTTGTTTTGCTGCAATAATTGCATGTAAATATCTTGCCTTGCACTGACCAGTGACCTAACATTTTATCAAACCTATCGTTTTTGTCAAACCTCACACCGTCATCAGGCCTTTCTGCACGTTGGTACTGCACTGGAGATGGCAACAGGTCATCTGGTTCTGGATCTGAGTCACTTTCCTACAAAATACAGAGATATTTGGACTTCTTTTTGGAGGAACCACCATAAAACAATTTCTCATTGATCTGGAATGACAATAAAAATGTTCTGTACACACCCAAACCACTAAAGAATTCATATATGCATTAGAAATTTTTATATAAATATTTATTTACTGAAATTGCTAATTATCCCTTGACGGGCAGGACCGAGTATACTCGGTCCTTTTCTTTGCACTTTTTTCAATTGCATGGTGCACTCATATTATGCTTCACAAAGACTTTATATATATCTCAAAATATGCCTAAACTATTTATTTACACACTGGACACAACAATCAGTACTTACCTACATTGTAGAGAGTATAATCACAGTGTATATGAGTGTCAGCGAGGAAAAATTTTGGTCTCTCAACCAATGGGAAGCGAGCAGACGTCGTCTTCACTTAACTGGAGCGACTCCCAGAAGGCTTGTGATTGGTCAGAAATAGAGAACGGGAACCCAGATGCTTGGGGGAGTAGGAAGACACGTGCAAAAAACGTGCTTTTAGGACCGACTAGTGTAATATATGGTTTAAAACCGACAAAGTGCAGAGGCAGAGAAGTTCGTACCCAGGGCCAATAGAAACAATGGCAAGACCAGAGTGAGTCAATGGTTTACAGAGAGATGTAGAGAGCCTAAGCCAAGTGTGCTATGGAATGAAAAATGTATAGAAGGCAAAGGACTCGGTAAAACTGGGAATTGTGCCAAAGAGCCAGAAACGAATAGGCATGGATAATGAGGGAGGCCCAACGGCCATATGAGAATGACTTCGTATGAGAAGCCAAATGTAACCCAAAGTTATCATAGCCACACCAGGAGGAAAACAGTCAAGGACCAGGTAATCACGCTGAAGAAAGAAGGTCGGGAGCTCAGAAATGACCAGGAAGTCTGTGAAGAGCTGAGCACGAGATTTACGGAGGAATTTTCAGAGACAGGAAGGCTTCCTTCAAACCGAGGCGGCCGAGAACACCAGCAAGTGCTGGACACATTACAAACAAATGAGGAGGTGAAGAAACTGCTATGTGAATTTAGAAACATCAAAGGATGTGGGCCCAGATAATATCTCTCCATGGGTCCTGAGAGAGCGGCGCTCACATATTGCCTCTGGTCTCTAACAACAATCGAGAGATCTATCGAAAGTGAGCACCTGCCTGAGGGGTAGAAGACAGCAAATGTATTCACAAATTAAAAGAAAAAGTATACGGACAGGCAGCATTAAACCACAGACCATGTATGTAAAAATCGTGGAGACCATTATCAGAAGATTAGTGGAATACCTAGAATGGAGTGGGCTCATACATGACAACAAGTATGGCTTCAGGTAGGTAAAATCCTGTAATTCTACGATAAAGTAACAGAAGACAGGAAAAAGATAGATGGGTAGATTGCATTTTCTTGAACTGGTATTAAGATATCGTGAGTCAAGGCTTTTGACACAGTTCCACAAAAGAAACTGATTCAAAAGCTAGAGGAGCAGGCAGGCATAATAGGAAAAGCACTGTAACTGATCATGGAATACCTGACAGGAAGGAAACAGCGAGTGATGGTAAATGATGAGGTGTCGGAGTGGGCTAAGTGATGAAGCTTGGGAAGAAATTCTGAGATAAATTGACAAGGAAAACAGGGACAGAATGTTTAAGAGAAGGGAAATAGTAACACAAGGGCAAGGTGGAAGTTGAAAGGTCGGTTGAATCATCGGGATTTCAGGAAGTATTTCTTCAGCCTCAGAGTTGTCAGGAAATAGAATAATCTAGAGAGTAAAGTGGTAGAGGGATATTTATACCTAACTTTAAAAGGAGGTACGATAAGGCTCTTAAAGTTGGAGAAAGTGGATCTAGTATCAAAGAGGTGGGGCCGAAAGTTGACTCGACCACTGCAACCATATTTATGCGATTATAACGCACATACACACTGGCTGATTCACTCACTGTTTTAATCTATTAGAACCACCAATACTAAAAATAGAGAACTAATGTAAGTGTTTCCAATCTGTTGGAAGATATTCATGAGACAAATAGAAATATGGGATATGCTCTTATATATGCAAATAAGTCAGGTTCTATGAACATCGTTCTAATGCCTTGAGACCTTGCGTGTTTGCATTCATAAGTGTTCTTCTTGCCTTTGCAACTACGAAACCATTGCGACGCGTTTTTAGAAGCACTGGGTGATACGCAGAATGTACACCTAATAAATACATGTTTTGTGAAAACCTGTTTTGTTCCTCTTACACGATTGTCAACTGAGCTGAGCTGTTACTCGGCTATGACCTTATTAAAATTGTGAGTCGGTACACTTATAGGTCTTTCTCCATGGGCCTGTGTTCTCTTTACCTGAGTCTTTGCTCTTCTTGCCCTTCTCTAATTTGTTTTAACCTTGCGTTTGCCGGGGATGAATTCAAGAAAATAATTATCTGAGTAGTCAGGCTGCTTGTCCAGGTCCATTAGTAACCTCGACGGTTTTTATTTTCCACAGTAATTTATATCTGCAAATAGGGGGACATCTATTTGTCTCCTGGTTTGTCATTAACATATACATACCAGAAACGGTAAGGAACTAATGTTATTTCTGGTACGATACTTATTATAACTTGGCTACTGTTCTCCGATATTAGTCAAGCAATTTAAGCAACGCAAGTAAACAAAAAATAAATAAAGATAGTTTGGTAGTATCTATCATAGTTGTAGTAGACCACAATGTAAACCAAATATCTTCTGAGTGGCATTTCAAAATTACAGGTAAAAACAAGCAAGCTGGTTATAAAAAAATAACTATAATAGCAATATAAGTATTACAGATACAATAACACTTGTAGATTAATAATTGGCTTTACTAACATATGATTAAAAGCACATTAAACACGACCCGAAATCCCATCACATACCCAAGAATCCTTCCCTGGTCAACTACACTAAGCTCTATGGAAAATTTAAAACTAAACAAAGCCGAATCTACAAAACAATACTAAATTTCACACTAAACATCTCCAGAACTGAAAAAACAACAACAACAGCAGTATTTTACATATATAAATCGCTCATCAGTTACTGAAATTGTTCTTTATGACTGTCAAAATACAGCTTGTACATCCTGGTGAGTAATTACCATACAGGATCATCATGGCGTCAGCTGGAGAGAGCTGCGCGGGGTTTACGAAGACACTTGTCCACATTGATTACTGATATTGCATAAAGAAAAATCCAGAATTACAATAAATCATTTTGAATTAGTTAAGTCAGAGTAAGAGTTTATAGACTATTTCAGCTACCATTTTCAGCTTAATTGGATCTGATATTAAATTCTAAATGTTTCACTCATTCCCATTATATAGTGTTAATTATATGCTTTCTGTTCTGACATAAAAATAAAATAGAATTGCAAAGGCTAATTACACAGATGCAATAGTAAGTGTTAAAACTTTCATACCAATAACCATACTGAGCCAGCAGACTAATGATCTTGCTAGCAAGACTAATAGCTGATTACCCAGTATGTAACAGTTAAACGTTTCCATTCTAACACTTTTTATTGAACAATCACTCTGATTCTTTCCTTAAGAGCAATGTTCCTCCAACCTTGGCCCTCCGACAAACTAAGCGGCTATCTCCAGGTCTTGTACATCGTTCCAGGTCTTGTACATCGTTCCAGGTCTTGTGCATCGTTCCAGGTCTTGTACATCGTTCCAGGTCTTGTGTATCGTTCCAGGTCTTGTATCACACTTTCTTCGTACACTAACAGGCTAGTAGGTGGCTTTCCGGGGTTTCATAGCACTGTTCGTGCTAGCTTGGTCCACTGACAAGCTCAAGGTAACTCTGGCAAGGTGCTGCAGTGCTGCTTCTGCCACACTGCTTAAGTGACAAAGCGTCAGGGGACAGTCCAGCGTGTCCAGGAACTCCACGCAAGTTTGCAAGAGTTGCTGCTATGTGGATGGAAAACAAAATTGAATTAGTGGTCAACCCGCTCGCTGAGAGCATCTTGATGGTGTGGTGGGTGTGGTAGTTCCGAAGGTGTGGTCTTGACTTATGGATCAGTGTCTAGGGACGTGGGTGTGGGAGGAAGGTGTGGCTGGACTTGATTCAGGGGTCTGGTGAAGTAGATGTATTAGAAAGATGTGGATGGTCTTATCTTGGTTATCTGTACGTTGCCTGTAGACTCTTTCAGAGGCCACCGCACCTTCCCTTCCCTCGGCCTGGTGCCAGAACAAATCTGGTTGCTGGCCTGATCAGTCAAGCTGTTAGTGCCCGCCGTCTCAATCCAATGTATGCACCACAACCCTGCAGATCAAGAATTGGTTTGAGGAATTTGTCGAGTCACCTTTTGAAGACAGCTAGAGGTTTGTTGATAATCCAACATATGCATGGAGGGAGGGTATTGAGGAGTCATGATCCCTTTACACTTACTCACTTCTCTCTGCTTACTCATTGTTCTTCTGCTTTACTACGGAGGTATCCTGCACTGTGTGCCATGTCTCTTGTTTTCACTTGTAATGAGTTTGGTGGGCGAGTTTGTTACCAGTCCCTCCTAAATCTTCCAGGTGTAGATTATGGTGTATCTTTCGCGCCTAAGTTCTAGGGAGTACAGTTCGAGAGACTTCAAAAGCTCCCAGTAATTTAGGTGCTTGACAGAGTTTATGCAAGCTGTGCGCTTCTCTGTACATTTTCCAGTTTCATGGCAGGTCATGGTCCTGTCTGGCCACGGCATCGAAGTCTGATGCCGTGAATGTGATAAAGAGGAGTGGCAGATCTTGTCTCAGTGGTCGTGGTCTGGAACCTTGGGCATGGTGGAGAGGTGTGCCAATTTAGGTCACTTTGCATGGTCTGACACTGTGGGCGGGGTGGAGCGGTGTGGCTGGTTTCGACTCGGTGATCCTTGTCGTTTGCCGTGGATTGTCGTAGATGGGGTAGGGAGGCGTGGCTAGCCATGTCTTTGTCTAACGCTTGCATAGCCAGAATCATGTTACAAACCCAACTGACATTTTCCCATCAGTGCTTCGTTACACAAAGTGTTCTTAATAGTTCTTCATTATTTACTTTAAAATTATTCTCAGTTATTTCTGTCACAGTATCTGTCTGCTTATAATCATTATGTTGTATAGCACAATAGTTTATTACGCCAAATATCATTTGTAATCCAGCCTATCGACAATTTTACCAAAGGTCAGAAACTACTCTAGACGTTTAAGCTTCGTTGTTGTGACAAAACAGACATCAACTTCCTTCTAAACTTGTCGAACCTAAACCAAATTGATTTTAAGAAAAAAAATGTGGATTTATCTATGAGGAATGTCAGTTGCTTATTTGTGCTTAACTATTTATTAGCTATCCTTCCAATCTGATTTCCAGTAGTCTCAATTATCTATAAAATAAATTAATAAAATCTTCAATATTACTCAGACTTGAGCAAAGTTTGTAAATAATAGTAATTGTGGAGATGAAAATCATTTTTCGGAGCAAGGAGTTTCGAGAAACTAAGCTGCATGCACAGTGGCGATACCAAAAACTATGGTAAAGTTCTACTTATAATCAGGATACCCAAGGTACTAGTAGCAATATTGTATAATCCCCACCAAAAAGTAGAGGACCCAGATAAGGGTATAAAGACAACAAAAAACATAATAAATAACATCTAGGAAGTGTCAAGGCAGGTGTTCTGGAGTAAAAATTGTTTACCACAGGAGACTTCTTCCACAAGGAAATACTGTGAGAAACAAGAACTGATTAGAGGACCAACACGGGAGACTTCTTCCACAAGAAAATACTGTGAGAAACAAGAACTGATTAGAGGACCAACACGGGAGACTTCTTCCACAAGAAAATACTGTGAGAAACAAGAACTGATTAGAGGACCAACACAGGAGACTTCTTCCACAAGAAAATACTGTGAGAAACAAGAACTGATTAGAGGACCAACACAGGAGACTTCTTCCACAAGAAAATACTGTGAGAAACAAGAACTGATTAGAGGACCAACACAGGAGACTTCTTCCACAAGAAAATACTGTGAGAAACAAGAACTGATTAGAGGACCAACACGGGAGACTTCTTCCACAAGAAAATACTGTGAGAAACAAGAACTGATTAGAGGACCAACACGGGAGACTTCTTCCACAAGAAAATACTGTGAGAAACAAGAACTGATTAGAGGACCAACACGGGAGACTTCTTCCACAAGAAAATACTGTGAGAAACAAGAACTGATTAGAGGACCAACACGGGAGACTTCTTCCACAAGAAAATACTGTGAGAAACAAGAACTGATTAGAGGACCAACACGGGAGACTTCTTCCACAAGAAAATACTGTGAGAAACAAGAACTGATTAGAGGACCAACACGGGAGACTTCTTCCACAAGAAAATACTGTGAGAAACAAGAACTGATTAGAGGACCAACACGGGAGACTTCTTCCACAAGAAAATACTGTGAGAAACAAGAACTGATTAGAGGACCAACACGGGAGACTTCTTCCACAAGAAAATACTGTGAGAAACAAGAACTGATTAGAGGACCAACACGGGAGACTTCTTCCACAAGAAAATACTGTGAGAAACAAGAACTGATTAGAGGACCAACACGGGAGACTTCTTCCACAAGAAAATACTGTGAGAAACAATTACTGATTAGAGGACCAACACGGGAGACTTCTTCCACAAGAAAATACTGTGAGAAACAAGAACTGATTAGAGGACCAACACGGGAGACTTCTTCCACAAGAAAATACTGTGAGAAACAAGAACTGATTAGAGGACCAACACGGGAGACTTCTTCCACAAGAAAATACTGTGAGAAACAAGAACTGATTAGAGGACCAACACGGGAGACTTCTTCCACAAGAAAATACTGTGAGAAACAAGAACTGATTAGAGGACCAACACGGGAGACTTCTTCCACAAGAAAATACTGTGAGAAACAAGAACTGATTAGAGGACCAACACGGGAGACTTCTTCCACAAGAAAATACTGTGAGAAACAAGAACTGATTAGAGGACCAACACGGGAGACTTCTTCCACAAGAAAATATTGTGAGAAACAAGAACTGATTAGAGGACCAACACGGGAGACTTCTTCCACAAGAAAATACTGTGAGAAACAAGAACTGATTAGAGGACCAACACGGGAGACTTCTTCCACAAGAAAATACCGGGAGAAATAAGAACTGTTTAGAGGAGTAACACATGAAGGACTAACTAAGATATGGAGATGGTTCTGACGAGCTTATTGTCTTAGCACAGGCGATGTGATACTTTTTATTAGATGGGAAAAGTAGCTCCATGAGGTCCCTTTTAGGATGCAAAATTGTAGATACTAGAAATTATTTGCCCTTCCATTGCTTGCGATGTTGCTAATACACTACAGTTATAAAACTGCAACATTAACAACCCTCCTTCAGAGTGCAGACACTGTACTTCCCAACTTCAGGACTCAAGTCCGGCCTGCCGGTTTCCCTGAATTCCTTCATAAATGTTACTTTGCTCACACTCCAACAGCACGTCAAGTATTAAAAACCATTTGTCTCCATTCACTCCTATCAAATACGCTCACGCATGCTTGCTGGAAATCCAAGCCTCTAGCACACAAAACCTCTTTTACCCCCTCCCTCCAACCTTTCCCAGGCCGACCCCTACCCCTCCTTCCCTCCACTACAGATTTATACACTCGAAGTCATTTTGTTTCGTTCCATTCTCTCTACATGTCCGAACCACCTCAACAACCCCTCCTCAGCCCTCTGTATAAGTTTTGGTAATACCGCACCTCCTCCTTATTTCTAAACTCCGAATTCTCTGCATTATATTCACACCAAACATTGACCTCAGACATGACATCTCCACTGCCTCCAGCCTTCTCCTCGTTGCAACATTCATCACCCATGCTTCATACCCGTGTGTGTGTGAGCTGAGAGGTGGATCTGTGTTGCGTGTAGTGTTCGTCCAGCACCTAAACTTTATCTCAACCTTAAGGAATGTTTCCTTCAAGTGTGTGTGCAGTTTGCTCTCGTGTGGGAGCATAAAATCCTAGAGAAGTATTTATTTTTCCTCTAAAATATGCAAAATAATACTTCTAACCTATGAGCTGTTTATGAGACTTTGAGGCTTTAGATTATAGTGTCTTTGCAAGTTTAGTTTTTTAAAGCATATTAACTGTAAAGTATGTTCAACGTGAATTACAATGACCATCTTATTCTATATTTTATGAAAGCTGCTAAATAAAGAGTAATTCTTTATTGCCGTACAAGAGAAAGTGACAGAGAGAGGAGGAGGAGAGGATGTTAATCTTCGTTAAGGGAGAAGAGTAGGGGAGAGAAGAGCAGGGAGAGTGAGGAGGATAATTAACTTAGTTAAGAAGGGAGAGGGAAGAGGAGGGCGAAAAGAAGGAAGACTAGGAGATTTTTATTAAGTAATATATTCTCAACTTCTTCCAAGAAGTTGCCAGAAGTAGCACATAAGTTCTAGGCCACACCCTGCAGTCATTTTGGTCACACCCTAAGGGGATTTTAACCACAAACCCTGGGGGCTATCTTGCCCATACCATGGGGCGATCTTGCCCATACCCTGGGGTGACCTTGATAGCACCCTGGTGACCTTGATCGCACCCAGGGGCGACCTTGATCACACCCAGTGGGCGACCTTGATAACACCCTGGAGTGTTCTTGCTCACACACCCTGGGGTGATGTTATCCACACACCCTGGGGTGATCTTCAAAACAGCTGCATGTGTGTCATGTGTGCTTTTGGGTATCCCCTTCCATAGATTATATTCGAGTACAGTCTGAGCAGCTGATGAACCCTGGCTGGAACACTTGACTATATCTTCACTACTCCACTGAAGTCTCCCAGCTCTGCCAGACAGAAGTGGGCACGTTGTACAGGCTCCATCCTGCATTATTGAACTGACAGAAAAACCTAGCTAGCTTTCTTCCGACATTTTACTGTCATATAGAAGAGGGTAGTAACACAGTTAGTGCTTATTTTTTTAATATAAAAAACCTGTTGTTATTTTTCAGGAACATCTGCAGCTCTGTCTCCTGGATGCTGCACAAGTTATACCCAGGAGGTTGTTGTTCTTCCTCATGGTTGACTCCTGAGACGTTTCTTTTACTAAACTAATTTGGATACATTGGCAGTGTGCTGCTAACCTGTTCTATGACAATGATGCCCTGCCACCCCTCACTGTCCTGCCACCCTCACTGTCCTGCCACCCCTCACTGTCCTGCCACCCCTCACTGTCCTGCCACCCCTCCCTCCTTCCACTCCTCACTGCTCCTCCACCCCTCACTGCCCTGCCATCTCTCACAGCCCTGCCACCCCTCACAGCTCTGCCACCCCTCACAGCCCTGCCACCCTCACAGCCCTGCCACCCCATCACAGCCCTGCCACCCCTCACAGCCCTGCCTCCCCTCACAGCCCTGCCACCCCTCACAGCCCTGCCACCCCTCACAGCCCTGCCACCTCTCACTGTCATTTTCTAGAGGGACTTAAAAGCCTCTTGCTCTACCATATCATTTACACGATAAAGAACACAAGTTACATTCACTGAGAAATGTATATCAGTATATATGAAAAGACTTAAATTCCGTCTTTTGAATTGCGAATAGGAAAAATGAAGCCTTAATTTAATATCCACCGCGATTTCAAGATTTTCGCAGTGGTTAAATTGTACCATATGAGAACACTAATTGTATTCGCATCAACTGGTAACCTTTCGGCCAACGGCCTCACCACCTGCCTCCCACTTTCTTGGTAAGCGTCGTCACCGCCCCCACGTTCCAGAAATCACCGTCACCAAAGTAAGTTTTGCCTGAAGACTTGGCATGTAACATACATTATCGTCCATCACAACTATCAACCAACCAAGTTACAGAAGTTTTCCTCCCGACAGTGTTGGTAAACACCTGCAATGCGAGGTGACAAACTCCTCTAAGTAAACTTTATGACCAGCAGAAAATTCAGTTCACTGAATTCTTTTAAAATAAATCCTTACTTTAAAGTTTTTATTTAATAACAATATGTGTTTTTAATGAAAAAAATAGTAGCAGTAGCAGCAAAAGTGGAGGCAGTTCAAAAGAACAAGAGAACAGCGCAGCACTGCAGGAGAGCTACTGGTCCTAGGGTGTAGAACAAAAGTCCCTGCGGGACATAGTCCCCATAGGCCAGGACACACATAGGCAATGAAAATATAGGAAAGGTAAAGCGGCAAGGAGAGGAGACAAAAATCATGTCAAATCACGAGTGTTCTGAAGTTTAGAGCATTTGACAACGTACTGAGAAAGGCATACATCAACAGAGACAAGGCATACATCAACAGAGACAAGGCTAGAAGACGTTTAGACTGTTTTGGCAGAGGACCAGTTAATTGGATAACTCTGATCTCTAACATGAATAAGTCGGAGAGAAAAAGGTCGTGGGAAGTAGCGAATTACATTTGTTTTACAAGTCTTACATCCTCTTGTGGAGGCTGCTACTGTTGTTGATGCTTCTCTTCGTTCATGAACTTCTTTTTCACTTACTTCCTTTCTTCATCATCGTCTCTTCTGCAGCAGCTGTTCCATTTCCACCACCTCTCATTTCTCCACCTCCCCCACCCCACTCGTTCTCTTTTCCAACTCTTTCTCTCCCAACACTTTTCCGTTATTTTCATAATCTTCATCTTTCTTCTTCCACCCTTCTTTAACGGGGGCTCCTTGTCGCGGTAAAAGAGGCTATTGGTCTGAGGAATTGGATCTAATTACCCCCAATCCTCCCTTCCCTATCCATCCTCCCCATCCTCCTTTCACTTTCCTCCTTTCCCTTTCCTCCTCTCCCCATCCCTCCCCAATTCTCCTCCTGTTTTCAGCCTTTGGGATTCTTCCCTCAGGCACTAGTTCTAGGTAGGGGAAAGGGTACCATGGTCCATCCCATTCCGTTGAGGTCCTTGGTGGTGGTGTAGTTTGCTGTTGAATCTGGATCAACTGGGGATGTCCCGATCCCTCTCCGGTCAACTGGGATGATGGAAAGGGCGGCTTTGGGTGTCTTTCGGGTGACGGATGTATCTCTGGAGGCTGCCTGTCCGATTCCGGGAGGTGGTGGCCAAAGGAGGTATGCTTTGTGGCGGGTATCCTACTGCCCACTCTTTTGTCCACCGAGGTGGCTCGGTAGATGTAAGGTTGCTGGTGTTGTGTCTTGTGTTGTGCCTATGGGTCCTGTCACAACTATCAAGAAAGCGTTTTAGTTCAGGGTTAATATTGGAATTTATGGTTCTGTACATGTAGGTTGCACAGTAGTTAAGTGTGGATGCTCTGAACAGTGAGTAAATTTAGGTCTTTGAAGAGTGGGGGGGGGGGGTGTGTTGCCTGGGATTGGATTGCGTGATAATTCTTACTGCGGCTTTTTGTTGAGTTAATATTGGTTTTAGGTGGGTTGTTGCTGTTGATCCCCAAGCACATATGGCATAGGTGAGGTAGGGATAGATGAGTGAATAGTATAGTGTAAGTAGGGCTGATTGCGGTATATAGTAACGTATCTTAGAGAGGATCCCAACCGTTTTGGATACTTTTTTTGCTATGTGGTTGATATGGGTGCTGAAATTCAGGTTGCTCTCAAGGTGTAGGCCCAGAAATTTGCCCGCATTGTGTTTAGCAATAGTAGTGTTGTCAATCATTATGTTCAGTTGTGCAACACCTGTTCTGTTACCAAACATAATGTAGAAGGTTTTGTCAGTGTTAAGTGTAAGTTTGTTGGCTGTCATCCAGGTTGATATTTTTAGTAGCTCTTCATTAACAATGGTGTTGAGTGAGGCAAGATTTGGGTGGGAGATGACATAAGTCTCAACCCTTCATCTTCTTGCTCACAAATTTCTTTGTCTAAAAGACCTCGCACAACAACTCCCCTTCGCCCTTCTACTTCTCGAAGTCCAAAAAATCCCATTGTGTAAATCTCCTTTAACCTCTCCTTCACTTATCTTACCCAGACATTTTTCCTTTCTAGTTTCTGTGTCTGGTTCTTTACCTCTTACTAGCTCTGTTATTAGTGTGTAGGTTCATCCTCCCCTTGTACAGTCCCTCCCTCTCCTGTCCCCTCCCAAGCTCCTTCGTCTTCTGTCCCCTCCCAAGTGTCTTCCTCTCCTGTCCCCTCCCAAGCTTCTTCGTCTTCTGTCCCCTCCCAAGTGTCTTCCTCTCCTGTCCCCTCCCAAGCTTCTTCGTCTTCTGTCCCCTCCCAGGTTTCTTCCTCTCCTGTCCCATCCCAAGCTTCTTCCCAAGTTAACTAAACTTCCGCCTTTCCCCCTACTTTGGTAGCTTCCATCGTCGCCCCGATCTTTACTCACCCTCCTCCTCCTATCTCCAGTATCGTCCCACATATGACTTCCTTGTCCTCTGAAACACTTGAAGTTATCTTCGAATATATTGAGGAAACTAAACCATTGATGGACACTGATCCACCTCCCATCGTTACTCTTCTATTCTCTCTGCACAACTCTTTTCTTCGCAGCGTTCCAATCCTTCGCTGCTTACTCGTTTTCATGGGTAACCGGCATCATGGGTAACCGGCATCATGGGTAACCGGCATCATGGGTAACCGGCATCATGGGTAACCGGCATCATGGGTAACCGGCATCATGGGTAACCGGCATCATGGGTAACCGGCATCATGGGTAACCGGCATCATGGGTAACCGGCATCATGGGTAACCGGCATCATGGGTAACTGGGGTGAGCTTCAGGTGTTGCTCTCCCAGTTTTCCCCTGTTTGTGTTTGTTTACAAGAACCAAAATTACGCTCTGCTGTTATCCATCCCGTCTCGGGCTGTTTTATTATACTCATCAGATCCTTTTCCAAATGGAAACTTTAATGAAAGGGCTCTTCTTATACGCACCGGTATACCATACCATCAGATCTTTGTTCATACTTCGCTGCATTACGCTGCAGTCCGCATATTCTTGAATAAGTGGTATGCAGTCTGTTCTTTGTATCTCTCTCCTTCCGAGCATTATTTATCCCAGATATTGCATTTCTGGTTTCTTCATTACCGCCACCACTTCTGTTATTAGACTATTTTAATGCTCACCATTTCCTCTGCGGGAGAAGGGTCTCCCTGTGACTCTCGCGCCATTCAGTTAGACGCTTCTCGCTTCTCTCCCCCTCCATGTTTTAAATACGGGTGCTCCCACCCATTTTGACCTTCGTACTCAATCTCTCTCTTGCATCGATCTCTCAGTTTGCTCTTCATCAGCTGCACTAGACTTTGTGATCTGTCCTTCCAGACTTACCTGACAGCGATCATTTTCCAATCCTCCTTACTTCCCATTCGTATTCTCCACCTCCTCGAAGCCAACACTGGCAATAAGACCGAGCGAATTGGGACTTGTACTCGATTCAAACTGCTTTCAGTGAGGCCTCTTCTTCGTCCTCTATTGATGAGCTTTACACTTATTCGCGACCTGTTTTAACCTTTGCTTCACATTCTATACCCCAAACCTCGGGCAAGCATTCTCAGAAGTGCGTGCCTTGGTCGTCTCCTGCTTGTGCTCGTGCAGTACGTTCGAAACGTGCTGCATGGAGCAGATATCGTTACAATAGAACCACAGAGCGACCTGGGTGAGAGCGGTCGCCCTCAGTGTCATCCGTGAAGCTAAACGCACTTGCTGGTGGGATTGTTTCTACCATCACTTCAGCTTCCTCTATGAACGCAGTCTGGAAAAAAACCTGATTGGCAAATACTTTCCAGACCCGGTTCCCGTTTTTCAGGTTGCCGGTGTCAATATAGCAAACCCTCTTGAAGTTGCCACCGAAATTAGTAATAATCTTTATACGTATCTCCCAGGGGCTCCATCTATGACCCTCTTTATGCCCTTAGACTTTTATTCTAGCAGAGAGAGTTTTATAATGTGCCTTTTACACTTCTGGAATTAGTCGACACTTTCTGCTTGTCGATCATCTGCAATTATGCCTTACGGCATTTATATTCATATGCTTCTTACGACTATTTAATCTTATTTGGTAGCAAGGAGTTCTCCAGCTGTGGAAATCTGCCACTTGTTCTACCTTTTCGTAAACCATGTACTTCGGGACTCGATGCCTCCCATTATTGTCCCATTGCTCTTACCAGTCAGTTTGCGAAGTGATGGAACGTCTGGTAAATAGACGTTTGATGTGGTATTTAGAGACGCACACTAGTCTCTCCACTAGTCAATATGGCTTTCGTAAGGGCCGTCTACTATTGATCCCTTACTCAGTTTAGATACGTATGTTCGTAATGCCTTTGCCAATAACCACTCAGTTATTGCCATATTTTTTGATCTTGAGAAGGCATATGACACAACTTAGAGATATAACATCTTGGCCCAAGTTCACTCCTTAGGCATCCTAGGCAATCTGCCATTTTTCCTTAAGAATATGCACTTCCTCTAGCACTCCTCACAGCCCTTTCTCTTGTCCACTCCACTCTTCCTGTATCATCATGTACTATCAACTCCCCCGCTCCCCTGTACGACCCTTGTAATAATCTTCCACCTTGTCCTCTCCCTTCAAACATTCTTCCAACTTTTTCTTCAACGTGTAGCTCACCGGACTTAAAATAATGACAATAACAAAAAAATCTGACTATCGTAGGTTAATTACTGTACATTTTCTTTACCAAAACAGATACGCAAAGAATCAAATATTGTATGCCCCGAACATTCCCAGTTACTTTAATAACTGACAAAGTTGCAGTTTAGAGAAAAAATGTATGTCTCAAATAATTTATACTCTCACGCAAACTACAACTGCACACACTTGTAAAGGAAAGGAAGGGAAACATTCCTTCATGTTGAGATTATATTTTGTTGTTGGGCGTCACCAGTACACGCAACACAGCCATCTAGCCCCCAGCCCTGACACGCATCACTCCAAACAGTATTTACACCGCTTCTTAGAATTCAGTCTTCCTTTCCTGGATAAAACCTAAAATTTCTGGCATGAAAATTCTTCGTAACAGATGAGGGCAAGGGTTCTTGATATAATCAGAGCTACTCCCTCCTTCCTTAGATCAAATCTGATTACCTGTTGTGAAAATTATTATTATTATTATTATTATTATTATTATTATTATTATTATTATTATTATTATTATTATTATTATGAGCAAATCACCTGCAGGAGGCTTACAGGGTATTACCTGAATTATTACCTGCAAGTAATTTGGGAGAATTAAGTAGGACTGTCACAGTAGGTCACTGAACTGCAACTCCTTCTACTGCCCACTTCACTACTCACAAAAAGCTAGACCTGACATTAAATTATTAATTATAATATTAAAACCAGCTACTCTGGTACAATTAAAATTATGTGGACTGTATGACAATTTCAGGACCCGATCTCCAGAAATGATTAATGGGAACACTAATATATACCGACACAGGGTAAAATTTCTAATTAACAGTATCTGTAATTATTAAAACACCATGCCTGCAATTATTAAAAGAAATTTTTATATTAACACTCACCATATATGTTGCAGGTGGAACACGCATAACGCCTACCTAACAAATAGAATTTAACTGACCAGTCAGTATCTAACTGTTAAGTAACCTGGCGTACTCTCCTGGGCGAGGTGCGATGACGCCCCATCATTCATTTTCCGCTCTCACCACCCTATTATGGTGGATTTGAAAATTTCCTGTCCCAATTCTTCAGCAGGAGACATTAACACAGGTTCCTATTACAAATTCAGGCTGACACACCCTATTATGGCCTCGATGACCGGATAATTAGACAATTGTAACAACCAGTGTACACACGTTAAATTCAATATGGCGTCTCCCCCAGCATCAACTACTGGCTCTTGTACAACCCCATCCCCCTCCCTCGAAATTTATCGAAGGGTCCAAACAGCATCATGTTTTATTACACAATTATTGTATTAATTATTCATATGTTCTACATTTAGGAAATTATGTAAAAAAAATCCACACATATATTCCCAAAATACTGATGACCCATACTGGTGTAGTGTTTCCAAATGTATATAATAATAAGCGAAGCTTTTATGAAATGCGGACTTAGCATTGATGAAAGTACAGTTTGTAGTGGTGCGTTAAATGAACATGTCGTTCCGAATAAATAAAACTTGCGATTTTGGCTTAAATAGCAGTGCACTTCTTGCTGACTAGGGCAACCGAAAATTTGTGTATGCAATACTTTCGCAAAAATCATATTGAATCTAAAAAAATATATTTCTTTGTGTCTGTTTATTATTAAATTATTGTAAACTTGTATAAAATATATTTACTTGGATTAGGATAAATTAAATTGCACTAGTTATAATAAGGTTAGGTAAGTTTCCTAACATTTTTTTGGTACAAAATCATTAATTTTTACATTAACATAAATGGAAAATATATATATTTAAACGTATACGAGAAAAGTTTAGAAAGGACTTTATTTTAAATGAGTCCTTCCTAATTGATTGATTTTACCTATTCAGCACGATATATATATATATATATATATATATATATATATATATATATATATATATATATATATATATATATATATATATATATATATTATTATTTATTTATTTATGAAAATGCCTATGGAACAAATGGATTTGACTGAATAGGAGAGTTATTAGATAAGGAGTTGGAGGTATTGCGAAAGAGGGAACATTTTGATGAACTGTTGTATGTTGATGGAGAAGGAAAGTGTTATTTCATGCAAGGTATAACAACATTTAGGAGTGTGAAAAATGCAGATGTGAATGTGGGGAAGGTGTGTGAGACTGTCGGTAAACTGGAAATGGGAAAAGCAACTGGAATGGAGGGATCAAAACGGAAATGTTAAAGGCAGGTCGGATATAGTTTTAGTGGTTGGTGCTTTTATTTAATAAATGTATGAAAGAGGTGAAGGTATCTAGTGATTGGCAAAGAGCATGCATAGTTCCTTTGTATAAAGGCAAAGAGGACAAAAGAGAGTATTAAAAATTGTAAGGGAATAAGCCTGTTGAGTATACCTGGTAAGGTGTATGGTAGTTATTATTGACAGAATTAGAGGTAAGACAGAAAGCAGGATCTTGAATGAACAAGGAGACTTCAGGAAGTGTAGGGGATGTGTAGACCATAGTGTTTAACTTGAATTTTATTAGTGAAGAGTATTGAGATAAGGGTAAAGAAGTCTTTGTTGCATTTATGGATTTGGAAAAACATACGAAAGGGTGCACAGGGAAGCAATGGGGAAAATGTTTGAAACGTATGAAACAGTTGCTGAAAGCAGTTAAGAATTCTTACGAGGATAATGAGGATCAGGTTAATATATGTAGGAGAGAGGGAGATTTTTTCCCAGTAGAAGTAGGCCTTAGATAGGGATACGTGATCTCGCCAAAGTTATTTAATATATTAATAGATTGGATTGTAAGAAAAGTGAATTCTCGGTGTTTTGAAGAGGTGTGGGATTGAGAGATAAAGAATACAACACAAAGTGGGTGTTGTCACAGATGCTTTTTGCTGATGATACTGTGCTTCTGGGATATTCTGAAGAGAAGTTGCAATGGTTGGTGGACGAATTTAGTAGGGTATGTAAAGGAGGAAATTAAATTAAAAGTGAACATAGGAAAGAGCAAAGGGATGAGGGTAAGAAAAAAATTTAGTCAATGAAAACCTGGATATCAGAATGGAGAGAGGCATAATGGAGAAAATGAATGTGATCAGAAAAACGAGACAAACCACAGAAGTATCGAAGAAAAAGGAGAGTGGTTGACTTGAGGAATCTGTAGAGACAAAAGACGTTATCCATGGAAGCAAAGAGAGGAATATGGGTGTGAAGCATGGGTGGTGAATGTTGCAACAAGGAGAAGGATGGAAGCGGTGGAGATGTGTCTGAAGACAATGTGTGGTGTGAATATTAAAGTTGGTAATCCATAGCTCAAAGATTAGAAGCAGGTGCAGAGTTCATACAAGAATTAGCCAAAGGGCTGTTGTGTCGGAACCGGCTTACAGTCAGCCCAAATCCTCTTTTAATCTTACCTGATCCTCATCTGCTTGTATTCTTCTCATTAGTTTTATTTAACTTTGCCGTATCCATGTGGGCTCTTCTGGCCACCTTGGCTAGTGTCTCTACCATTGTTCTATTGCTCTCATCGTACTCTTGTCTTGGTCTCTTGCTGTTCAGTGGTGGGTTGTACATCACTGCTATCATTACCTTTGAACTCCCAGTCTGAATTGTTCCGATTATGAAGTCATTTGCTGTCCCTCTGTCCATTCTTCCCATCTCAAAACTCCACTGGTTTCTGATGAGCAGTGCAACTTCTCTTCCCTCTCTGCTCTCTCTCTCTCCTCAGAATCTGATATCTATTTGTTAAGATCGCATCTGTTATCATCCCTATGAGCTTTGTCTCTGTGAGTGCTATGATGTCTGGGGATACCTCAATGATTCATTCTTGCCATTCCTCACTCTTTGTTATTCCATCTGCGTTGGTGTACCATACCTTAAACTTCCATTCCAGTACTGTATTCTGGAAGGAGGGAGGGGTTGTGTGGCCCCGGTGGCCTGGTGGCTAAAGCTCTCGCTTCATACACAGAGGGCCGGGTTCGATTCCCGGCGGGGTGGAAATATTTCGACTTGTTTCCTTACACCTGTTGTCATGTTCACCTTGCAGAAAATAGGTACCTGGGTGTTAGTCGACTGGTGTGGGTCGCATCCTGGGGGACAAGATTTAGGACCCCATTGAAAATAAGACAGACAGTCCTCGATAACGCACTGACTTTCTTGGTTTATCCTGGGTGGCTAACCCTTCAGGGTTAAAAATCCGAAGAAATCTTATCTTATGTTATCTTATCTTACTGGGGATGTGGACGGCAGGGTGGGATATTATGGAAAGCTACTGCGATGTTGGTATTAGTGCTGGGGGGGGGGGAAGCTGTGAAGTGTGGCTTGTTTCTGGTTGTTTGATTTGTGTGGAGTGGTAGGGGTTCAGGGGTTTTGTGAGCATTTGTGTTTGGTGTTGCTCTCAAGGCTGAGCCTTCTTGTTTGTCGATGCCTGCGCTCTCTTTCTTTGCTTCCACTGGTGTCGTCTTACCCCTCACTCTCAGTTGTTCCCGTTATTTTCGTGTTCTGTCGAGGTACACTCGCTGATATTTTTGGGAGTCCTTTAACAGTGGCTTTTGTTGTAAGATCCTATTCCATATCACTTCTGTCTTGAATATCACTTTAACTGGGCTATTCTTTTTCCTCGAATATTCACCAACCCCCTCCCCCCCGATCCTGTGAAAATTTATTAGCTGGGACACATCCTCCTCTGCTGTTATTGCAATAATTTAGCTGTCTACATAAAACTAACTCATAATCCTAATTATATATACTATTTTAATTATGTCATTCACAACAAGAAATGCAGAGCATCTAGTTTCTTAAGAGCACTGAGAATCTGTAACTTCTTTTATTTAGACCAACAAAAATAAACTATTAGGAAACAATTCATGGTGCCTTTTTATCCAGGAATAGAAGAGACTAAAGTTGCATGCAGCTTTCCTATACTCTAATAAACCCAACAATGCTTTTTTCCAGACAATATGAGAAACCCTGTCTCTATTGAGAATCAAGGTGTTTACAAAATTCCATGCATTAACTCTTACCCATCATAAACAGGAATAGCAAGACGTAATTTAGACCCACGTTAGGTCTTCAAAAACATGGACACTGAATCATTAAATTAACTTAAATAAATGTCTCACACAAAACCACCTTCCCATACAAGAGGTAAATAACTGAACTGGAAATGACTCGCGAGAGAATTTCAGTCTGTCAAAGGGATGTATTGTAAATAGTATTCAGTAACTCCATGATAAATAATATGTATGTGCAACACTAGGAACCTTTATTGATGAAACGTTTTAGCCGGCACTGCAGGCTAAAAGCCTGGTCATCTTGCATATAGGGTGGTAGACTGATTACGTCAGTCTACCTGTGCATTACGTCAGTCTACCTGTGCATTACGTCAGTCTACCTGTGCATTACGTCAGTCTACCTGTGCATTTCATCTGTTTCGTCTTCCAGCAACGCTAATGTCTCCTGGAGTGTGACTCATCTCTGTTTTCGACTGATGAAGTCTGTGGTATAGGCAAAACGAACCGCAATCAAAACCTCTATGGACATCTAGCTCCAGCATCCATCACAACACACTTGCTAACACAGCAGTGCATCTATCTATATTACGGAACAGTGCTTCCGACTCTTAATAAGGAGGCTTTCTAGTTACCATAGAAACAAGCTGTAGCTGAGCTTTGTTTTGAGCAGACCATCAACATTGGCAGGTGGACCGGCAACACTGGCGGGTGGACCATTCAGGTGACATATGGACCCAGCGCTTGACACCGCCTCCAACAACCCCATCAATCTCCACGTTGTTGCCACCAACTTAAAAATACATTGCGATTCCTGCATCAACATGGGGCCCATTGCAGTTGATAGGAAAAGTTCGGTAAATGGGTTATGCGTTCCTCTAGTTTAATGTCAGGGAAAATGCTATGTGATAGCAGCAGGTTTACGATTCTGTAAAAGTTTTTTTGAGTTATGAGCCACAGCATAACTTGTTGTCAATTTACGATACACTAAGTAAAGTTAGGGTTTATGACAGGGTCGAGTTGGTGTGAACTTATGACAGGGTCGAGTTGGTGTGAACTTATGACAGGGTCCAGTTGGTGTGAACTTATGACAGGGTCCAGTTGGTGTGAACTTATGACAGGGTCAGGTGGCAGATGTGGGTAACTGAACTTAAGAGTCGTCTTGTCAAAAGAATAGAAAAATAAGTGAATGACTTAAGGAATAATAAGGAAAATAATTTCCTTAATTTTAATTAAAATAAAATAAAAAATTGGCCGCTGTGGTTCCAGTAGGATGTTGGGACACGAGTATCTTATGTCCAGGATGGTTTCTAATGATGTTTTGGAAGAAATGATGTTGGTTATCCTGGGTGGTGGTGTTGGTCCGATGTTCTGGAATTAATGTCACTACTTGATCGTAGTACCACAATTCAGATTTCAGAGGTGAGGAGTCGTAATGTCCCACTACATTCTGTAGACAGGGATCTTGCTCCACTTAACTAGCGTCTACCCTGGTTGACCAGGCCAGCAGCAGAACTGATAATTAAAAAAGACAACACTTGTTACATAATGGTTAAATAAGTATAACATTGAAGAAAGACAAAGGTGGTATTCCAGTGCAATGTCATTACTGGTAACCAGGTAAATCAGCAACAATGAACAGAAATACTCCTGGTAGATCACCTTACCTGATCAGGAGAAGAGTGGAGGTGAAGTGATTCTCCAAACTTCAGTCCCCACCAGGTAAGGTTAATACCACCAGGAGTAGAAATTAAAAGAAATCAGACCCGAGGAACTGAAGTTTAGCCTCGGCCCGCTAGATGGTAGTGCGGGAAGTAACACGCTAATGGTTCCTGGGTGTCTGAACAACCATAACCCCCACTTTTTAAGGGCTTTTCACACACACACAAAAATTATATACAGTAGGGCCCCGCTTTTCGGCGTTTCGCCTTACGGCGTTCCGTAAATACGGCGAGTTCAAATTATGACAAAACTTTCTATACGGCGCGCGCCACCCGGTTTGTTTACATTTTCCGTGAGAATATCTCTCTTATTAAGTAATAATCCTCTTGGCCACATTAAATGTCCTATTTTACGTCAATATAGACATTTTTATTAATCCATCTATATATTCTTCACAATTATATAAGAAACACGTTACAAAGCATATAAACATGCTTAATATTATATTAGACTATACAATTTCAGTCATAAATGTAATTGGATTTCATAGTCTTCCTTATTAGTATTGGCATTATTAATTTGATTGACATTGTTGAAATTATTAAAAGCTTTTAAACTAATTTCAAAAAATATACGCCAATCCACAAAGCATTGTAAGTCCTTAGATAAGGTATTACCTTATGTTGAATATTTTTAGTGGAAAAACTAAAATTGAAATCAATAATTCTCTTATAGCCTGAAATTATGTATATATATATATATATATATATATATATATTACATCTTATAGCCTGAAATTATTATATATATATATATATATATATATATATATATATATATATATATATATATATATATATATATACATAATTTCAGTCTATAAGATGTAATTCGATTGATTTCAATTAGTTCTTTCCACTAAAAAATATTCAACATAAGTAATACCTTCTAAGGCACATCTACCAAATGTAAATATTGGATTGACGTATATGTTTTTGAAATTAGTTTAAAAAGGCTTTTGAAATGCTCCAATCAATGCAATGCAACAAAAAAATACCCCAATACCCCCACAAAGAGGCACTGTAAGTCCAATTAAGATTTTTTGGAACGCCGTATAGCCTGGGTATAATTTTGCATTCCTGGGGGATTTAGTTATAGTAAAACCAACATACAAACCTACTAGCAAATATTATAAGAGGATTCATGAGAAGAGATAAACTCGTAAGGGACATATATGTTGATAATATCCCTAGTGAAAGGTGAGGAACAGTTTGTGAAAGAATTTTAGAAAGACTGAATTAACAAAAATCAGAGAATTACTTCTTACGTGTCTGACAACTATTTTAGGGTTATTTTTTAATATTATAGGGAAGTTTTTTCTTCCTGGTAGCTTTTACCATTTTTTGTAAGTCTGCCTTAATGTGTTGTAGACTTTTATAAGTAGCATGGACCTGCGGAACTCCTTTGATTTAATAAAAATTGTGCATTTCCTTTACTTCTTATAATATTTATTACTGGGTCAGTCAAGAAGATTTGGCTTTCTCAATGTTCCTCTGTATTTTGTAAGAGACTCTGCCAATCGATATAATTTGTTTGAATACGTTAAACATTTCCTGCACATCAGTCATTTCTAATTATTCAATCCAAGTAATATTTTTTTTCCGTATTTTTTTCCGTTTTAAAGTATGTAATATTGTGATCATTGTTAGGAGATTGTCTTCTTCCTGTGAATTAATAAAGCTATTATCCATAGTGAAGACAAGGTCAAGAATACTATCCGTAGTGAAGACAAGGTCAAATATTATCACATGTTGAAAAGGAGATAAAAAAAGGGGGGGATAAGTAGTCACTTACAGTTTTAAGTCTTATTTGCTTCATGAACTGTTAGGTTGGTTCAGTTGGCATTAGATCATTGAAGTCCCTCCCATGATTGCATTATTAATAACTTTTTTTCTTTACATTTTATTAGTTACCAATAAATATACATTTATAGTTCATAAACATGCAAAAATACATGTTACAAATTGTACAACAGCAATTTTCTTTGAGTAAGCAGTGCATATATAAAAAAAACTATACCCATAAACCATTTACCTCTACAACCAGTGAACTCTTGTCCCCTTTCCCCTTATAAATAAATACAGAGTCCACAAATAACAAACCCAAATAATGCAATACAGAGTCCACCATAACATTGGCTCTAGTTCTAAGACTATTCAGTGAAGATTGGAAATAAAATTTACAGTGAGCTCAAAATAAATATACATTTACAGTTCATAAACGTGCAATAATTACATGATACAAAATTGTACAACATCAATTTTCTTTGATTAAGCAGTGAATATATCAGAAAACTATACCACAAAAACCATTTATCTCTACAACCAAGAATCTCCTGTCCCCTTTCCCCTTATGCGTAATACAGAGTCCACAAATAACATAAACCCAAATAATGTAATACAGAGTCCACAATAACATTGGCTCTAGTCCTAAGAATATGCAGTGAATACTGCAAATAAAAGTACAGTGTGCACAAAATAATAAGCTACCACACAAGGTTTCCAGACTCATTAACTCCACGGAACCTACTACCCTTGTTTCAGTACCATCTCTGTACCGAGTATAATCCAAGACATCCATACCACTGTCACTACCACTCACACCATACCAAACCACACCATGCCCCCCGGCACCAGAGGATCCGGCCAAACCCCTGCAAATCCCCATACTCCCCCTCCCCCTCTACAAATACTTCTACCTCATATTCACACCACCACACAAAATCCACTTCCAACACACTATTAATCTAGAGAGTCTCCCGGTCCCCCAACTGTGATGTCATCCGTCCCCTGTCCCCGAAGGAATTAACCCCCCCCCTATCTACCAATCTACCTATGCCACTCCACCACACCACACCTACCCAATACTCTACCAGCTCTTCTGTCAAGCCCTTTCAAGACCTTATCTGTCTCCCAATAAACCCTGCACACTCAAGTTCCTGTACCCCTCTGAAAAGATCGAATCCCACTCCCTCCCATATATCAAACGATTCCTGCACTTAGTGCGATATATACGGGGCGCCACAGCCCCCATCCTTTCCCCAACACTCACGTCCCAACTTCATGAACTGTTAGGTTGGTTCAGTTGGCATTAGGATCATTGAAGTCCCTCCCATGATTGCATTATTAATAACTATTAAATGTAGTTTAACATACAAGGATATGTCATGTCTCTGTGCCTGCTTAAGTTCTCTGTAACTCAATTTCAATCTTGTTTTTGTTATGCCAGGTTTCTGTATCAGAGTCGCATCATCCACATCTCTCCTACTTTTCATGGCCATCGTTATTCTCTGAGCAACACAACTGCACTTTTTAAAATTTCCTATTTTTGTTGAGATTATATATAGGAATTTCCAGTTCAGAAAGAACATAAGCTGTGTTAGTCTATGTTTCACTTGGAACAATTATATCTGGAAGCTCAAAATAAACGCATGATTGTGAATCATTTCTCTTCAAAATCTTACTACGAACGTTAGTATATGAAACGTTTTGTTCCGATGTTGGATAATACATTAACGTTATTCGAGGAAGTACCTGATATTGAAACCTCACACGTTTCTTCCTGCCACACCTGTGAAGGTTTCCCATGAACCCCTCCTCCCTCATCTTCCCCTCCAGCCACGCTCTCCCTTCCCTACACTACTTATCACGTTTATACATTATTCTAAGACTGTTCTCAGTGAGATAAAAAACCATCATCCAAGAACACACTTCAGTAGTTTAGTATAATATTGTTCAGTATGTAATAACAGACATTGTAAGACGGGATAATTCCTGTTGCAACTAATCTCATTATTTTTCTAATTAGCGACTTGTGTTTATGAAGCTTCCTGTGACCTTCCTCACATTATATCATTCATTACAACATTCCTCTTGAGGAACTTCCTTCGTATCCACCTCCTTATTGTGAGAGATAACAATTATCACCCTAGAAACTCTTTATCTTCCTATGTTTATTGCAAATTCCGCGTTCTGTTTTTAATGGAATCCAGAACAAATACTATTTCACCTCTTAAGTCTTATTAACCTAAAACACCAAATTTGTTACTGGTCGCTATTTCAATAAGGTGGTGTGTGTGTGTGTGTGTGTACTCACCTATTTACTCACCTATTTGTGGTTGCAGGGGTCGAGTCATAGCTCCTGGCCCCGCCTCTTCACTGATTGCTACTAGGTCCTCTCTCTCCCTGCTCCATGAGCTTTATCAAACCTAGTCTTAAAACTATGTATGGTTCCTGCCTCCACTATGTCGCTTTCCAAGCTATTCCACTTCCTGACAACTCTATGACTGAAGAAATACTTCCTAACATCCCTTTGACTCATAGGAGTCTTCAACTTCCAATTGTGACCCCTTGTTTCTGTATCCCCTCTCTGGAACATCTTGTCTCTGTCCACCTTATCTATTCCTCGCAGTATTTTATATGTCGTTATCATGTCTCCCCTAACCCTCCTGTCCTCTAGTGTCGTCAGGCCGATTTCCCTTAACCTTTCTTCGTAGGACAATCCCCTTAGGTCTGGGACTAGTCTTGTTGCAAACCTTTGCACTTTCTCTAATTTCTTGACGTGCTTGACCAGGTGTGGGTTCCAAACTGGTGCTGCATACTCCAGTATGGGCCTGACGTATATGGTATACAGAGTCTTGAATGATTCCTTGGTGAGGTATTGGAACGCTATTCTTAGGTTTGCCAGCCGCCCGTATGCTACAGCAGTTATCTGATTGATGTGTGCCTCAGGAGATGTGCTCGGTATTATACTCACCCCAAGATCTTTTCTTTGAGTGAGGTTTGCAGTCTTTGGCCACCTAGACTATACTCTGTCTGCGGTCTTCTTTGCCCTTCCCCGATATTCATGACTTTACATTTGGCAAGGTTAAATTCAAGGAGCCAGTTACTGGACCAGGCTTGCAGCCTGTCCAGGTCTCTTTGTAGTCCTGCCTGATCCTCGACTGATTTGATTCTTCTCATTAACTTCACGTCATCTGCAAACAGGGACACTTCTGAGTCTATCCCTTCCGTTATGTCATTCACATATACCAAAAAAAGTACAGGTCCTAGGACTGACCCTTGTGGAACTCCACTCGTCACAGGTGCCACTCTGACATCTCGTCACGTACCATGACTCGTTGTTGCCTCCCTGTCAGATATTCTCTGATCCATTGCAGTGCTTTTCCTGTTACGTGTGCCTGATCCTCTAGCTTTTGCATTAATCTCTGTGAGGAACTGTGTCGAACGCCTTCTTGCAGTCCAAAAATGCAGTCTATCCACCCTCTCTCTCGTGTCTTACTTCTGTTACCTTGTCATAAAACTCCAGTAGGTTTGTGACACAGGATTTTCCTTCCCTGAAGCCATGCTGGTTGTCCTTTATAAGCTTGTGTCTTTCTAGGTGCTCCACCATTCTCCTCCTAATGATCTTCTCCATGACTTTGCATACTATACACGTCAGTGACACAGGTCTGTAGTTTAATGCCTCGTGTCTGTCTCCTTTCTTAAAAATTGGGACTACATTTGCCATCTTCCACGCCTCAGGTAGTTGCCCAGTTTCAATGGATGTGTTGAAGATTTGTGTTAGTGGCACACACAACATCTCTGCTCCCTCTCTAAGGACCCACGGAGAAATGTTGTCCGGTCCCACCGCTTTTGAGGTATCGAGTTCACATAGCAGCTTCTTCACCTCCTCCTCGGTTGTGTGTATTTCATCCAGCACTTGTTGGTATACCTCCCTATTCTGAATTCCTGGAGTCCTTCCTGTCTCCTGTGTAAATACTTCTTTAAATCTCATGTTGAGCTCCTCACATACCTCCTTGACTGTTGTTTTCCTCCTGATGTGGCTATACAACAGCTTCGGGTCAGACTTGACTTTTGATGCTATATCATTTTCATATTGTCGCTGAGCCTCTCTTCTTACCTGTGCATATTCGTTTCTGGCTCTTCGGCTAATCTCTTTATTTTCCTGGGTCCTTTGTCTTCTGTACTTTTTCCATTCTCTATTACACTTACTTTTTGCCTCCCTACACCTCTGGGTGAACCAAGGACTCGTTCTGGTCTTCCCATTACTTCTGTTTCCCTTGGGGACAAACCTCTCCTCTGCCTCTTTGCATTTGGTTGTCACATATTCCATCATTTCTTTTACTGGTTTTCCTGCCAATTCTCTCTCCCACTGAACGTCTTGTAGGAAGTTCCTCATGCCTGTGTAGTCCCCCTTTTGTAGTTTCGTTTCTCCCTTCCTATTCCTGCTCCCTCTCACTTGTAGCTCAACTATATAATCAAAACACAGAACCAAATGATCACTAGCTCCAAGGGGCCTTTCATACGTGATATCCTCGATGTCCGAACTACTCAAGGTGAATACTAGGTCGAGTCTTGCTGGATCATCCCCACCTCTCTCTCTGGTAGTGTCTCTAACATGTTGATGCATGAGGTTTTCCAGTACCACATCCATCATCTTGGCTCTCCATGATTCAGGACCCCCATGGGGCTCTAGGTTTCCCAATCAATCTCTTTGTGATTGAAATCACCCATAACTAGTAACTTTGCTCTCCCCATGTGGGCTCTTCTGGCTACCTCGGCTAGTGTGTCTACCATTGCTCTGTTGCTCTCGTCGTATTCTTCTCTTGGCCTCCTGCAGTTCTGTGGCGGGTTGTACATTACAGCAATTACCACCTTATGGCCCTCAGACTGAATTGTTCCTACTATGTAGTCCCTTTCACCCATTCCATCCATTCCTTCCACTTCCTCAAATCCCCACCTGTTCTTAATGAGCAGTGCAACTCCTCCTCCCCCTCTGCTCCCTCTATCTTTCCTGAGGATTTGATATCCGGGTGGAAAGATTGCATCTGTTATCATCCTGGTGAGTTTCGTTTCTGTGAGTGCTATTATGTCTGGGGATGTCTCCTTTATTATTTCATGCCACTCCTCACATTTATTTGTTATACCATCTGCATTTGTATACCAAACCTTTAACTTCTTTTCTAAAACCGTAGTCTGGGGGGTATGTTGGGGTTGGGAAAGTGGGAGATCTGATGGGGAACTATGGGTGGTTGGTGTGAAGGTGGAGTTTGTAATGAGGTGGGTGGAATCATTGGGTATGGCATGTGTGTTTTGGGTTAGGTTGTTTGGTTGCATTGGGGTTGTCCAGGTTGGGGAACATCTGAAGGTGGTTGTGTTAGAGCTTCCTCCTGAGTCTGGGTTCTCCTGTCCATCTCTCTTTCCTCCTTTTGTCTCTGTACCCTCTCTTTCAGTTTCTGTCTTTCTGTGTGTGTGTGTGTGTGTGTGTGTGTGTGTGTGTGTGTGTGTGTGAGTGCGTCCGCGTGCGTGAGTGCGCACGCCTCTTCGCTGGTCGCTACTAGATCCACTCTCTCCCTGCTCCATTAGCTTTATCATACCTCTTCTTAAAACTATGTATGGATCCTGCCTCCACCATATCACTCTCCAGATTGTTCCTCTTCCTGACAATTCTATAACTGAAGTACTTCATAACACCCCTGTGACTCATCTGAGTAGTGACCTCTTGCTGTGTCCCATCTTCGAAACATCCTGGATCTCTCGATGGTTTGATAATGCCTCTGCAGGGGACCTGTCTCCTTCCCTTCCTTCAGTCCTCTCTGTCTGTTGTCTCTGTTCCCAAAGGCCTACCACTTAAACTCCTCGACTTTTTCCAGGCCCCCTGATCTGAGAGGGCCATTATGTATGACTTATCTCCTTCCCTTCTTTTGGTCTTCTCGTTAGTTGCTGATGTTCCTGTTCCTGACGTCATGCCCATTTTCCTCTTCTGTTCTTTAATCTGTTTCAGTTCGTCCTCTAAGTTGCATATCCTAGCCTTTGCAGCTCCGGCTTGTACCTCCCACCACTTGCTTTCTGCAGCCATCTTTTCCTCCATTTTATTGCTAAGCTCTTCTAGATTATTTTTCCACTCGTTTCCATTTCATGAGCTCTTCTGTCCATTCTTCCTTCCCAGACACATCCTCAAATTCCCTGACTTTCCATCCTATTCTCTAGGATCCCATTTTTTTTTCACTAGTAACCACAAATTGTAAAGTTTGTACGTTTGTGTGTGCATGTATGGTGTGTGTGTATATGGGTGTATGTGTTTACAATGGACCTCCGCGAATTCGCGGTTCCGAATTCGCTGATTTTTCCTTGGAATCTAACTTATAATTGTTCGCGGAAATCCCCGCAAATTCGCGGATTATTTTTTTTTTTTTCGTGGCAATATATATATTTTTATGCGCTTTAACGTTAAATATTAAAAAATATATTCTGTATACGGGTTTATATTTACATTCTTTTATTTTTTTAAGGGTGATGTATGAAGCTGAGTTTGAAATTAAATTAAAGTGTTTTGGGGGCATATTTAGGGTTTAAACTATAAAAATAGGCATTTATAGACATTTTTTTACACGCGTCCAGAATTCGTGGTTTTTCGAAATTCACAGGTTTTAAGTTGGAAAAGTTCAGATTCAGGAATGATATAAAAAAGCACTGGTTTGGTAATAGAGTTGTGGATGAGTGGAACAAACTCCCGAGTACCGTCATAGAAGCTAAAACGTTGTGTAGTTTTAAATATAAGTTAGATAAATACATGAGTGGGTGTGAGTTAGACCACACTAGCTTGTGCTACTAGGTCAGATGCCATGCTCCTCCCTTAAGTGAAGGTGACCTGACTTGACTAGGTTAAGGCATTGGCTTAAGCCGGAGGGACAATTGGACATCCCTCGCATGGGCCAGTAGGCCTGCTGCAGTGTTCCTTCTTTCTTATATTCTTATGTGGGTTAGTTAGTTAGTTAGTTACCATTTTGTCCTAGCCACATGTCGATTAGACACTAGGCCTGTTGTGTGTGTGTATGTGTGTGTAAGGAAACACTTCGAAATGTTTCCTCCCCGCCGGGAATTGAACCCGGGCCCTCCGTGCGTGAAGCATGTGTGTGTGTGTGTGTGTGTGTGGGTCTATGTATGAATGTGAGAGTGAGAGAGAGAGGGCGGGCGAGAGAGAGAGAGAGGAAGGGCGAGACAGAGAGGGCAAGAGAGAGAGAGAGAGGGAGGGGGAGACAGAGAGGGCAAGAGAGAGAGGGGGCGAGAGGTAGACAGGGGGCGAGAGAGAGACAGGGGGCGAGAGAGGTCGAGAAAGAGAGAGGTCGAGAGAGAGAGAGGTCGAGAGAGAGAGAGGTCGAGAGAGAGAGAGGTCGAGAGGTCGAGAGAGAGAGGTCGAGAGAGAGAGGTCGAGAGAGAGAGAGAGAGAGAGAGAGAGAGAGAGAGAGAGAGAGAGAGAGAGAGAGAGAGAGAGAGAGAGAGAGAGAGAGAGAGAGAGAGAGAGAGTGGGCGAGAAATAGAGAGAGGGGGGGGCGAGAGAGAGAGGGGGGCGAAGAGAGAGAGTCGAGAGAGGGTGGCAATAGAGAGAGGTCGAGAGAGAGAGAGGTCGAGAGAAAGAGGTCGAGAGAAAGAGAGGTCGAGAGAAAGAGAGGTCGAGAGAGAGGTCGAGAGAGAGGTAGAGAGTGAGAGAGGTCGAGAGAGAGAGAAAAGAGAGAGAGAGAGAGAGAGAGAGGGAGAGAAGAGAGAGAGAGAGTGAGAGAAGAGAGAGAGAGAGAGAGAGAGAGAGAGGTGAGAGAAAGAGAGAGAGAGAGCGTGAGAAAGAGAGAGAGAGAGCGTGAGAGAGAGAGAGCGTGAGAGAAAGAGAGAGAGAGAGCGTGAGATAAAGAGAGAGAGAGAGCGTGAGAGAAAGAGAGAGGGCGTGAGAGAAAGAGAGAGAGAGGGCGTGAGAGAGAGAAAGAGAGAGGCGTGAGAGAGAGAGAGAGAGAGAGAGAGAGAGAGAGAGAGAGAGAGAGAGAGAGGGCGGGCGAGAGTGAGCGCGTAGAGAGCCCTACAGGAGCGTGCATGGGACCAACGAGAGCTATTATTAACATTGATTATCTGACTCGAATTAAAGTAAATGTTGCTGTAGAAAGAAATCATCCATGCAGCAAATAAATCTTTTTACGGAATTAGAGAGATTTAAGAGTCGCATTGACTCAAGAGACCTGTATTACTTTGTTCTTCTCTCTTCTCTGAAATGCACGCTGACTTTCATCTTTATTTTTTTTCTGAATTTGCTCGTCAGGATAGTCGCTGTTTTCTTTGTGCCTCGACTGTGGACTATTATTTTTATTAGACATCTTTATTAGCAGCGACCCGGTAGTTAGGCTCCAGTAGGGAGCTCCAATAGGAAGGTCCCAGTAGGAAGGCCACTCAGGTGATACTCCAGTAAGGGGGGACTTACTAGGGATACCTCAGTCGAGGTACCGCGGCCTGCCCTGCCCTACTGCACTTTCTGGAGCCTGCTCACTACCTTTAGATTCGGCTTTCAACTTAGGCATTCTGGACATTCCTCACCGAGAGTAACTATCAATACTGTTTACGTTTTCCTGGATATCTACCAAGAGGACCTGGCCTACGTTTTTCGTATTCTGCGTCTACCTGGTGACACAATTCACGTCAGATTCTTCACACTCTCTAAATTTATATAATTAATCCTTCCTTTTTCCCCAAATACCTATACATGCCAGTTTTTAGTTTAATTCCTGATACACTAGAACAAACCCCTCAACTAGCTAATGCTGCTACCCCTATCTGTAGTCTAACTGGAAAGTGTTCCAATGGTCAACGCCACCGCAGTCTGGTCTGAGACCAGGCCTGCCTTAGATAAATGCACCCCATTCCTAGCATATCATTCCTACTACAAGTGGTTTAAGTTATCAATAAAGAATATTTCAATGTCTTTTCTTGGTTTATCCAGTCAGCAATTACCAGTTGCTCTGGACAAACATTCATTGTCAACAACTATCCATGGAAACCATTCATTTTCAACAACTATCCATGGAAACCATTAATTTTTTAACAATTATCCATGGAAAACACCATATACGTCAGGGATTTTATACCTTATAAGCAGGCCATCTCTTCTAAGCTTCCCATCATTTTCCCCAGCACTGAGACAGTAGGGTTGTCCTCCATTACCAATCAAGATGTTTCCTTATTTTTTTAGCTAACGATATCCTTCATCCCAGCCCCTAAGAGGGGCTGGGATGAAGGATATCCCTTCCTTTTCCACAGAAGAGGAAGGGATGACTCTCTGCCTGTTTAACGAGGCTACACACTTTGATTGTGTCCTAGATGTGTTTATGGGTACGGAGGTCCTGTTCTTTCTGTGCCCTCTTCGGGCAGTAATGCAGGTACTATGTTTCTCTTGGCAGTGGAGGGAGTGGCGTCAAAGAAGTGATTGTTGTACATTTACTATAAGTTCAGCTATTGTAACATTCATAATGGCAGATACTGATACCAAGAAGTGCCGACAGTATTCATAATAATATTTAAAATTTGGATTTCATAACTTTGTTTACCAATGAAACTAGGCCTATGTGCCTATTATGTGAAAATACTTTCAGTAATTATACCACGAAACCAAAGATGATAGACCACTTTGAAAGGATTCGCTATGATGAGAAAAATGATGACCTTGGTCATTTTAATGTACTGAAAAATAAAAATTACCAAATTTAAAGACATTTTTCAAAGCACCTGCCCGAAATGCAGGAAGGAAGGAAGGAAGGAAGGAAGGAAGGAAGGAAGGAAGGAAGGAAGGAAGGAAGGAAGGAAGGAAGGAAGGAAGGAAGGATGGAAGGAGGTATGAGAGTCACCAGCTCTGGTCATTGGAACATCAAACAAGTATTACAGCAAAAGGACGAATTGTCAGAGAGCAAACACTTGGTAGCAGAGAACATGCAAGACAAACTTGTAGCAGAGAGCAGCAACACTTGTAGCAGAGAGCAGCAACACTTGTAGCAGAGAGCAGCAACACTTGTAGCAGAGAGCAGCAACACTTGTAGCAGAGAGCAGCAACACTTGTAGCAGAGAGCAGCAACACTTGTAGCAGAGAGCAGCAACACTTGTAGCGAGAGCAGCAACACTTGTAGCAGAGAGCAGCAACACTTGTAGCGAGAGCAGCAACACTTGTAGCAGAGAGCAGCAACACTTGTAGCAGAGAGCAGCAACACTTGTAGCAGAGAGCAGCAACACTTGTAAGCGAAAGAGAGCAGCAACACTTGTAGCAGAGAGCAGCAACACTTGTAGCAGAGAGCAGCAACACTTGTAGCAGAGAGCAGCAACACTTGTAGCAGAGAGCAGCAACACTTGTAGCAGAGAGCAGCAGCACTTGTAGCAGAGAGCAGCAACACTTGTAGCAGAGAGCAGCAACACTTGTAGCAGAGAGCAGCAACACTTGTAGCAGAGAGCAGCAACACTTGTAGCAGAGAGCAGCAACACTTGTAGCAGAGAGCAGCAGCACTTGTAGCAGAGAGCAGCAACACTTGTAGCAGAGAGCAGCAACACTTGTAGCGGAGAGCAGCAGCACTTGTAGCAGAGAGCAGCAACACTTGTAGCAGAGAGCAGCAACACTTGTAGCGGAGAGCAGCAGCACTTGTAGCAGAGAGCAGCAACACTTGTAGCAGAGAGCAGCAACACTTGTAGCAGAGAGCAGCAACACTTGTAGCGGAGAGCAGCAACACTTGTAGCGGAGAGCAGCAGCAGCACCTACAGGTCAGGTTAAAGCAGCACCATTATCTGAGGGAGCAGTAGTGACTGCGTCAGAGTAGCAGCAACTGCCGCAGAGATAGCACTAGTTTTTGTGCCTTAAAGAGCAGACATGTTTGTATCAGATGGAGGAACAGCAGCTATTGAAGACAGAACAGTAGTGCCTGCAGCAGTCAGCAGCGGCGCCTACAGGCGAGTAGCAGCTGCTGCAACAGAGAAAATAAAAACATAACTGAGGAACACTGCAGCAGGCCTACTGGCCCATACTAGGCAGGTTTTTCTCAAACCCAGACCCACTAACCAAAATATTTGTCCAACCCATTTTCTGTGCCACCCAAGGAAAAAGCTTTGATAATCCTATTAACTCATGTGCAAGTTCCACTCAAATCCAACCAACAAACAAGAGGTTCTAAGCAAATAACAGTACTGCGACTGGCCGGGAATCGAACCCCCGATACTTTAGCACGGCAACCGAGTAGCCCGTCAAAATGCTGAGACTCCCTAGACCACTCAGCCATCAATGGCAATGTGGTATTTTTACATATTTGCAATCACGCGTTTTATTGTGATTTTCTCCATCTATGAATATATATATATATATATATATATATATATATATATATATATATATATGAATATATATATACATAATACATATATATATATATATATATATATATATATATATATATATATATATATATATATATATATATATATATATATATATATATATATATATATATATATATATATATATATATATATATATAATAATTCATTTATTTATTTATGTATTTATTTATTTATTCAGATAAAGTGGTAATAAACGACTGTCAATGAATAAACGTAAGTCTGGACGAGAGGCTCCAGCACTTTCACTCCTCAGTGTTGAGGCTCCTTCAGTGTTGAGGCTCCTTCAGTGTTGAGGCTCCTTCAGTGTTGAGGCTCCTTCAGTGTTGAGGCTCCTTCAGTGTTGAGGCTCCTTCAGTGTTGAGGCTCCCTCAGTGTCGAGACTCCTGTGGAGAACTGGTTGCATAAGTACATTTTCTTGCATGAAACAACATATAGTCATCGCTACTTTTCTGTTAACAGCTCAATGTCCAGCAGCCTCTCCCTGGCCATCCCTTCGGGGTGTGTTAATCCATAACTGTGGTTATGGATTAACATGTGGGTTAGAGACCAATTTGCCCCGTATATCCAGCATTTCACCATCTGAAATGTGTAGTGGTACTCACTTTGTTTGGGCGTAAAGCCCTCCCATTACGACCTCGAATAGGACAGCCCTAATCACCTTGTGTCTTCCCATAGACTGCAGTTCATTTATGGCATTACAAGTGAGATTAAGACTTTCCTTGCTCGTGTAACGTGAGCACATGGCGTTGACAGCGCCATTAAGGCCGATATCGGTGACTTGACTTATGGCTTGAGTGTCTCGGGGAATGTTGCACTAATGTTCGCCAATGTTCGTTGCAATCACTCGCAATACCGTTTGCACTTCATTCAGTACCATCGTTTGTTCATAGTTTCGTGGTATTATCCACGGCAGGGAGAACACGGAGATGCAATAAACACCACGTGATTAGTTCTACCGCGAATTTCCTGACTTGTATAAGGAAACTAGTCTAACTTTCTTAGTTTCCTGAGATTGTCAGAGTGAACACACTGGTCACTACTGTCCCTTTGTCTTTTAACGATAAGGAGGCAACCCCCTCGTGACACACATGTCTCTCGTCTGTTCCTTGAAGCAATTTAAGACCCGCTGCCCTCGTCGCCTTACAGAAGATCGTACACACAAAGGATATGCTGAACTCAGCTTTATATCTCTTCCTTGCTACACATTGCAACAGTATTCAATACAAGAGGGCAGATTTCTTGTTATCTAGCTATAGACTAGAATTCCTAATAGTCCCAACTTGTACATAAAGTGGGGTGCAGGTTTTCCCTTAATTTTCCTGCTATGGAAAAAAAGAGTAATTACTCTCGTTTAACCCTCGTTGTGTAGTTAATCAGGAACTCTAGTAATTAGAGGAAAGTGTGTCTTGTGACTCTGTGGTACAGACATGTGCTTCTCATAAAGTTGTTTGCGAGGAAGCAAGAGTTCACTAGCCCCTTCTGGGAGAGCTAAGTCCCTGAGAGGGCTGAGGGGGGGCTGAGAGCTGAGATACACCCTTTTATTGGAGAATTTTCTCCACAACTCCCTCAGTGTTGAGGCTCCCTCAGTGTTGAGGCTCCCTCAGTATTGAGGCTCCCTCAGTGTTGAGGGAGCCTCTCTGTTCCAACACCCTCCGTGTTTCATCTTCCCTGTACCAGCACTATCAGTGTTCCAAGCTCCTCAGTGTTCCTGAACACTATTCCAGCATCTTCACTCTGCCAGCACTCTGTTCCTCCTAGCACACATTCCAACGAACAATAATTCTGTTCACTCTGAGCGATTTCTATCCTAATGTATGCTGCTTACAAAGTTAAATTAATTTGGACATAATTCTTTTGGCTGCTCAGATTCGCAACGTAAATTAACAAACAGATGCATGTGCAGGAATACTTGGTGTTGCTAATTTCATAATGTTTGCCGGATACCTTGTAATTAGTTGAAGTTGTATTTCGGGGTATTTTACCCAGGTTAATCCCAGGATATGGTGTAATGTGTAATGCATTTAATGTCTTGAAAAACTATATAGTGCATTTAATTATTATAATTTTACCCTGCTAATCGATAATACTTCTTTAAAGACTTGTCTTTAAAAGCTTTAGGTGTTTGGGTTGTGTCTCTAACAGGCAGTGTTAGGCCAGTTAAGATCCTTGCTGAGTGAGCTAGCTTCACTTAGAACGTAGTTCCTCGCGCCTTCCTTTACTTGGTTTAAAAAGTTGTGTATTTGTCCTCATTTGCTAAGTTATGCTCTCGGGGCTTAGGCTTCGTTACAAGTACATCTGGGTAGTTTGGCAGACACACAGATGATGATTAAACGAAATGGAAAAGTATGTGGGAAGTCCTGTGGTCACTATCTTCAACAATATGCGCTTTACTGTCCACTTATTGAGGAATATAGATGGTATAATAAGCTATGTGATATGTCAAGATATCTTATTAATGAAAATAAGATACCAAATATATTAAACAGATTTCCTAAATTTGCTTGCAACAAATAAGTGAACTGCAGATATAAATCCAGACTTACGCTTATAAACCCTTTAAGGCGTAGTTCCCAGACTTTTTGTGTATCCATGTGCTCTTACTCTTCCGTCCACACGATGGATATGGGACGCACAATAAACTAGCCACTTCGACGACAAAATCGAAAATATTAGAATCCACTCTGGGGGATTTTTGAAAGAGGTCATTGTCAGTTACTCTAATTGTTCTCCATCCATCTGGAGTATTGAGTTGATCCAAAACAACAGAAAAGAACTGGACCAGTAAATGGTCCTTATGGTGAGCCGCCTGGTCGTATTTCTTGTTTCACATCTGGTATCCGTCTGGAAGTCGCATGCTAATCCAGGACCTTGAAACACTTTATTCTTTCTGGTTTGCACTCGCCCATTACTTGGTGAATGCTAAGACTTTCTCTGTTAATTCTAGGGCTGAATGATTCAAACAGATGAACTCCTGTTTTCCCATTAAAGAATTTATCTTAAACTTCTGGTAATCTTAAAAAATGTTTCTTTGCATATTTGGAGACACCGCTTACGTATATCGCTCTATTTCCTTCACTATAAACAGGTAGAGACGTCCTTTATCCAAGCTGTAATGCGTGCGTGCGTGCGTACGTGCGTGCGTGCGTGCGTGCGTACGTGCGTGCGTGCGTGCGTACGTGCGTGCGTGCGTGCGTACGTGCGTGCGTGCGTGACGTGCGTGCGTGCGTGCGTGCGTGCGCTAATAATTCTGATGGCAGGTCCTATAAAAAATCCTTTTACATATAAATATATAAAATAACTCGTTGAATTTGTGTTTTCATATCAAACTAAATTCCTAAATTAACTTCAGCTCCACCAAAATTGCTGTTTCAATTGTCAATTATTGATCAGTAACTTGGTGATGGGTCGAGTGTCACCTGGTAATAGTGAATCTTGTGTTTGTAAAAGTCGTATATTTCATTCTAGACAAAATAACAACCGGTAAGAAAGATCATTTCTAGAAAGCTTTTAATATACAGGTGATATGTTCTGCTAAGAACAAAAAAATTAAAGGCGTCACTGTCATGAAAAAATATGTTCTTGCCTTTATTTATTAAGCATGGGACAATATTTATTTATTGATTAAGGGAATAAATATTAAACATTGTTAAATAAACCAAACAGTGAAGATTGCTGATAAAGTTTGTGTTGTTGCTGGTGTTGCTAATCCAACACTGTGGTCGTTGTTGATGTTTGTGTTGTTGCTGGTGTTGCTAATTTAACACTGTGGTCGTTGGTGATGTTTCTGTTGTTGCTGGTGTTGCTAATCCAACACTGTGGTCGTTGTTGATGTTTGTGTTGTTGCTGGTGTTGCTAATCCAACACTGTGGTCGTTGTTGATGTTTGTATTGTTGCTGGTGTTGCTAATCCAACACAGTGGTCACTGTTTGTGATTGTTGTTGACCTGTCAGTGGTCACTGGTAATTGTGATTGTGTCTGTGCTGTTGACCTGTTACAGTAGTCGCTGATATTTCTTTTACTCAAGTCTTTGCAAATTATATCAAAACATTTTTGAGTCTGAATTTTAACAAAATTATAACATGTACATCTTTAAGATAGTACTTGATTAGATCACATGTGCAACACTTGGGCATCATCAATGCCCAAGTGTTGCGCATGTTGGTATGAACTGTTGAGGGGAGCCAACAGACCATACCAGAATAGACACTGGCTAGAGCAGCGGGTCTTAACCGGGGGTGTAATTTCCGGGGAAGGAGGGAAGTGTGAGCCCAGAGCAAACATAAGTAATAGCAGTAACATGTGTTTGTATGTCTGTTTGGATTTTGGTGGGGAATGAGGGAAGGTCTTGCCCACCGCAGATAATTCAAAATGTCGAAATGTGAAATTCCTATTAAGTTTTTTATTCGGGATCTGGCACCTCAGAAGTTGTGTCAAAAGCCTTACTAAACATGTTCTCACTTTATATGTTGTATATTTGCGATTTGCTCCTTAAACAGACTTTTGAATAATTAAAATAACAATGAAAACCTGTTCCTAAATTTTCAAGATTCATATAAAGAGGAATTATTTCGAATTTTTACATTAAGAATTTTAAATAAAGAATGGAGGGGGGCGTGGAGATGAGGACGAACTACAATAGGGGGCGCCACCTAAAATAGGTTAAGAACCACTGATGTAGAGCACCACATGTCAGTGGCTGCATCCTGCCTGTCATACACCCAACTCCACTAAACCGGTTTTCACATGACAAAGATCAGTCTCAGGTGATTACCTAGGCTAAATTTGCCTAGGTAATTAGAGAATACTATTGCTAAAAAGTTCAAAGTGAGCATTAATGTGATATTATCGTTAGACTGATATTGTAAGAGAACTTGTGGTAGGCACCAACATCTCTGTTTTAAACCTATAAGCTCACTTCTTACAAACGGTTTTGTCTAGGAAATGAAAAAAAAAACCAATGTAACCTATACCAGTCTTTTATTTATAAAGAGCGTGTTTATATATTATTAGTACAGTTTTCATGAGAATGTGTTTACAGTCGTGAGGATGGTTCAGTAAAGCCCAGAGTCGAAGTTCATTAACCCGAATCCAAGAAGTAAGATCATCAGCACACAATTAAATTCGTCTACTACGGGACAATTTATATTAATATACAGGTATCACATCACATTGAAAGACCCATACAAGATATGCACCCACTAACACAAGACGTAAATCCATACAGGAGAGTGTGTAGGCACCATCTGGTTTCTCGGAGACACCAAGTCAACAAATGCTCTAGCATTTTTTAACTAAATCCATCCCAAACCATAATAGCGTAACACATGGTCATATATGCAGGAGCAACAAGTGTGAGGAAACGTGCCCAACCCTTCCACCTGTGCCGGGGATCGAACCACTGACCCTCAGAATGTGTGCTGAGGGTGCTACCAACTAATCCACGGGCCTCTTGAAATAAATGCAGCAATTACGGAGCAAGGGCAATGGGATTTGATCAGGGATTGTTCTGACGTTAAGTTTAATGTAGTCGATCGCAAGACGCCAAATATCGTCTTTCTTAGGTACTAGGATGAGAACAACATTATCGGGTAATTTGATTCTTCATTAACTTCATCACTAAGAAAGGTTTTGAAGAATTATTTTGCAAAGATGTGGCAGTCTGTATATTGTTAATAGGCTTCAATCCCTGCTCAAAGTGAATGCGATAGCTTATATGTGGGGTTCACCTTTAGGAGTGATCTTTTTCTCAGATATTAAAACTGAGAAGTAGAGGGACTTCATACCTATAGTCTGTCAGGGTTAATATTCCGTCTGCCATTGCATAGATGGTACCTGGTAGAAGTTTCAGCAGAGATTTCCTTTGGAAGAACAGCACCTATAAGTTTATTTGCTGACACATCTCCCTCCATTCTCACAGCGAGAGTCAGACAAGGTCAAGCAGTGAAGTGAGGTCAAGCAGTGAAGTGAGGTCAAGCAGTGAAGTGCTCTTCCTGATCTTGATCTCTTTTTTGTGAGCATTAATGACAAAGACTTTTATTCTTCTGCAATATACAGCTTGCAAGAATGGATCAGCAATCACTCCATTGACTCTACAAAAGTCTCCATCTCGTGTAGCACGAGATCTCTATCTCGTGTAGCACGATATCTCTATCTCGTGTAGCACGAGATCTCTATCTCATGTAGCACGATATCTCTATCTCGTGTAGCACGATATCTCTATCTCGTGTAGCACGATATCTCTATCTCGTGTAGCACGATATCTCTATATCGTGTAGCACGATATCTCTATCTCGTGTAGCACGATATCTCTATATCGTGTAGCACGATATCTCTATCTCGTGTAGCACGATATCTCCATCTGAAACGTTGAGAACAAACACCATAACAGCTTTGACGTACCTGAAAAGTGTCCTTTTTTTTATCGTCCAAGCTGTAACTGTACTCAAATACATGATTTTTAAGTAAACAGTCATAAATATGACGTCATATTTTGCGGTATTTTATATTTTTTTCCTTAATTATCATAATAAAACAGCCCTTCCCAGTTCAAACTGTGTCGTGCTCTCTAGACCTGTTTCTGCAGGATCTGTTATATATAATTAATTAAAAAACTAATTAGGTTAATCACACGTTGGCATGTGTTCTTGATCCTCTCTACACAGGATTTTTCTAGGTAATTGGATCTAGTAAATAATACCTGCTCATATTACAATGTTGCCACGTGAGAAGAAGTATAGCAGTTTGAGGGTCACCTGGCCTCTTGTTGTCTGAAAACAGTTTACATTATAATACTGTTAGTGTCGTGGAAACAGGGTGACAAAACGTCCAAGACTGTAGGCAGAAGTGCCGTCAAATTGTCGATAAAACTACCCACTCTTCGTCGAAACTAATTCATTCCAGTTATTTTGACGAGACAGTCACTTTGCATCGTAAGTCATGTGGGCGTATAATAGACGACCAAGCGAGAATTATGGGAACTAATAATTCAATTAGATTTAATAAGAGTGACGTCGCAGGTCTACTAGCTCTCTGATGTTGTCTAATGGTTTAGTCACTTGCTACAGGCAGTCAGATGCGTCCTTTATAGACAATGTTATGACCTTCTCAGGGACAAAGTTTACGTTTATGACCTAGGGTGCTATCAGTCCTGAGGTGCTATCAGTCCTGAGGTGCTATCAGTCCTGGGGTGCTATCAGTCCTGGGGTGCTATCAGTCCTGGGGGTGCTATCAGTCCTGGAAGGATGTTACTAGTTCTAAAGAGTTACAGATGCTGGGGTGTCACAGGTTCTGGGGTGTCACAGGACCTGGGGTATCAAAGGTCCTGGGATATCACAGGTCCTGGGGTAACACAGGTCCTGGGGTATCACAGGACCTAGGATGTCACAGATCCTGGGGTGTCACAGATCCTGGGGTGTCACAGATCCTGGGGTGTCACAGATCCTGGGGTTTCACAGATCCTGGGGTGTCACAGATCCTGGGGTGTCACAGATCCTGGGGTGTCACAGATCCTGGGGTGTCACAGATCCTGGGGTGTCACAGATCCTGGGGTGTCACAGGTCCTGGGGTGTCACAGATCCTGGGGTGTCACAGATCCTGGGGTGTCACAGATTCTGTCATGGTATAGGTCCTGGGGTGTCGCAGGTCTTGAGGTGCCACAGGTCTTGGGGTGCCACAGGTCTTGAGGTGCCACAGGTCGTGGGATGCTACATTATATAGGATGCCACAAGTCTTAGTGTCACAGGTAGTGGGTAGAGGGGTGCCACAGGTAGTGGGGTGCTATTAATATATTAACTACCACGCCCCGGGCTACCCCTGGTGAGTGTCTGACTTATTAACTTAATATATTAATTAAAGCTGCAAGAGAATCTACTTTTCCATGTTGTCTTCTCTACCACGTATGGCATCTCCACCTCACGCGTAAACATATAATGATCTACCTTAATTTTTACAGGGGTAGCCAGCGGAAGGCCTCGGTCAGATGACGAAAAACTCCACCGGCGGGTCGTCTTATGACTAAGACTTGTGTCGTGAAATAATTGTCATGTTTCCTGACCAGTCCTACCTAATCTAACTTAACACGTTTAACTTTAAACGTCATTCTACACTTTCTGACGTCAACACTAATTTTTTTTTATTATTCTTTTGCATTACACTGGAGCCGTCATGAATAATTCGAAGCTTAATACTTTATCAAACTACTGCCAAAAGTTTTACAAAATTCAACGAATTCTGTGATTTATTGTTGTAATTAGAGTTGTATTAATAGCGGGATTTCCAGTCTTGTCCACTGTAATTATATATATATATAATAATTTGTGAGTTGAAAATAAGTATTGTTAGTAACATTTGCTACAAATTCAGCGCCAGAGGGAAGTACAAGTCTTAGTGAGTCTAGTATGCCTTTATGTACACTTAAAAGATAAGGGAGAAGTCATTAACTATTCTTGATTAAATAATATACACGAATCTAAACAGTACAAGTTGAGATTGTTAAATTTCATTTGCTTGTAGATGGCTCGGATCTGGTGTTGAATCTACAAGCATGACTGTACGTGGAGTGCAGGCAACTGTTGCTTGGCTGCGTTTGATGCCTGGAGTCGGTCTTGCTAGTGATCGTGTTGCTACAGCTGCTGTCGTGTACAATGTTGCTTACTCGCTGGTGTTGCTGCTGCTACAAGTGTGGTCGCTGTGCTCTCTGCTACAAGTGTTGCTATGCTGCTGCTTTGCTACAAGTGTTGCTGTTGCTCTGCTACAAGTGTTGCTGTTGCTCTGCTACAAGTGTTCCTGCTCTCTGCTACAAGTGTTCCTGCTGCTCTCTGCTACAAGTGTTGCTGCTGCTCTCCGCTACAAGTGTTGCTGCTACTCTGCTACAAGTGTTGCTGCTGCTCTACTACAAGTGTTGCTTCTCTCTGCTACAAGTGCTGCTGTTCTTTAGTACAGTTGTTGCTACTCTTTAGTACAGATGTTGCTGCTCTTTAGTACAGATGTTGCTGCTCTTAAGTACAGATGTTGCTGCTCTTAAGTACAGTTGTTGCTGCTCTCTAGTATAGATGTTGATATACATGTGTGCTGTTAATAAGCTGCTGGCACTACTTCCTTCATCTGCTTGCACAGGTGTTTTGTCTGATGGCCAAGGTGCTACTCTGCGGGCACTGCTACTCTGATGATGGCCAAGGTGCTACTCTGCGGGCACTGCCACTCTGATGATGGCCAAGGTGCTACTCTGCGGGCATTGCTACTCTGATGATGGCCAAGGTGCTACTCTGGGGGCACTGCCACTCTGATGATGGCCAAGGTGCTACTCTGCGTGGACTCTAGGTGGACAAAATTAAAGTAAATACTTTATATAATTATAGGATATAAGTTGCATTCAAGGGGCGCACTAAGTATAATGGCGTACCTTACTATAAAGACGTTAGTTTTGCCATTAGAAAGAAACTTCAGTACTAATATTATATTTTTTACCCTCAAATTTCTTTGGATTTTTTTTTCAAGAACGCCTAAACTATAGGTCATATTTTAATTTAAAACAGATTCCCTACACCTTTATGCTCAGATATTGTATATACTTATTAATGCTCCAACTATTCGATGATGTACAAAATTAGAATATATGAACATAAAGGTGTGTTTAAAATCTTGAATAAATGTCATTAGTCACTTAGATTGTTAGTGTTTACATATACACAACTTGAAACCTGATCTTAATAGTAATGAATTCTGTTCTATTCTAGGTGATTTACCGGTATGGATCCCGGTCCGGGTCTCTTCCATTTTGGTGACCCGGCATCTGCCCCCCCCCCCCCCGGGTAGTGAAGTGTCGTAATGATAGTAATGAAAAATCAATTAAACTCTTCACAGTTAAGAATCTGCCATAGATTTTCACTCAAGAAATGTATAGGGAAACCTGATATATATAATAGTTTTTAACTTTTGACATATTAATACATTATTTAGAAATATTTTTCAAAAAAAACTTAATTTTGTGTTTAATATTAAACACTGATATTTATATTATTGAAAAATTTCCATAACATTACGCATGGTTTACTTTATCCATTAAAAATATAATTAGGTTCCGAAATTCTTTGTTTAAGGCACTTACATTTGAAATGTGTTAACTTCAGATTAAAGTTATGGGAGAATTATTCTATTGTTATATTGTATTATTTTTTTTATATTGCTTTAATTTGGTATTTTTTTCATATTTAAGTTCTGACTATTGTAGAATTTAACCTACATTGTTGTATTATTGCACTGGTTGTATAGCATTCACTTTAGATTAATCATTCAAAATTTTTCAGTTTTGTTCTGAAACCTCTAACCTAATTTCGTATGTTAAATTTGTATACAATTTCACATGTTTAATTTGTATACAACTAAGCCTGTTGTAAATCATACAGATTGAATTATGGTAGTTACGCTATATAATTCAATGCTTCTATATATACGTAATTTGAAACATTTTTCAAGACAAGTTTCAGAGCTAATTTGATCCATCATCAGGTACTGTACAAAATTATAAAAAAAATTAGGATCCAGACCTAAACATATGATAAACTTCAACTTAATAAAAGTAAAATATAATAAAAATATAAACTAGAAACAGAGTAACTCTACTGCCTGTTCAGTTTTACAAAGGGAAGGTTTATCTGTAACGGTATAGACAACAACATTCTCTCTACACCAACAGAGACTATCTCTACGCCAACAGAGACTATCTCTACGCCAACAGAGACTATCTCTACGCCGTTTGACACAAGTCTTCCATTTGTAATCAATGGTCAATAGTGTTATTTTGTTTTTTATTTATATTAAATTTCTCTTTTTTTTTACACTAATTTAATGCTTAGTATGTTTACATTAGCATTTGTAATTGATTTTTTCCGATTTTCCAAAGTGCCTAATGGAGGAAGTTTATATATATATTTCGTGCCGAATAGGTAAAACTGGTCACTTAGCAAGAACTCATTTAAAATTCAGTCCTTTCTAAAATTTTCTCTTATACGTTTAAAGATATATTTTATTTCATTTATGTTAAAAAAATTAATAATTTTGTACCAAAAGAACCTTAGAAAACTTACCTAACCTTATTATAACAAGGGCAATTTAATTTAGTCTAATCCAACTAAATTTATTTTAGATAAGTTTACAATAATGTAATAATAAACAAACACAATGAAATATTTTGTTTTCGTTACATTCATATTGATTTTTGCGAAATTATTGCATACTTAAATTTTTACTTCCCTTATTCGGCAAGAGCGTTGCTATTTAAGCGAAAATCCCAAGTTTTACCTATTCGGCACGATATATATATATATATATATATATATATATGTTTAATCCTTATCATATAAGCGGTCTTTATAAAGGTCCTTTCTTTATGATTTCCCTCGTAAAATGAGTGGTACTGCCAAGGAAAATGCAGCACCGTTAACGAAATCAGATTTTGTACATCAAACTCAACTGTGGAAAAGCTTTTTCAGAAAAATAATCCAGCTTAATCCTTGCACTTTCACCATGTTACCGGGCGGGTTGTCTGTACCGGGAAAATGCAATAGATTGACACAAATTTTACATTTTTGTCGAAATCCGCCCGATATTCTTCCACAAATTTTTGCCTGACAACATCTTGAGTATCTATCCAACTGATCGCCTCTCTTTTATCTTGACAATTTCCATTTTCTAGGATTTTAAACTTCACTACTATGAAATGTATCAGATAATTTTACACTATACCCTTCCCACTGTCATTTTGGTTTCTTAGTTCTTAAAATGTCATTACTATGAAATCTAACATTTTTGGAATTCCTTCGATTCCTACGAGTTACGTCTTCAAGACGCCTTCTCGTGTTTCCTCGCACTGTCTGGAATACTTTTATCATTATTATATTTATTGTTCCTTTTCCACGACTTTTCAGTCCACACAGTAGCCATGCACTTATAATGTCCATGTCAACATAGTAATGCCTTTTTTGTTAGTTACCTCTTGTTGCTGCGTCACATCTCTGAAACATCCTATCACTATCCACTTTGTCAATTCCTCTCAGTAATGTATAAGTCGTTACCATGTAACAACCTATCACTCCTGTTCTTCAGTGTCGTCAGGTCGATTTTCCTTAACCTTTCATCGTAGGACATACCCCTTATCTTTGGGACTAGTCTTATTGCAAACCTCTGCACTTTCTCTAAATTTCTTGACGTGCGTGACCAGGTGTGGGTTCCATACTGGTGCTGAATACTCCAATATGGGCCTGACGAACAAGGTGTACAGAGTCTTGAACGATTCCTTACTAAGGTGTCGAAACGCTATTCTTAGGTTTGCTAGGCGCCCATACACTGCACTAGCTATTTGATTGATGTGCGCCTCAGGAGATGTGCTCGATATTATACTCACCCCAAGATCCTTTTCCCTGAGTGAAGTTTGCAGTCTTTGACCCCCACATTTTTTTTTTTTTTGACCCTCCTCAGTCTTTATGAATTTGCACTTGGTGGAGTTAAACTCCAGGAGCCAGTTGCTGGACCAGGCTTGCAGCCTGTCCAGATCCCTTTGTAGTCCTATCTGATCCTCGTCCGATTTAATTCTTCGCATTAGCTTCACATCGTCTGCAAAAGAGACACCTCTAAATCTGTCCCTTCCATCATGTCATTTACATATACCAGAAATAGCACCTACCCCTGTGGAACCCCGCTCGTCACGTACCATGACTCGTTGTTTCCTTCCTGTCAGATATTCTCTGATCCATTGCAATACCTTTCCTATTATTCCTGCTTGCTCCTGTAGCTTTTGCACTAATTAATATCTTGTGTGAACCGTAAGCAGACAGAAGTAACAGAGAAGGCACTGCAGTGAAGCAGAGAATACATGACAGGAAGGAAGCAGCGAGTCATGTTGCGTGTGTGTGTGTGTGTGTCTGTGTCTGTCTTTGTGCTCACCAATATATGGTTGCATGGGTTGAATCTCGGCCCCTGAACCGTTTTCTAAACTGGCCACTACTGGGTTCACTCCCTCCTATCGTGGGCTCTATTAGACCTATAATTATAGCTTGTATTAATATTGGTAGAATTACCGACAATATGTTAAGAAAAAGGACACAAATGCAACTAATGTGACATTTTATTGTGGCAACGTTTCGCTCTCCAGGAGCTTTGTCATAGCTATATATAGACTCAGCGTCCGCCATATTTTCTTCAGGATATCACTTTCTGACCACACTGAACCTGAAGAAAGTTTCTATCGTCTTGGCTGCTCATTTCTGTGAAGATATATGTATTCATTACCGACAAGATGAAAAGACTTGCAAATGCAGAATAATACGATCCTTTATTGACGACGTTTCGCCCACATATTTAACTTAAGTCACAAAAACATTCAATTTTCCTAGGAAAAGGACAACACGGAGACTATAAATAGCCTGGAAAACCCTTAAGGGGGGAGTTTTTAAGTAGTGAGATGAGATCACTTTGGGGGGTGTGAGCTCAGATTCTTATTGCAATAGTTACACCCCATTTTTCTATCCATTTATACTTTTGCAATGAAGTATACCTGATCCTTTTTCTAATAGAAAATTGATTTCCCATTCCTTGCTCTTGCTATTCTTCTCTATTCAACCCTTTTTTTTCTTTTCTACTTGGCTAATCTCAAATTTAAATCTCATTTTGTTAACCACAACTTGTACACAATTCCGGCCGTGACTCACGTAAATAAACCCTGACTCCTAAACACTCACTTTTGTTGCATTTATTCCAGCTTAAGCTAAACTTTATGGAGTCTCCAACCTCTCTTACCTTTCCCCTCACCTCTTTCATTCTCCTTACAGGTGTATTTAAAAATATATTAAACCATGGTGACATAACACACCCCTGTTTAAGGCCTACTTTTACTGCAAAAGCAAAAAATAGATCCCTCTCTCCTAAATACCCTAACCTGAGCCTCGATATCCTCATAAAACCTCTTCATTGCTTTAAGTAACCTACCGCCTATTCCATTCACTTGCAACATCTGCCAGATTGTTTCCCTATAAAGGCAAAGAGGACAAAGAGAGTGTAAGAATTATAGGGACATAAGCCTGTTGAATATGCCTTGCAAGGTGTATGGTAGTTATTACTGAAACAATTAAGAGTAAGGAGAGCAGGATCGCAGATGAACAAAAAGACTTTAAGAAGGGTAGGGGATGTGTAGACCAAGTGTTTACAGGAAAGCATATAAGTAAACAGTAATTTTTCCTGTGTGGGCTGGGCCATCCTAACTGATGGTAAGTCTTAAGTACCAGTAATAAATACTGGAACTACGTCCTTAGAAGCGACTGTAGCAATTGAACCCAATGGAAATATGACAGACAGTCCTCGATGACGCACTGATTTTCTTGGGTTATCCTGGGTGGCTAACTCTCCGTGGTTAAAAAACCGAAGAAATCTTATCTTATATTATCTTGACCCTTTAACAAAATGCTCGACGATATTTTTATTGCACTGCTGAAATCTCTTTATTCAGGCTGACAGACGTAATCACAATGTATGAAATTCATCTTGTGTGATGGAATATGACACGAAAATGTAACTCTTGTTACAGTTACGTAATTATCACTAAGAATAGAATAGCAGCACACTGTTGATATATCTAATAATGCTATAAAATAAATCATGTGCATGCCTAGCGGATACCAGCACTAGTCTTGTCAGTATAAATATATTTTCTTATAAAACTCTTCTCTATCTTGCTTGTTTTATGTTAATGAGGAACAAACAGCCATCCAAGATCAGACTTCTGTCGCCAAAAACCTTAGAACTTTTATTTCCTAACAAAAAACCTGCAGAGAAGTGCCATTACAATTAATATCATTTTCGTCTTGCATTTCAATATAAGGATTATATATTTTTCAAAAAAAAAAATCTCAGATCTTTCGGTGTATCATTAATTTCGTCATGTCATGAAGACAGTATCGTGAGGAACTTCCTTCGTAAGATCCTTGGTAATGTTAGCAGTAATATCAATCTTCACTTCAGGTAAGTGTATCATCATTCTCTTCATGTTTCTGGCTGTACAAAATTCTGTACTCTAGGGTTCAATTAAGGACTCGCCCGTAGTTACAGCTCCTTCCAACTATAATTCCTAGAACATACTAAATGTTACAGGTCAAAATACTAAAACAGATATAAAGGTGAAAATAGATACAGGTAGCAACAAAAACGAGTTGAGGGCGAGAATCGGCCAAAACATTACAAAATAGTTTTTACCTATTTTGAATAATAACTATATTTAGAGTTTCCCTAGAGCAACTGGGTAGGATTAGATATATTACTCGATTATTTTACGTAAATTCATCGTTTTTCAATTACTTTTATAGATTTCTTCATTATAAATGACATTCTTCCCAACTGGGGACACTCAAAGAACTCGAGAATTTTAACAATTTTCAGTAATTTTGATCAGTGAACCAGTGACCTTAAACAGGTTGTTGATCTTTAAGTTCACAACTCGTGGATAATTAAACTAAAAAAAAATAACCATTGTGGAGTGCAAACTGTAGAGTTCGACTAATTTTGATTGCCTTGTGTTGATTTTTATACTATAATAATACAGTAAATGATATTGATAATGTCAGCAACAGTTTATGATGGCTTTGGTGTTCTATAAATCATACAAATCATTTAGTATATCCTGAAAACAAATTAAACAGAAAAAACAGCTAATTCATTTACATGAATTAGAAAAGATATGTATAGTTTTTATATGAATAGAAAGAAATATATATTTCTTCACACATATAAAAGCTAGAGAAAAATGTTAAATAGCATCAAATCTCGAATATCCTCCACCTCAATGGATTTCATTAGATAAGAATAACTATGTCTGTAGCTGGCAGTTGTTAACTCATGACTGCTAATGATGATAATATAAAATCAAAGAGGTATTTGTTGTAGTACGCTACAAGAGATGTCTGGCTCATCTTCCTACATCGGAGTCTTCTACTCTGCTACTGTCACAGCTTTGATTATACTATTAGGAACAAAAATTTATTTTTTATTTGATCATGGGAAGAGAATGAGGTAAATAACGAATTTCTCTCTCTGAAAACAACTTGGCCATTTCTTTAAAATATTTACGTGTAGAAAAGACAGATATTTGAGCACTCGTGGGGGTTGTATTGGGCTTTAATGGAAATTAATGACACGGGGATAAAAGAAGAGGTAGTGGGACTATATAGAGTAGAAATAGGATTTATCACGATAGTATAGTAAAATATCTAATATTTAACAAGGCAGTTCATGAAAAGGTTACAAATAAGATGAACGGAAGTAAATTAACTCTCTTGGGTTTGGTTATCAAAATAATTCAGAGACTCGGATGTGTTTCTATAATGGCCCTTTCTTACACTTTTTACTAACATAACTTTTGCAATAACTTTCATAATTTTGATTATTTTTTTAAAGTGAGTGAACAGTTATTATTTCCACTTTCCAAGTCTAGAACCACACTGTTTCACATCTCAACTCCTCAGTCCCAATGGGAAGGAGTTAGAGCTCTCTGATTGGTTACTTGAGGGTAACGAACAGATTCCTTATTGGATAAAGGCAAATGCCAACAATTTGCCTTTATCCAATCATATGAGGCTTTGGAATGCTAAAGTGATAGAGCTTCGTGGGTAAAATGTCTTCAATCATAACTCAATCATAAGATATAAATTAAACTCTATGTACAGAATCCATTAGATATTATTACAATAATGAAATCAGCATAATATGAAGATGTGGGATACGTCTCCTGAATGATTAGTATTGGTGTGCTCCTAGGCATGGCGCATTTGAACTGGAGCATCAAAATAAGTATTTATGCTCAGTTGATGGAACCTGTATGGTAACAATTACTTGAATAAAGTGAAAAAAATAAATCATAGATCTGCTATACAGAAACCAAACTTGGAAAGTAGTTAAGGTAAACTACCAAGGGAGGAGAGTGTAAATGCTTCAGCTCCTCCTCTAAATTCTCTGCATTTTTTACATTTTTTTTCCTCGACAGCGATCAAAAAAAAAAATATTGCCAGCCTTGACGTGAACACAGTTCTCGCCCCTACATTTTATACTCACTCGCTGACTCCTAAACCTTCCGTTATTTTATTTTTATATTAGATTTGCATAAGCTAAGGCCTTATAGAGCAATTCCAGAATATTGCACTTTTTATTTCAATTGGATTTTCTGGACTCTACGTTTGAAAAAAATATATGTTGCTTCTAAAGTTTGGAGTGGGCACATATGTATTTTGTCTGTAACCTTATTTATTTATGCTCCCACTTTTGTCCTTTAAACTTATATTAGGTTATATTTTCTCACCTTCAGGTAAGCTTCAAAATTAATAAGCCTAATACTGTCAATTCCGCTAGCCTACAAAATTTTACTTTTTATCTACTTAAGAAACCAAATTGGTTGTTTTAAGCAAACTCTGATCCTCTATCATATATCTCAGCTTGTGTAGTCTCTGTCGCGAAAGGTTTTATAAATTTTATGATCAATATTTTTGGCTGTATTAGTTTGAAAAATCACGCGATATGTGTTACTTAATGATCATAGGTGTTATATATATTAAGTGTAATGCGTGCAGTGACAAAACTAATCTTCGTAAGTGTAAATTGATTTCCATACGGCCATAAGAACATTTACATCGCATTTTTCAGGCTTTTGGTCTAATGTTCAGTGTTGAACATGGTTCTCCCGCACCAGTGTTCAGCAGTAGTCAGCCATCAAACTGATCGTTAGGTTCCCGATATCTCTTGTCCATGCAGGCTGTCTTAAATAGGTGAGTACAAATAGGAATCACGTCTGTCTCGCGCTCAGCAGAGACAAACGTGAGGATCAAACATCCAGCCACTACGTCTTGTGCTGGATGACCCACGTGGGTTTAGCGCTTAACATGAATTAAATGAATGAAAAAATGAATACAGACCGTCTTGGTGAAATCATTTACAGTGTTCATCACTAATGTCACCGAGGTTATGCGGGAAAGTCAAAGTGTGACTTTGTGAGTTGTCACAAAGTCAGCTACGGACATCGCAACAGAATGATTTTACGAAGGATCTGTGACAAGTTTGTGTCAGCGGCATCAACTGTGAGTCGACTGTCTCATTAGCTCTGGAAGCTTTCATGGAACATCTATTCTCATTTCCCCTAAAAGACACATAGTTATGTAATATTTGACTTTGAAAGGTATGAGAGCTTGGGCCGAGGATGAGGAAGGAAGGTCATAGTTGGTGGTAATGATGCAAACATTACATAGAAGCATTGTTTGTAAAATCATACAGTTTTATGCTCCGTATATAAAGGGTAACAGCGTTAAGTCTGCTGCTTGTAAGGACCACGGTTCGAGTTCCCATCAATCATTCTTCTGTCACTTCCGTTGATGAGTGCGATACAGAGGAAACAATCCCAGATCACTACCGTTGATGGATGTGAAGCACTGACAATAATCATAGCTCACTACCGTTGATGATAGAGATGCATAGACAATCCCAACCGTTGATGGCGGAGATGCATAAACAATGCCGTTGATGGCTGTGATGCACAGACAGTAATCCCAGGTCGCTATCGTTGATGGTTGAGTGAGTACGTAAGGTAGGGAGAGGGAAAGGAGAGGAGTGGTGAGTGTAACCTGTGTCAATCGTGTTTATGATAATGGTAGGGTAAGGTGGGGCGAGAAACACCAGAAGAGGGGTGAATATAACTTATTTCATCTTGTTTGAGAGGTGGGAAGGGTTAGGAAGGGGAAGGGAAGGGCGAACAGAATAATAGCTCCAGCCTGTCTTGAAGGTGTGTTGGGTGGTGGTTCTTGAAGGTCTAGTGTGTGTTGAGACGAAGCGTCATAGAGAAGACTCAGTAGTGGTATTTGTTAATATGGGAAGATTAACTGATTTTAGTTTCTGTGAAACTGGTAAAGTACTCCGATGGCAGAAATTTTGTGACTCTGGGGATCAAATCTTAGTAAAAATGTGAAACTCAGTGAGGCAAACTGTCAGAGTATATTGGATGCAAAATGAGTTTATCGAAGGAGATATTCAACAACTGTCCAGTGAATGGTCTATCTAACTACTAGAAAATATAAAAAATCTCATCATGATCTTGTTGACCCGAGAACATGATTCATCTTTTACATAGAATCACAGATGGTACAAGGCAGAATTACTGAGACATACATATATTCTACTTTTCTCAAGTACATAATAATATATCACTTTCAGGAACAATTGGGGAGTGACTTTTAGATATAATTTTCCTAAATGTAATTATTACTAGCTTATTATTTAGTGGTTATAAAGGGGTGACTTTAAAAGACAGTTTTGTTTAGCTAGGTTGTTGATTCGCATAAAAGGCGATACAGTCTCTTAGGAGAAGTGTATATTAAAAGTAAGTGTTTTGCAGTGTTTGTTGTCGAGTAGGTACAAGATACGCTTCACTTCTGTTGGAATCATAGCTTCCTTGTTTGCAAGATTTCCCACGTGACTCTTCTGTTTACCTATGAATAAATACATGGAGTTTGCTTCCATCACTCACCCTCATGTTCTCAGTCTTCTTTATAGGTACTCTTTGAACCATTGCTCACTTTTCATTGCCACCGTTTGTGCCTTAAGTTTGTGAATAAGTCTGTTATGGTAAAAATGTCGAATGCCTTCTGGTAATTCAAGATGACGCTGTCGTGAGCACTCACGTTCTGTGTCTGCTGTTGCAGAGATCTACCTCTTGGGCCCTTGCCATATTTTTCTTGGTTGTCTGGTGTGACTAAGCATTGTTTGGCTCTATCTTAATTAGTTTTCAATCTATGTACAAGGTTAACTTTTACTATATAACCCTCTTCGCAAACTCTGCATCTCTACTTAGTCAGGTGAAACTGAAGTTCTAGAGGATGTACTAAGAACCTGCACTGTACGCATTAGGTCAAGCACCTAAATTACTGTACTTCCTGTAATGCAGGCGAGAAAGAAGCATCACAGTCCACAACTGAAAAATCCTAGAGGGACTGGTCCTAGATCTGCACACACAAATCAGTCCCTACGAAAAACTAGGCAGACGGTGCAACATATCCTCAGTGAAAAGTAGATGTGCCATGAGTACACTAAGAGAAAACACAATAAATGTCAGGGGCCCAAGATTGTTCAACAACCTCCTATCATATATAAGGGGAATTACGAATTGACCCCTGGATGTCTTCAATAGGGAACTGGACAGATACCTAAAGTCAGTACCCGATCAGCCAGGCTGTGGTTCGTACGTTGGATTGTGCGGCCAGCGGTAAGAGTCTGGTTGATCCACCGGGAGGTTTGTCGAGGACCGGGCCGCAGAGACCTTGATCCCTGGAACAACTTCCAGGTAATAGTCTATGCCGATAAATTTTCTCCTTTCCTTGGACTTATGTGATTGGTAATAATATAATAGCCATATAATATAAAACAGACTCTGTGCTTGGGGATTGTTTCCGGGTGTATAGGAAAATAGGAACACATACAAACAAGAAAAAACATAAGATCAACAGCTTTCTATGTTGCAACAATAAATCTCAAGATGCAGTTGCAAAGACCTGCAAATAATAATAAAACTCATACAAGGAAAATGAATATGAATACATGAACTTGAAATATAATTAATGTATTTCACGACTAAGTAGAGTACATCCACCTCATCATCAGCTGTTCCCTAGTCAGAATATTCAAGCATAAAACACAAACTTTATGAATAATAAAACTTAATGAACATTAAAATGTCCCACATAGTTCTAAAAGTTAAGAATCAGCTTCAGTTGTGTCATACTGCCAAGCGTACACCGACTGACTCTTAAAAGACATTGAAAACAAACTTTAGAACACAAGTAAAATAGAAATTACTCTAAACTGTGTATGTATTTAATCCAATCCCTTGTTTGATCATTAATGGATCAGTGTTGGATCATTAGTGGATAATATGTGGATCAAAGTTTTATCATTGTTGGATCACTGGTGGATCATTGTTGAATTATTGGTGAATCATTGATGGCCTTGTTGCATAGACAACAGTTCCAGATTACTTCCGTTTATGACTATGATTCACAAACATCCGCCAGTCATTACTGATGGCTGTGATGCACAGACAATACGTGTGACTACCATTGATGGCTGTGATGCACAGACAATACGTGTGACTACCATTGATGGCTGTGATGCACAGACAATACGTGTGACTACCATTGATGGCTGTGATGCACAGACAATACGTGTGACTACCATTGATGGCTGTGATGCACAGACAATACGTGTGACTACTGTTGATGGCTGTGATGCACAGACAATACGTGTGACTACCATTGATGGCTGTGATGCACAGACAATACGTGTGACTACTGTTGATGGCTGTGATGCACAGACAATACGTGTGACTACTGTTGATGGCTGTGATGCACAGACAATACGTGTGACTACTGTTGATGGCTGTGATGCACAGACAATACGTGTGACTACTGTTGATGGCTGTGATGCACAGACAATACGTGTGACTACTGTTGATGGCTGTGATGCACAGACAATACGTGGGACTACTGTTGATGGCTGTGATGCACAGACAATACGTGTGACTACCGTTGATGGCTGTGATGCACAGACAATACGTGTGACTACCGTTGATGGCTGTGATGCACAGACAATACGTGTGACTACCGTTGATGGCTGTGATGCACAGACAATACGTGTGACTATCGTTGATGGCTGTGATGTACAGACAATACGTGTGACTACTGTTGATGGCTGTGATGCACAGACAATACGTGGGACTACTGTTGATGGCTGTGATGCACATAAAATACTTGTGACTACCGTTGATGGCTGTGATGTACAGACAATACGTGTGACTACCGTTGATGGCTGTGATGCACAGACAATACGTTTGACTACCGTTGATGGCTGTGATGTACAGACAATACGTGTGACTACCGTTGATGGCTGTGATGCACAGACAATACGTGTGACTACCGTTGATGGCTGTGATGCACAGATAATAATACCAGCTGATTACCGTTGATGGCTGTGATGCACAGACAGGTCACTCCCATTATCGGTTGTAATGTACAGACTACGGTCCTAGGTCACTATCGTTGATAGTTATGATGCACAACGTCCCCAGGTTACTTACGTTGATGGCTAGCATGTATGGACAAGTCCCAAGTCACTAACAACAATACACTAGCACACTTACAGCAATACACTAGCCCACTATTAATACACTAGTCAACTAACAACAATACACTAGCGCATTAACAACAATACGCTAGCGCACTAAGAACAATAATAAATATTTTAATATATCAAATAGTGTAAATCCACTAGGAAGCCCAAACCGCTGTGTAGCCTGTGTGGAAGTCGTCTTTCTTGAACTTATTTTAAGGCAACTTGTGCTCTGGGTTGTTTACCCTGACGTTTTTCTGACGAAGCAGCAGTGGTGGTGTGAGAACCAGGGGCTCAGGTTGTTTACCCTGCAGCAGTGGTGTGAGAGCCAGGGGCTCAGGTTGTTTACCCTGCAGCAGTGGTGTGAGAGCCAGGGGCTCAGGTTGTTTACCCTGCAGCAGTGGTGTGAGAGCCAGGGGCTCAGGTTGTTTACCCTGCAGCAGTGGTGTGAGAGCCAGGGGCTCAGGTTGTTTACCCTGCAGCAGTGGTGTGAGAGCCAGGGGCTTAGGTTGTTTACCCTGCAGCAGTAATGTCAGAGCCAGGGGCTCAGGTTGTTTACCCTGCAGCAGTGGTGTGAGAGCCAGGGGCTCAGGTTGTTTACCCTGCAGTGGTGGTGTGAGAGCCAGGGGCTCAGGTTGTTTACCCTGCAGCAGTGGTGTGAGAGCCAGGGGCTCAGGTTGTTTACCCTGCAGCAGTGGTGGTGTGAGAGCCAGGGGCTCAGGTTGTTTACCCTGCAGCAGTGGTGTGAGAGCCAGGGGCTCAGGTTGTTTACCCTGCAGCAGTGGTGGTGTGAGAGCCAGGGGCTCAGGTTGTTTACTCTGCAGTGGTGGTGTGAGAGCCAGGGGCTCAGGTTGTTTACCCTGCAGCAGTGGTGTGAGAGCCAGGGGCTCAGGTTGTTTACCCTGCAGCAGTGGTGTGAGAGCCAGGGGCTCAGGTTGTTTACCCTGCAGCAGTGGTGTGAGAGCCAGGGGCTCAGGTTGTTTACCCTGCAGCAGTGGTGTGAGAGCCAGGGGCTCAGGTTGTTTACCCTGCAGCAGTGGTGTCAGAGCCAGGGGCTCAGGTTGTTTACCCTGCAGCAGTGGTGTCAGAGCCAGGGGCTCAGGTTGTTTACCCTGCAGCAGTGGTGTGAGAGCCAGGGCTCAGGTTGTTTACCCTGCAGCAGTGGTGTCAGAGCCAGGGCTCAGGTTGTTTACCCTGCAGCAGTGGTGTGAGAGCCAGGGGCTCAGGTTGTTTACCCTGCAGCAGTGGTGTGAGAGCCAGGGGCTCAGGTTGTTTACCCTGCAGCAGTGGTGTGAGAGCCAGGGGCTCAGGTTGTTTACCCTGCAGCAGTGGTGTGAGAGCCAGGGGCTCAGGTTGTTTACCCTGCAGCAGTAATGTCAGAGCCAGGGGCTCAGGTTGTTTACCCTGCAGCAGTGGTGTGAGAGCCAGGGGCTCAGGTTGTTTACCCTGCAGCAGTGGTGTGAGAGCCAGGGCTCAGGTTGTTTACCCTGCAGCAGTGGTGTGAGTGCCAGGGGCTCAGGTTGTTTACCCTGCAGCAGTGGTGTGAGTGCCAGGGGCTCAGGTTGTTTACCCTGCAGCAGTGGTGGGAGTGCCAGGGGCTCAGGTTGTTTACCCTGCAGCAGTGGTGTGAGTGCCAGGGGCTCAGGTTGTTTACCTGCAGCAGTGGTGTGAGTGCCAGGGGCTCAGGTTGTTTACTCTGCAGCAGTGGTGTGAGTGCCAGGGGCTCAGGTGTGATCACATTACTAGAGATAGTCCTATTGACTCAGTAAATTTGTGGAGTCAATGGTATCCGAATAAAAAAAAATAGACGGAAATGTATTTTATTTCAAATAATGAAATTAAAATATATAAATTAAATTTACTTTTCAGGGCAGTGATATATTTTAGAAAATTTACTATCTTAAGTGTATTTTGTTTCACTAGAGATAAGATATATATACCCCGAGAAGTGTGTGTCAGTGCACATAGTGAGTCTGCATTAATCCCCATTTTTTATAGGGATTAAAGTTTGGCGAGTGGTAAACAAGTTAAATACAGTGTAAGTAATCTTCGTGTAGTCGATAAGCTTAAAACTCCATCAACCAACCAACCAACCAACATGCAACCTTAATACTTATTTGTGCAGTATGTAGAATGTAACCCAAATTATCTAATCATTAATAAATTCTCAAGATCAGTTTTAAATTTAATAATGAACTTTCGCTCATAGGAAATCTTCAGAGATGAGCCGAGTGTCCATCAGCATCACCGACATTACTAATGATCTCTCCTTTTATTAGTCTTCCCTTCATATTCTCAGTTGTCTCAGACCTCATCCTCATATTCATGTCTACTCTGATTTTTTCGGGAACTTGAGTGTTAGTTATGGCCCGAAAGTGTTGCCGCTTCATCACGTTTCGTCCATACTCCAGTAATTCATCGTTCTGGGTCTCCTGCGATGCTTGTATGTTATCATCTCGGCTTACTGCTACAAGGATCTTCGGTTACTCATATTTAATCCTCAGTTAAGAACATTGTCACTTCGCAGTTTGACCCCATCATTACGACCCTCAACTTGTGTCTGGTTTGCCTTCTCCACTCTCCTAATATAGTGGTGGATGTGTATGTTTACCTGTCTATCCAACTCTCAACTTTTATTGAGCCTGACCTTCTGCTTCCTTGTCTGACGTTCACCCTATGACGGTCAAACTTCCAAAAAGTCCCGCTTTCTTGACTTTTTGTTCTGCTTTGCTGACCTGTCTTCATCCATTGTGAACGAAATCCCTTGCAAATCGTCCGTTTTTCATATTGAAGTCTCGCCATTCTCTTCCTCAGATAAAGAGTGAGTGTTCATGTAGCATCTGATCCTAAGATCTGTGGTCTTTCCATGAATATCCATAAACTCCCTCGTAACTTACCAAATACGTGGCAAATATTCTGACCCTCAACGGTGGTTTTTCTATCCAACTTCCTGCTTGTTCCTTTACGGTTTTCTATCCAACTATCTGTTTTTCCTTTACGGTCTTCCTTTCCTACAGACCAGTTTCGACAACCATTTACCAGAGACTCGCTCTCTATCTCCAGTCCTCTGTATTTGTGCTTTGCGCTAAATCCTGACTTTTCTGATCCTTTCTTGATTATGGACTTTTGTTCCTTTAATTTCATTTTCATATTTTTCCTTCTTTGAGAGCGAAAAATTATCATTGAATACAGAGGAAATCTGTAAAAGCTTCTTGTATTATTTTCCATTTTTTTTCTTATGTTTGCAATTTCTTATACGAGGCTAAAGTTGGCAAACCATTAGTGTCCCTCTCCCTCTGGCAATGTTGTTTTACTACACGTTGACTTATGTACTTCATGAGGTTCACTTATGTACTTCATGAGGTTCACTTATGTACTTCATGAGGTTCACTTATGTACTTCATGAGGTTCACTTATGTACTTTATGAAGTACACTTGTTGTGCTTCATGTTTGCACTAATACGCTTTACACTGTAGTATTACAATATTCTTCAGGCTTTGTTTATTTCAATACATATTTTTGTTTTTTCTTCATACCAGTCTTCTTCCCACCTCTTAAGATCTGGAGAATACCTGGAGGGTGTTCCTCGCGGATCAGGGTATGTTCAACCAAGCTGTTACTTCCGGCCGCTCGCAAACCAATGTACGAACCACAGCGCGGCTGGTCAGGTACTGACTTTTGTGCCTTTCCAGCTCCCTTTTGAAGACAGATAAAGGTCTATTGGCAATCCGTCTTAGGTATGGTGGGAGGCAGTTGAACAGGCGTGGGTCCCTGACACTTATTGTGTTTTATCTTAGTGTCCTCATGGCACCCTTGTTTTTCATTGGGGGGATGTTGCGCCAACTGCCGAGTCGTTTGCTTTCAGAAAGAGTGATTTCCGTGTGTAGATATGGGACTAGTCTGTCCAGGATTTTCCAAGTGTATATTATAATGTATTTTTCTCGCTTGCGTTCCAACATGTACAGGTCAAGGGGCTTCAGTCGTTCCCAATACTTCACGTGATTTATTGTACTTATACGTGTAGTGAAAGTTTTGTATATTCTGCAGGTCTGCAGTGTCGCCTGCCTTGAAAGGGCCGTTAGCGTACAATAGTATTCCAGCCTTGAAAGAACAAGCGATCTGAAGAGAACCATCACCTGCTTTATATCCCAAGTTTTTAAGACTGATGAACTAGACTGGAGCCTCAGGTCTTCTCTTTACCCGAATCCTTCCAGCGTGACGTTGATGGTTGTCATTTTCTGTAAGACTGACCTTATTGCTATACCCTTGTACTACACTAAACTAGTACTCAACTTGGTAAGTTCTAGGTATTTTGGATGCTTGTAAGCAATCAGTCTTGTATAATAGCTGAGTGCTACTATATATTGTCTGTGTCTTAATAAAATATAATATAAATATACGGGATTAAATCTGATTAAAGCTCATTCTACAAGCCCTATATGATCCATAAAGTTTTACAAATAATTTTATTGTTAACTATATATAATTCATGACTCGATGGTTTGAGGTGAGTGAAGCAACTTAGCCACTGGGACGGTCAACGCGACACCAATAATTCACAACCTAGCCACTGGGACGGTCAACGCGACACCAATAATTCACAACCTAGCCACTGGGACGGTCAACGCGACAACAATAATTCACAACCTAGCCACTGGGACGGTCAACGCGACAACAATAATTCACAACCTAGCCACTGGGACGATCAATGCGACACCAATAATTCACAACTTAGCCACTGGGACGATCAATGCGACACCAATAATTCACAACTGAGCCACATGTAGTAAATGAAACATCGATAGTCTCTAACCCCAGTTGACTATTACCAGCATGGAACCGATATTTAATTACGGAGGTCAAGGTCTGTGTTCATGAACTTAGAATCCGTGCCGTTGTTTCCTTTGGAAAAAAAAATGGTCAAGCTGACTGTGTTGAAGAGAAAATTTCATTATGATTTTAGACATACTTCTCACACCTAATGTGCATACTGTAAATAAATTATAAAAAAGCTCCGACTTTTAACGGAAACTAACCTATTTCACCAACGTGGATTTTATTTTACTCTTGTACTAACCCCCACCTCCACTAACCCCTACCTTCGCGCACCCCTGCCCCTCGCTCCTACTATCGCACATCGCTTAGGGTTATAGAGTTTAAATTGATATTAATAATTATAGTAATAATCGTACTGGATGACATATCGATTTACAGGCAACCTGAAGCAATGTTCTTTATATCCATTTTCAAAGAAAAAAAAACAAAGGTAAACACGAGCATAAACAGCGTGTTGCACTATTACGATAAGTTTGTGCCCACTGGCACCTTGATGTCATAGTTCATAAACTATTCAGGAAGAAAGAGTGATCATGAATCACCCATGGCATGGTAGAGTAAGTAGTAGTAGTAATAATAGTAATAGTAATAGTAGGAGTAGTAGTAGTATCTTAAGCATAGACATTCAAACTCTACGCTATGGTTAACTTCTTAAGTCAGTTTTGAACCCGGCAGTGAAGACATGGACAGGGAAGAAAGCTTTGTACTATCATGACACAAACTGAGGTAGCTAAACTTGTTAATCCTTTTCAACAGATAACGTAAATGTAGAATTGGAGCATTTCCAACCTCGCCCAGTTAGATTATACACCCAGTAGAGACAATGGATACAAATGGAAGCTTCAGAGACATGGTTCTCATTCCAGTGAGATTGCGCATACATCTATTGCTAATGCCTGTAGTTAAATGGGTCGGGAGTGTGTGCTGATCTAGGAGTTTGTTAAACAATGTTTTTTTGGAGATCTGTTGACATGTCTCCTTTGTGTGGTGTGTGGTGGCTGTTCAACTGTTTTCGTGTGGATCAAGTCTCTGGATCTGGCCTCGCTTCTTAAAATACAGTCGCAGGCATTATTTGTTCACTGCCTCTCTGTCTGGCCTCCATAGTGTGGGATTTAAGATTTGTTACTGTAATTACAAGACAATGCTTATTCTGCATCTACGATCTGGGATTGTCAGCCACCGTCCACTACCCGCTTTCGATATGACCGCTTCTTGTGAGACTTAACATAATTTGTAAATGTTCAAAGGTTCTAGTTTCACAGAGTTAAAAAGAGTTAAGCTGTCAAAATCAACGACATATCTGTATTCTTCACCAAAAGTTGCTCCTGTCTTACTTCTTTTACCCTGTCGTAGAACTCCAGTAAACTTGTGACGCAGGATTTCCCATCGCTGAAACCGTGCTGATTGTAATGTATGTAGTTATCTGAAGGTTAAGACCTCAGCTAAACAATATTTACAAGTCCTCTGATAATCTATGGATGGTCATATTTTATGTATATCTTCCGTGGACTGCACACTACCCAGCTGTCATGATGGTTCCGTGAAGCCACTCTACCCAGCTGTCATGATGGTTCCGTGAAGCCACACTACCCAGCTGTCATGATGGTTCCGTGAAGCCACTCTACCCAGCTGTCATGATGGTTCCGTGAAGCGGGGCCAATGACTACTACAAGTTTATTTTATCTGTTGCATAAGCAGTACGAACATTATATCTATAATTTACAGAATAATAATAATATAATAATAAGAATAATAATGAATGCAAAATATTATCATGATAAAAAGTGCATAATGACAACCTACATTTTATAAGCTACGATCAGTATCTTCGATTGTGTTTTACCACACCTAGCGTAACCCAGCAAGGTAGTGTGACCCAGCATGGTAATGTGACCCAGCATGGTAGTGTGACCCAGCATGGTAGTGTGACCCAGCAAGGTAGTGTGACCCAGCAAGGTAGTGTGACCCAGCAAGGTAGTGTGACCCAACAAGGTAGTGTGACCCAGCAAGGTAGTGTGACCCAGCAAGGTAGTGTGACCCAGCAAGGTAGTTTGACCCAGCATGGTAATGTGACCCAGCATGGTAGTGTGACTCAGCAAGGTGTGACCCAGCATGGTAGTGTGACCCAGCAAGGTAGTGTGACCCAGCAAGGTAGTGTGATCCAGCAAGGTAGTGTGACCCAGCAAGGTAGTGTGACCCAGCATGGTAATGTGACCCAGCATGGTAGTGTGACTCAGCAAGGTGTGACCCAGCATGGTAGTGTGACCCAGCATAGTAGTGTGACCCAGCAAGGTAGTGTGACCCAGCAAGGTAGTGTGATCCAGCAAGGTAGTGTGACCCAGCATGGTAATGTGACCCAGCATGGTAGTGTGACTCAGCAAGGTGTGACCCAGCATGGTAGTGTGACCCAGCATGGTAGTGTGACCCAGCATGGTAGTGTGACCCAGCATGGTAGTGTGACCCAGCATGGTAGTGTGACCCAGCATGGTAGTGTGACCCAGCATGGTAGTGTGACCCAGCATGGTAGTGTGACCCAGCAAGGTAATGTGACCCAGCATGGCTGTGTGATCAAGCAAGGTAGTGTGACCCAGCAAGGTAGTGTGACCCATCATGGTAGTGTGACCCAGCAATTTACTGTGACCCAGCAAGAACACCGACCATCACCAAGCAAGGTAATGTGACCCAGCATGGTAGTGTGACCCAACATGGTAGTGTGACCCAGCATGGTAGTGTGACCCAGCAAGGTAGTGTGACCCAGCAAGGTAGTGTGACCCAGCAAGGTAGTGAGACCCAGCAAGGTAGTGAGACCCAGCAAGGTAATGTGACCCAGCAAGGTAGTGTGACCCAGCAAGGTAGTGTGACCCAGCAAGGTAGTGTGACCCAGCAAGGTAGTGTGACCCAGCATGGTAATGTGACCCAGAAAGGTAGTGTGACCCAGCAAGTTAGTGTGACCCAGCAAGAACACCTACCATCACCCAGCATGGTAATGTGACCCAGCATGGTAGTGTGACCCAGCATGGTAGTGTGACCCAGCATGGTAGTGTGACCCAGCAAGGTAGTGTGACCCAGCAAGGTAGTGTGACCCAGCAAGGTAGTGAGACCCAGCAAGGTAGTGAGACCCAGCAAGGTAATGTGACCCAGCAAGGTAGTGTGACCCAGCAAGGTAGTGTGACTCAGCAAGGTAGTGTGACCCAGCAAGGTAGTGTGACCCAGCATGGTAATGTGACCCTGAAAGGTAGTGTGACCCAGCAAGAACACTGACCGTCTCCCAGCAAGGTAATGTGACCCATCAAGGTAGTGTGACCCAGCAAGGTAGTGTGACCCAGCATGGTAGTGTGACCCAGCAAGGTAGTGTGAACCAGCAAGGTAGTGAGACCCAGCAAGGTAGTGAGACCCAGCAAGGTAATGTGACCCAGCAAGGTAGTGTGACCCAGCAAGGTAGTGTGACCCAGCAAGGTAGTGTGACCCAGCAAGGTAGTGTGACCCAGCATGGTAATGTGACCCAGAAAGGTAGTGTGACCCAGCAAGTTAGTGTGACCCAGCAAGAACACCTACCATCACCCAGCATGGTAATGTGACCCAGCATGGTAGTGTGACCCAGCATGGTAGTGTGACCCAGCATGGTAGTGTGACCCAGCAAGGTAGTGTGACCCAGCAAGGTAGTGTGACCCAGCAAGGTAGTGAGACCCAGCAAGGTAGTGAGACCCAGCAAGGTAATGTGACCCAGCAAGGTAGTGTGACCCAGCAAGGTAGTGTGACTCAGCAAGGTAGTGTGACCCAGCAAGGTAGTGTGACCCAGCATGGTAATGTGACCCTGAAAGGTAGTGTGACCCAGCAAGAACACTGACCGTCTCCCAGCAAGGTAATGTGACCCATCAAGGTAGTGTGACCCAGCAAGGTAGTGTGACCCAGCATGGTAGTGTGACCCAGCAAGGTAGTGTGAACCAGTAAGGTAGTGTGACCCAGCAAGGTAGTGTGACCCAGCAAGGTAGTGTGACCCAGCAAGGTAGTGTGACCCAGCAAGAACACCGACCATCAGCCATTGAAAATCTTTCCTGTCTGAAGTGTGCAGACATCACACTTCAAATGACTCTCCCAAGTTCATCTCCACCGTTCCTTCAAGATCTACTTTTCACTTCCATGACTCAAATACGGCCTATGACTTCCCTTGAGCCTTTTCGTAAAATGTTATCTTGCTTGCATTCCGAAAGCACGACAAGTCTTTAAGACTAACTGTCTCCATTCATATTTAACACACACGTGCTGGATGCTTAAGTCCCGTCCACTTAAAACCATCACGCCCTCCCACCAATCCTTCTAGCGACGACCCCTACCCAATCGTCTATCAGCCCAGGATTTATAGGCTTTGATAATCTTAGTCTGTTGCATCCTCAAAGACCCTCAATAACCACTCGTTGACTCTCTGAGTATACCTTCGTAACACCACACATTACTCTCAGATACGACATCTCTCCCTCCAGCCTATTCTTTCACATCTAAATAAAAGTGATGTGCCATTGTACTCTACTACATTTTCAGCTTTGCCTCCATAAATATATTTCTTTATAGATTCCTCAGTGTGTCACTAACCTTTTCCCTTCATTATTGTATGATTCAACTTGTCCTTCATAGACCAAAATGCCGCCATTTGCACTCTCAAATATCTAAATACATTCATATCCTCTAGTCTCATCCCTAAACTTGATATCCAGTTTTCATTGACATAATTTTTTTTTTTTGGCAATTGTATCACCTTCCATTTTTTCTACGTTCACTTTGTTTTAGTGTTCACACACATTCTCAAACTCCTTCGCCAGTCTTTGTTATTTATCTTCGGTATCTTCCACAGGCAAAGAGCAACTGTCAGAGCTTCCAATTCGTATAAGATTCATTAAATTTTTATTGCACAAATCTCCCCAACATTCTAGCATTTACAGTACTTCTTTTACAACCCCGTCTATAAATATATTATACCATGGGGACATACATCCCTGTCTTAGGCACTTCTCTCATACATAACCTAACTGGAATCTGACTCTCAGCATAAAAATTAGTTTCTGTTTTCAATAACTTATGACTTATTCCATACATTTGCATCTGCCATGTCTTTAACCAATCTACTCAGTCATTGGCCTTTTCTAAATTAATAATTGAGAGGGTTTCTTAATTTATTGTTTACTTGAAGTTCAGCTTCAGTGGCAAAACTTCGTCTACACTTCCTCTATCCTTCTTAAATCCTCATTATTATTCTGAAATTTTGCTTCCTGTTTTAACCTTAATTTTTTCAGTGATAATTCTGCGACAACTTTCTGCTGTTGTTACTGCTGTTGCTGTTACCGCTGCTGTCACTATTGCTGTCACTATTGCTGGTTCGGCAGTAGATGCTGCTGTTTTTACTGTTGCTGCTGTTTTTACTAATGTTACTACTGCCGCCGCTGCTGTTACAGCCCTTGTTATAGTTACTGTTATCGCTGTTGCTGCTGTCGCTACTGTTTTACTGCTGTTATTTCTGCCGCTGTTACTGCTGCCCTTCTGCCGCTGCTGTTACTGCTATTGCTTCTGCCGTTGCTGTTGATACTACTGTTGTTTTTGCCGCTACTGTTATTGCTGTTGCTTCTGTCACTTTTATTGTTACTGCTGTTGCTTTTGTTGCTGTTATTGTTACTGCCGTTGCTTATGTCGCTGTTATTGTTAGTGCTGTTTCTTCTGTCACCGCTGCTGTCGTTGCTGCTAAAGTTGTTGTTACTGCTGTTGCTGCTGCTGTTGTTGCTGCTGCTGTTTCCAATGTTCATCGTTTACATGTTATTGTTGTCGTGAGAACATTTGTACTTTGCCGGTGGTGCAAAAAAAATCCACCAAAATGTATAACCAAATATTGTAAACAATAATAATAATATACTAAAAATGAAATTGAAATTGGCCCTGAACATGGAGGTCATTTCCTGAACGTGTTTCACTCTGAAGAAAATTAAAACTTTAATCTCGTCAATCATTTATGCAACTACGTAAATAAATATTGACTTCAAATACACTGCTTTGTAAACATATGAAATTACTGTGTGAAGCTGATTAGTTTTGGCGGAGTTATTTTCTAGACTGGCTTTTATGTGTTCCATGTTACAAATTAACTTTTTCTGAAATCTTTCAGTGTTAATTTAGTCAGTAATATGATTGTACAAAGTGTCCATACACCGTGGGGCGTGTACTTCTGTGTATATATCATGTGAGCTTAATCCTAATTCAGGATATTAACAGCAGTAATGAACTAAGTAACCAGGCAGAATGAAGGAGAGCAGCTCCCATGAAGCAACCACAGTCTGTTATCGCTCCTATTTCCAGGAGGAAATAGGAGCGATAACAGAGAGACAAAGAAGTACAGCATACTAGAGTGCTAGACGTAATACATGTTACAGAGAAGAGACGGGGAAACTGGTATGCGAGCGAGATACCTAGAAGGTAATAGGGCTTGATAATATTTTTCCATGGGTCCAGAGTAAGAGAGCGGAAGCACTGAGTTAGCCACTACCTAAAATCAACACAATCTTCGACACAGGGTAACTGCCGGAGGTGTGGAATACAATAGAGTCCTAGTTTTTAAGAAATGGGACGGACGGGCAGTGTTAAACTTTAGACCATTATTCCTCACAAGCTTAGTAAGGTTATTGAGAGTATCAGGAATAAAGAGGTGGGTTCATAAACAACAGCCACTGTGATTTCAGAGATGGGTATAGCCTGTCTTACCGACCCATTAGAATTCTACGACACGATAACAGAAGTGAAGCAGAAGAGAGAGAGAGAGAGAGAGAGAGAGAGAGAGAGAGAGAGAGAGAGAGAGAGAGAGAGAGAGAGAGAGAGGGGGGGGATGATGAGTAGATTGCACATTTTTGTATTGCAAGAAGGCTTTTGGCACAATACTGCATAACAGGCAAGTCAAAAGTTAGAGCAGGCGGGAATAGCAAGGAAGGTAATAGAATCGATGAAGGAATGCTTAACAGGAAGAAAACACGTGATTACCCGAGCAGTTATGTCCGAATGGGTGCATGAGATAAGTAGAATTATACAAGGATCAGTTTCCTGTGTACGTGTATTACATGAAAAGAGATGGAGGTGTTCCTGATTGCAAAGAATGACAAACTAATGACGAGAATACAAACAGGCGAAGACCAGGAAGCGCTACAGATGGACGTGGGCAGCAGGCTGCAGCTCTGGTCTGATAAGTGATTTGTAGAATTTAACTCCAGCAAGTGCGAAGTTATAAGGACTTTGCTGAAGGAGTAGGTCCTCAGGGTGAGCATTGTACCAAGCATATCACCTGAGGTAAACATGACCTGAATAACTGCTGCGGTAAAACCGTATCTGACACATCTAGGATTAGTTTTCAGAACTCTAAGCAAGGAGTCATGATAAATACGGCATAAATCAGACCCGTACTGGAGTCCACAGCACCAGTATAGAAGCCACCTTTGATCAACAATGTCAAAACACTGGAGAAATTTCAGAGGTTTACAACGAGACTAGTTTTGGAGCTAAGGGATGTGTACTGTGAGGAGAGATTAAGGAAGCAAAACATAATGACATTAGAAGAAGGAATCGGGGTGTTATACAAACATAAAATACTGAAACGAAATGATAGGATGGACAGGGACCGATTGGTTGAGTGACGGGAAACAAGTACACGAGAGCACAAATGGAGGCTGAAAACAGATGAGACACATAAATGTTAGGAAATATTTCTTGAAAGTGGTGTAACAGAAGCAGGATTCATTCATAGCTCTAAGAAGAAATACGATAAGACTCTCTGCCCTAGGAGTATGCGATACTAACGAAGAAGCGGGGCCAGGAGCAGAGACTGGATCTCCTTAATCACATTTGAGTACATTTTGGTGAACACTCATTCATTCATATTATCTGTATCTCTGTCTCTGTCTATCTGTCTATCTGTCTTTGTCTGTCTGTCTGTCTGTCTGTCTGTCTGTCTGTCTCTCTCTCTCTCTCTCTCTCTCTCTCTCTCTCTCTCTCTCTCTCTCTCTCTCTCTCTCTCTCTCTCTCTCTCTCTCTCTCTCTCTCTCTCTCTCTCTCTCTCTCACTGAGTACTCATACATCACATGACATCTGTAGTATATATAAGGTTACCTAATCTCAAAAAATCACTGTAATGAATCAGAGAATACCTGACAAGGAGGCAACAACGAGTCATGGTACGTGATGAAGTATCACAGTGGGCACCTGTGACGAGCGGGGTTCCACAAGGGTCAGTCCTAGAACCAATGCTATTTTTGGTATATGTGAATGACATGATGGAAGGGTTACACTCAGAAGTGTCCCTGTTCGCAGATGATGTGAAGTTAATGAGAAGAATTAAATCAGATGATGATCCGGCAGGACTACAAAGAGACCTGGACAGGCTGGACGAGTGGTCCAGCAACTGGCTCCTCGAATTTAACCTGCCAAATGCAAAGTCATGAAGATCGGGGAAGGACAAAGAAGACCGCCGGCAGAGTATAGGCTAGGTGGCCAAAGACTGCAAACCTCACTCAAGGAAAAGATCTTGGGGTGAGTATAATACGGAACATATCTCCTGAAGCGCACATCAACCAGATAACTGCTGCAGCATATGGGCTCCTGGTAAACCTGAGAATAGCGTTCCGATACCTCAGTAAGAAATCGTTCAAGACTCTGTTCACCGTGTACGTCAGGCCCATACTGGAGAATGGAGCACCAGTTTGGAACCCTCACCTGGTAAAGCACGTCAAGAAATTAGAGAAAGTGCCAAGGTTTGTAACAAGGCTAATCCCAGAGCTAAGGGAAATGTCATACGAAAAAAGGTCTGACAATACTGGAGGACATAAGGGTTAGGGAAGACATGCTAACGACATACAAAATACTGAGAGGAATAGATAAGGTGGACAGAGATTGGATGTTCCAGAGATGGGACACACAAACAAGGGGTCACAATTGGAAGTTGAAGACTCAGATGAGTCAAAGAGATGTTAGGAAGTATTTCTTTAGTCATAGAGTTGTCAGGAAGTGGAATAGTTTGGCAAGTGATGTAGTGGAGGAAGGAACCATACATAGTTTTAAGACAAGGTATGATAAAGCTCACGGAGCAGGGAGAGAGAGGACCTAGTAGCGATCAGTGGAGAGGAGGGGCCAGGAGCTATGTTTCGACTCCTGTAACCACAAATAGGTGATTACACACACACACATACACACGCACCACTAACACAGATATCTGCAACGTATCTTCACACACTCGCATGCCAGAGCAGCATGGAATGACTAAGCTACTTTAAGAAGAAAAGAATTATTAAAAAAACATGTACCGGCAAAGAATAAAGCAGATCCGAAGTGATGTAATGCCACTTGAGACGGAACATGACAATAAGATGTCAAGTGATAAGACTCAGGAACCAGAGGTGAAGTGACGACGCATTACAACAAGACAGGCCGTGCTGTATAACCCCTGTGGTTTAGCGCTTCTTTTGATTATAATAATACAACAAAACAGAGTAGTTCTTGACCACAGAAGCTGAGATGCCAGGAGGACGTTTATTATATTTTACTTACAATCCACTGGAACTGTTTAGGTATTCAGCACTTTAAACATATTCTGTTTTTCATATTTTCCATTTCTACTATCATTATCAATTTTCATGGATTAGAAAAAGGAATGGGCTATCAACAAACGTTACTTAAAAAAAAATTATCTTCAAATTAAAAGAAAGATCTAAAATAATTAAACCAGACGAAATCAGACTAGTTCTTAATATAGATATTACAAGAAGGACCATAGGAACTGTGTGAACGTTTAGCAAAGGATATACAGCAAATCGACGGAAACAATGGAGCTGCCAGACGTCATATCCCAGTGTACGAGAGAGTAATAGAGAGAAAGAATAAAATATTCAAGCAGTTTTTTTCTGGCTAGTATACTGGTTAAGGTGCTAGAAAACAGCAGCTTTCACTGCTGACTTAGGCTCCTTTAAAAAGTTTTCGGTTTATATTAGTAAATTCTATTCAGTGGTCAAAGCAAAGTCGAAATGAAAGTTCATTCAAAATAAACATTTAACTAATGTAGAGGCAAGTTATTTTTACAGGGAAGGTATCAAACTCTTTACCTTATTTCTGTTAAGTAATGAATAATATTTCTGTATTAAGAAATGGGAGAAGGAAGGAGGTAGAACCTCCTCAGCATTAACATTTTCCCTAACGACATAATGATTAGTAATGTTCGTAGTCGTAAATCATCAGTGTTCCAACTAGACATTATCTCAGAAATAACAATATATCAGTTATAAATACATTAAACAAGAGACTACATCTAGACTTAAAACCTTGGAAACTCTAGGCACTTTTCCCTCCACATTTCACTATGCCAATGACAGTAATCATACCTGGAGTATACATGGAGAGGGTATCATGGGTCAATACCCCCGTGGCCCTGTCTGAGACCAAGCATCGGTCTCAGACCGAGGTCATTGCTTTGATATAATTGCTTTGATATACTGCTTTGATATAATTGCTTTGATATACTGCTTTGATATAATTGCTTTGATATACTGCTTTGATATAATTGCTTTGATATGCTGCGTCGAGATATAGTCATATCTCAACGCAGTATATCAAAGAACACAAAAAATATAAGAAAAGCAAAATCAGAATGTTCTTATATGTAGCAACTAGGGATGAGACGATACCAAAATTTTTGCCGATACCGATACTCAAAGTTTAGCCGATACCGATACTGTTCCTATATTTTTAACTTTTTAAAATTAAAAGGACTGTTTATTGTACAAGAGAATGCTTACTGCACAATGGATCTTAAATCATACAGGAAGGTTAAATATTAAAAATCTTTGTTTTTATGTGATGAAAATATCTATATTCAGTATTAATTACAGGCATCCCAGTGAACCTTATAAATTAAACAAAAAAGAAAACATTAAATTTCTGAATATATCTCCACACTCAGCAATCTGATTAAAACAATCAGAAAATTAAAGTTTGAATAATTTGCAGTTGTAATTCACATGAAACTATTAATTTAAAGCTTTATTTTTTTTTCAAAAATGAAAACAACAACAACACTTTGTCATAATCGGAAATTCTAAAATTGCTGTTCAGGAATTGCAAAACGACTCTTCATTATTAAACTGAATTAACTGACACATTTCTATTATATAGTTTACAGTCTTATAAATTTTGATGAAAAAAGGGAAACCGAGAAACATACATTCAAACCCTTAAATTAAAAATAATATACACACATACATTAATAAGTAAATTTAACTAGATGTATTTCCACCGCTGGACAATCCAAGGAAGATATTCCCATATTCCAGTCTCTTGTTCCACGTCACTGGAATAGTGCAGATAAATATTAGTGTTGAGGGTTTGAAGGGAATCGGAGGCGACATTAATTAATCATTATATAAAAGCTAATATCCAAATTTCTTCATTACAATTGTAAATTAGGACATATGGTGTATAAATCTAATTTAAACGTTTCTAAAAGACCAATATCCTAAATTAGACAAAAAATGAGCTACTTGAAGGCGCTCAGAAGTTGCATTTTTACGTTATGAACATGACAAGCTTAAAGCCAGTCATATGCGGCAGTATTTAAAAATTTCCGGTTTCTTTCAAAAAGCGAACTGGTGGGGCCAAGGTAGACTAAAATCACTCTAGACTTTAAGACTGACTCTTTTTTAATAAGAACATTTTTATGAGAGCCTAATGTAAGTAACATAAATTTTTTTATAGACACATAACAGAACATTAAACTGATTTAAACTAAAATAACTAAGTTAAGTCAAGACTGTGAATTATTACTGATCAGTAGAGACTCTCTTTCACAAAAACTAGTTGATACTCGACTGACGTTGACCTCGCTCAGTGGTGACGCTGACCTCGCTTATTCCATGAGAGTAGAAAGTGGGTTGGGCAAGTGTTTTTGTTTGTGGATTTGGTTTTGGGTTTAAGAGGGACTTGCCTAGTGTGGGCCGCCTGGCCTGCTGCAGTATTTCTCCTTCCTTGTGCTCTTATGAGCGAGGGGGGTTGAATTTGAGCAGGCTTTTGGCTTCAGCTTCCTCGGTGCCCTGGTGATGGACCAGGTGCTTGGGCTCCCTCAATGCCCTGGTGATGGACCAGGTGCTTCAGCACCTTCAACAGTCTGGTGATGGACCAGGTGCTTCGGCTCATTCAGTGCCCTGGTGATGGACCAGATGCTTCGGGTCCTTCAGTACTTTGGTGATAGACCAGGTGCATTTGCTCCTTCAACGCCCTGGTGTTGGACCAAGTGCTTCAACTTCTTCAACGTCTTGGTGATGGACCATGTACTTCGTCTCTTTCAGTACCCTGGTGACGGACCATGTGCTTTGGCTCCTTCAGTGCCCTGGTAATGAACCAGGTACTTCCTCTCCTTTAGTACCCTGGTGATGGACTAGGTGCTTTAGCTCCTTCAGTGCCCTGCTGATTGACCAGGTGCTTCAGCTCCTTGAGTACCCGTGATGTGAACAGATTGACTGATGTTGTAGTGGCCAGGCTTAGGCTTGTTTACAAGTACTTCTGGCAGTTTGGGTGACAGATGATGACCAAACCAAAGGCAAATTATGTGGCTAGCCCTATGTGCTTAATTGTCCACTTATTGAGGAATATAGAGATATACAGTATACCCTATATGACATTTCAGGGTATCTTATTAATGAAAATAAGATATCAGATATATTAAGCAAATTTCCTTAATTTTACTTGTAACTGATAAGTGAATTACAGATATAAATCCAGATGTACTCCTGTTAACCCTTTTAAGGCCTAGTTCCCAGGCCTTCTGTGTATCTATATGCTGTTGTACTACCGTCCACAGAATGGATATGGGGTGCACAATAAACTAGCCACTTCGGTAGCAAAATCTAATCATATATAATGCAAGGTATTGGTATCGTGAAAAAGTGCGCTATAATTATATAAATAATGTCATCAGTTTGTAGGTACTTTTAGGGAGTGAAGCCACAGCACGGTTATTGTATTATAATCATTGTGACTATGGATATAGCGTCTGGGTGAGCGAGCAGTAAGAGGGTGGGGTATCGTAACCCCGACGACATGGAGCAAAGTTCTTGAACTGTTATAATTCTCAGGCCATAGGCTATTTCTGAGTTTATTCTTATACTCACCTGCACCCTGGTCCTTATGGTTGATTGTGGGCTGGTGTATTGGGTGAGATTTTGTAACAATGGAGTAAATACGCTATTGGTAGGGTTATGGTGCCCGCTGGGGCTAGCCTAATGTTTATTTATTTATTTAGCCTTAATTAACTAGGGCGGGATGTTAATGCATTTTTTGGTGAAAAGTGTTGAAGGACAGTTAAGTGTGTTCTGTATAGTATTTTGTATATATTATGAATATTAAATGTATATTTTTTCAAGAGTGAATTTGTCCGTCCTTCCTGATTATCAAACCTACAGTAGTGGACGCCTGTTTAGCACTCTTGTGAAATTACAAATGTGGTCCTGGGGTGGTTTATTTTCTGTTATTTTGTATATTTCCCTAGCCAATGCTTTTACCCCTAGGCTCCAATTTTAATTTCGTAACAGTAGGTTCCAAGATTATCGGTATAAGCTGCAAAATGTTCAGGAAGGTGGTTACTTGTATACAAACCTGACATTTGCAAAATATTAAAAAATAAAGAGAAAGTAGGCAGACTTAACACCAAAAATATCTTTGGAGGTGTGATGCTGCAGACAATGCATAAAGAGAATGAGTAAGCATTATTAACAAATACAGATTTTACAACTTAGAAGCACATACGAAACTAGCTAACCTAAGAATTTCTTTCCAGAACCAGAATTAAAATTAATTTTAAACATTATACATTACTTAAGTTAGGCGCATTTCATTCTCTTAGTATGAGAGAACAAAGAGCGTATAATGAAAGCTGGTAAAATCCAAAGGTGTCTAGGCTAGTCTTCACTTGTTCAGCTGTTTCTGAAGTACTTCCCCTCACTTCTGGAAGTCTCTATACCTACAGTGGTAGTTGATATTACGTGTGTTGACAAACTGGGCTTCCCGGGAAGTAATGAGTGGGGGATACCAGAGTGGTCCCTATTGATCCTGCCATGACGTGCTAGAATACTCTGCTCTGGGATGTAGATGTTTTTACTACTGTATGTGAGTGTCAAGCTCCTCTGTGTTACGGTCACATTACTCATTTTGCATTGTTCACTTTTTTCAAGCTTTATTCCAATATTATTAGATATTATATCTCTGTCTCTGTCTCTCTCTCTGTGTGTGTGCGCGCACACACACACACACATACACATACACACACACACACACACATACTCATACTCACACACACATACTCACACTCACACTCACACTCACACTCACACTCATACTCACACTCACTCACACTCACACTCATACTCTCTCTCTCTCTCTCTCTCTCTCTCTCCATCTCGCTCCCCTCTCCTCTCTCGCTCTTTCCCCTCTACCTTTTCTCTTCCTCTCCCTGTCCCTCCATTTCCCACTCTTTTTCCTTCCTCCCTTTCACCCCTTTTCTCTTTAGCCCCCTTCCCACTCTTTCTCCACCCCTCCATCACTCTCCCTGGCCCCCTCCCTCTCACTCTCCGATATGGGAATAAGATCTTGCCTAAGTATCGGAACCTGTTTTGAATTGATAGATTCTGTTTAGGAGTATGAGAACCAGTCATGTAAACTAGAAACTAGCAATAAAGTTTGATAACCAGCCTACCGATAGAAAAACTGATCCATAATTAAAGTAAACGTACTAGAAATAATGGTCAAAATGTTGGAAAGCCTGAAATATAGATGTTGATGTGATAACAGAAAAAAGAAATTTAGAAACAATGTAGAAATGGACCAACATGTCTAAGAACCAGTTATAAGAAGAACACACTTAGAAAGGGAGCAGAGAGGGCACCATGGGTCCCGTGTGTAAGAGTGTCGTGGAATTTTCGTTCACCATGAGGTGGGCTAAAACAACACGGGTTCGAGCCCCCGGCTAGTCGCAGTGTTATTACTGATATTTAAAACTGGTCAATTAGTAAGAACGTGTTTAAAATTAAGTCCTTTCTAAAATTTTCTCTTATACGTTTAAAAATATATTTTTTTCATTTATGTAATGTAAAAATTAATAATTTTGTACCAAAAGACCCTTACAAAACTTAACTAACCTTATTATAAGAAGAACAATTTAATTTAGCCTAATCCAACTAAATATATTTTAGATAAGTTTACAATAAATTAATAATAAACAAACTGATGAAATATATTTTTTTTCGTTAGGTTCAGAATTATTTTTTCTAAATTATTGCATACACAAATTTTTGCTTGCCTTATTTGGCAAGAAAAGCGTTTCTATTTAAGCCAATATCGCAAGTTTTACCTATTCGGCATGAAATATATATATAATTGTGTGTGTGTGTGTGTATGTAATCACCTAGTTGTGTGTGTGTATGTGTGTGTGTGTGTGTGTGTGTGTGTGTGTGTGTGTGTGTGTGTGTGTATGTGTGTGTGTGTGTAATGTAGATCCGATTGATGCTTCTGGACGTTGAGGGGAAAATCAATATTCTTTCAACTATTTGGCTAAACGAATGGAAAGGAGAGAGATGGATTTATAACTATCGTGATATGGAACTATAAATGATTGCTTGTGAGTAATGACCAAACTCCTTTGATGCAGAATGTGAGGTTGTTTGATGAAAGATGGACATAGAAGCCGAAGTCAGTCTGTTGAAGCAGGGTAAAGGGCGTTCAATGAGACCTATTTCTCTCACGTCGCAAATGGCTACACTGAAGTCACATCCTGCATAGTCAACATGAAAGCAAAGTTTGACTGCCAAACTGACTCACATTCATTGCTCACACACTTTCAGCAGTGAGAATTGTCTGTCGAAATAGAGGGATTGTCGTACGGTATATGAAAATATTTAATAGCTTGACTGCTGGTCCAGACCAGCTGCAGCTCAGTGGTAGATTGCTTGGAGCGCATTCGATAGAAACTTGTTTTGCTTTCCGGGACCTGAGAAAAGTAGGGGCATGTCTCTTCCACCTGCTGCACCTTCTTACATAATAAACAGGTACATACTTAGTTATTTAGTAGACTAATATGGGTCTCTTCTTAGAACGTGGTGCAAGACTTAAGCTAAGAATGGGATTCTAATTTAGCTGAGACCTGACAGCAACTTTTATCTCGTAAATGATCAGTGTAAAATATTTAAGATATGCGATAACGCTGCCAAGGTCTCACACACCACAAATACTGTGAGTAAAAGTATACTTGAATTCAAAGCTAATTTTTACAGATATTCGTTAAAAGGCGCGTTGATGTTCTTGTCGGGGGAGCTTTGAATTGGTCCTTTCTGAACTCCTCGCTGTTGTTGATGGAGGGGGGGGGGGTCACTGATGGGTATGACTCGGTCGACGGATGTGTCCCCAACCAGACAGGTGGAACTCAAATAATCATTCAAGATACCAGGGATTCAGGTATCGTCACCACTTGAAGAACGATGTGTAGCTGCCTGGGTTTGGTTCTGAACCACAGTTGTAGAGTATACTGATTTGAAGTGACGTTTCTTAACCACTATGGGTAATGCTCTATCTGACACCCTCGGCTTTGTGCCAAATGACCCTAACTGGCACTGAAGGCTGTAATGAATAGAAAGACATAGTTACTCATCACTCGAATAATCACTCCAATGGTAGGCAGATAGCCTTTAAAATAAATGGTGAGCATTTAAACAAATTATTTTACTTTAAGGCAAGGCAGGGCAGAGCATAACTACGTCTCCAAATTAAACCTAAGAGTGAAGCTAAGAGATAAAGCTACTGGTTAGCGACACTTTTCCACAGTGAAATTACCCAAGTTCTGTACATGTCTTATTCACATAGCTCTACTCTTTGCTTATGTATCATTTTCTTCGTATAAATTCGCTTATAGCAGAGTTTATTTTACTTTCAGACTACACCATATTTGTAGCGAGTGCGTCTTGAGGTACCTTTTCGTGACCTGTGCAACCTGTGGTCCGCCCTTGTAACCTGTGTTTCCTGTGGTCCCTCCCTGAAACCTCAGCGTGTGTTTTGGGGTCCTCCTGGTAACCTGTATGTCCCTTGGTTCCTCCCAGTAACGTGTATCACGTGGTCCCTTCTTGTAAACTATGTATCCTGTGGTCCTCCTTGTAATCTCAGTGTGTTTTCCTTTTACTCTGTCTCTCGTGGTTCCTCCTTGTACCCTGTCTATCGTGGTCCCTCCTTGTACCCTGTCTATCGTGGTCCCTCCTTATACCCTCTTTCTCGTGGTCCCTCCTTGTACCCTGTTTCTTGTGGTCCCTCCTTGTACCCTATCTCCTGGTCCCTCCTTGTACCTTCACAGTGTGTCTCGCGGTTTCTCCCCTTAATATTACAGTGTGTGTGTCTCGTGGTGTTTCCTTGCAGCATCACAATGTATGTCCTCACAGTATCACTGTGTGTCCCGTGCCTACAGCTACTATACACTACCTATGATGGACTTTACCAGGCCTCTCAACAACTGTTGCGACAACTTTGCAACATTCATTGGCATGCGATGTCCTTCCCACGCCAGTGAGAGGCGAGGAATATGAGGAGGCAAAAGTTATCTGCTTGCTGTGAGCCCATGCAGTAAGTTAGAGCTCAACAGTCGTCTACAAGGGTCAATAGGTAGTTATTACCGTATCAGAACCATGTCATCTTTTTCTATGACATCCATTACCATAAGACGGGAAACTCGCTTAAACGTTGTGGTAATTATTTATAGGCTTATTAGCAAGAATAGTAGTATATTAATAATTATTAATAGTAGTAGAATTATTATATCATTATTATTTAAAATAATAGTGATGGCGCTTCTAAAAGTTGATACTATTTATGTTGGACTTCGAAGCGAGGTGTTTATTGCATGCTGCCAAAATTTTGGATTTAGGCTCCAAAACTCATTTGTCTAGATTGCTAATATATACAGACTGATGACAAAATGACAAATGACAACATTTGCGTGTTGAGGTGATTTATTAGAAATAGTATCGTCATATTAATTCATAAAGATACACGAAAAACAGAATGTTATATAGTGGCTAAGGAGAAGTCCGTGAGGTGCAAAATCCAGTAAGGTCTGCGGCTAGGGAATCAAGGTCACCCACTAGAAGGTAACGTCTCAGACTAGAAGGTATGGTCTCCCAGTACAAGGTAAGGTCTCCCACTAGAAGGTAAGGTCTCCCACTAGAAGGTAAGGTCTTCGACGAGTATGCGAGGTCTCAGAAAATGGTCGTGATGGTTGAAGGTAGGATCAAATTTGCAAAGATCTCGGAGAGAGTATGACAAGGATTTTGTGAAATTATATATTTTAGTAGCGATTAATGTTAATTCCTAATACATTCTGCTTCTCTGATGACTAATTCTGCTTCAGGTAAGTTTATCCTGTAGTTAGAGGTGTTACCAAGTACTATTCACGGGTTTCTAGTATCGTCCATTTGGCAGGCATAAATGTCGTTCTTGAACCGTGTTTAAGTCCCAGGAAGTTTACTCCACCGTAATATTTTTTCTCAGCCTGAGTATCCCATGGCCACTCTTTATAACCTGTGACCTCTGGTTCCTTCTTGTAACCTGTCTCTCTTCGTCTCTTTGTAACTTGTGTCTCTTTGTCTGTTTTTGTAACCTGTGTCCAGCGATATTTTCTGTAGCCAAACATTAATAGTCATTGGTTGAACTTTTTAATTCTCTTGGCTGATAACCATTTCTGGGTTGGAAATAACCAGAATTTCCAACAAAGTTCTAAACGTTTGAACAAGATTGAAAAGACTACTTTTTCAGTTTTGAACTTCCAAGACTAGAGAACCTTGAAGATTGAAGGCTCTTGATCCAAGGAATTGTAACTGTCCTCTCCTTTCATCAAATCCAAACTTTACCTGGCATTCCTAGGCTCAGTATGCCGTCCCTGTCGTCCCAACTACTAGAATGATAAGATAAGCACCAGCCCTGATGACTGATGCTGCAAGTCAGGTCTTGAAATTTGATGAAGAATGACTGGTAATTCAGTTCTACTCAGTGATGGAAAATCCGAAATCAATAAAATCCTCGTCAGTAGAATTGTTGGCTCGACGCTCTCTAAAGACAGTCAGGTTCTCCTTAACAAAGGTCGTATATTTGTAGACACGTGTTTAACAAAGGTCGTGTATTTGTAGACACGTGTTTAACAAAGGTCGTGCATGTATAGCAACAAGCTCAACAATGGTCGTGTACTTAAATGTAGCAACGATCTTAACGAAGTTTATGTGTACTTGCAACGACGAATTTAACAAAGGTCGTGTATTTGTAGAGACGAGTCTAACGAAGATCGTTCTTTTGTAGTGACAAATTAAACGAAGGTCGTGTACTTTCAATTAGGACTCTGACAAAGGTTGTGCACATGTGTTATTGCTTGCTAAATTTAATACAAGTCATACACGTTTAACGAAAACAACGACTGCAGTATCTTATGTTTAATTCTTCGTTTCTAAGTTAAACGAGTTCAAAAAAAATACTTTTCACCAAGCCTTCATCTGGGATTAACGAGAACGCTATCGCTTCACTGGTAAATCTTCTCCACTCCGTCGTTAATGGTTCTCATTAAGCTGCCCGTAAGGTGATTACATAGGCGGCCTTTATTGGCTAGTGTCTGCATTTTGTCGGTGACTCTTCAATAAGAATCTGAGAACCATTAATCAATTCAAGGAGTTTTCCTTGACGCTGGTTAAGAATTCTTAATCAGAGGAAATACAGCTTTCCCTCTTCCTGAGATCAAATCTGATTATCTCCCATTCCGTACGCGCTGTTTGACCCCCCTACGTATTTAGCCCTTCCTCTATAATTTTATAATAAAATTTGTAGTTGAATGCCAGAGACTCGCAGCATCCACAGTGACACACTATCATCCCTAAATATACATAAACCTCTAGAGTTTAAGGAAGAATAAAAATCATATAACCCAAGCTGTTTTGCTCAGTTCTAGACTTCATAATGGTCCTGGGTGGACCGAAAAGTCGTCTAAGGTTTAAATTCAGAAGGTTAGAATGGTAAAGTACATCGTACTTATTACATTCCTTTGATGTGAAGACGGGTTCAGGGAGAACGATAACATATAGTCGACAAGTTTATTCAAATATCAAACAATTTTTACTGAGAAGATATTACGTCTGTGTATCAGATCATTTCAAAATGAGGAGCAAAAACATCTGTTTAAACAAGCCTAAAAATCAGATGTGAGCAGGTAACTTGTCGGGGAACTGAGATAAAGTCTGTGAGCATCCAGGTAGCACTGTGCCAGGTCTCGAGTCTGGATGTGAATCATTAGTGAACTTTTTCTGTTTTGGTTATAGTAGGAGGATTAATGGTTTTGCTAAATTAAATGTCCCTGATTTTGCTGCATGGTATATTTGGTGCACATTTAGGCAGATTCCAGGTATCTAACTATCTTTTGTCGTTTTCCTTAATCACTAATTAGGTGTTTTCCAGTACATCACGAATGTAGACTTTTCTATGTGTGATACCTAGGCATTGCTAGTGTTGTGCGTTCTGCACTCAAATTGGAGTTCCTGTATCTTGGGTGCTAGACTACGAGACGTCTCACCTACATATTTCTTGACTCATATCCCGCAAGATATAATGCTCACCTCGGCATTATCGTGGTCGGGCGGTTGAGATGGATCTTCCAGTAATCCTTCCAAGACTTTGTGGAGCTTACGAAACTCTGCGTATTTTTTTTTTTTTTTTTATTCTATTTACAGACAGAAATTCGGCATGACAATGATATCCTCCATTAGTACAGTGTTTTGGCGAATTTGCATATGTAATCATTGAAGATCAACATATTATTTTCCAACATTATCCCCAGAACAGCCACGTTACTTCACTACATTATATTGACAATTTTATCAGAGCTCTCAGAAGGCTAAGTCTCAACCTCGGTGCGGTTAAATCATCTTGACAGTGTTCTTGAGGAAGAAATAAACAGTAGCCTTCCTTTCATCAACATAATCCTCATCAAACGATATTGCCACTTCAAATTCAAAATATGCAGAAAGCGATCTCAACTTAATTATTATCACTCCGACTAGAGAACTTAAATGGGATACACGAGGCCTGGTCTTAGACCGAGCCGCGGGGGCGTTGACTCCCGAAACCCTCTCCAGGTATACTTCAGGTATACACTCAATTTTTTTTTACCTCGAAATCTAACAGGAACTTCAACTCGGAGTATATTGAGAAGGAATGCTACGTCATAAAAAACCCTCTCCAAAAGCAACATATGAGTCTCAACCTTAACATTAAGAATAATTAAAAACCTTGGGAGAAACAAATCCAACCATCCAGAAGCCGATAAAGACGGGGTTTACACCACACCTACCTTGCACTCTCTACGAGAAGAAATATGTAGGCGAAACTTCTCTCAGTCTGGAATCCAGGATACAAGATCATCAGCACTAATGCAGAAGGAACATCACTAGTAATACCTTTTTTGTAAACAGGAATAAGACTGCACTCTTGAAGTCGTGAAAAGATGCCCATCTAGTGATCATGGAAAGAGGCCAAACATGAATCAGATACCTGAAATGCGCCCTAATATTCACAGACAATATCCATCAGCGGTATTAGTGAGCTGTGAGCGAAGCAAAACCCATTGTCTTTCGCCTATTATATGAAGAGAAACAGTTAACTGAAGTCCACACGAGCACACAAGATACAGAAATTTTCCTGCAGTGTCGTGTAAATATCACTGGTGGCATATACTGACAAATAAGTGAATAAGACACCATACGGTTTATGGCATTTTTTCGAGAAGACGTTTCGTCCACCAGGAACATCCCTTGTGGGTGAAATGTCTCATGCACATACTCCTTCAGTACTCCCTGACCACTGGTCCACTCACCTGTTCGTACCTGACTTTATGAGGAATGAGACACATGAAACATCTGGGTATCTGTATTTAAAGATGCTTGGTCAACCAGTAGCTTTATTAATTGAATATAGAGGTAATTTGAAGATGAATTAATACACAGAATATATTGAATGATGAGGTAATTAGTTCCTTATCTTGGAAGACGGTGTTCAGTACCTTAGTCTTGATGAATCTGAAGCATAGACAGGAAGATGAACTTTCATATACTAGAGTCAAATAAGGCGCAGCAGTTGAAGCCACGTCTCTGGTGGACGGGATCCTTTAGTGGAAATCAGTCATGCTCAAGTTGGGCCAGAACTTAGTAAATAGGTTGCAGGAAATATCCTCTATACCAAGATTCGGTAGTATTGCTGTGTCAGGCGAATATCATTACAAAATTGGTTTACAATTCCGACAAGATAAGGAATTACACATATGCAACACCTGGGTAACTTTAACTGATGATTAACCTCTGTATTGAACTGATAAGACCACTAGTTTTCAATACGTCTTCAAATAAAGATACCCAGGTCTGGCAAATGTGTCCTCTCCCTAGTCTTATCTGCTTTGTATTCCAATATTGTAAAGATAATTGACTTTATACTTGTATATATCTTATATGCTTGCTGTTCAATAGTTTGTATTGACTTAATAGGCCTATAAGTTAGGCGAAATGTCGTTTCAATTAAATTTCTGTTTTGCATTTTTCTATTTCAACCACGGTGTATTATACAAATCATGTTCGTGATACTATAGAATGAAATAAATTTTGAATTTGAAAAAAAAATATTAAGTAGTCTGTAAGCTATTAAATTTAATCTGCCCATAATGCCATGTCATGATAGTGCCATGGCTCTGTTTGCACTGCAACTCATTATTCTAATTATATAATCTCAATGTAAACTTGCAAGGAAATAAAATTTGAATTTGAAGTATCACTGGAAGAAATTAAGATCGTTTATCGTTTTTTTTTCTATTAACTCTGAAATTCAGTCCTTGTGTCATCCTAAAACAAAGATTTTTGTATTGTACTTGGGCAGCGGAGACTCCTGCTGGCCGGGTTTTGGGAAGTGAATGTGAACTTTCCTGAGATCTACAATGGACACTCATGCTATTTTTTTTGTCTGTAAATAAAACGATACAAGATTAAACGCTAAAACAATAGGATTAGTTTGTATTATATTATTGCAATATAATACATAATGAGTCATGTTTTCATGTTCCTATTATCTATTTATTTATTTTATCTAAAATATTGATCAGAAATCAAAATAATTCTACAATAAGTGACAGAATATGAAAACAATTGCATAAAAAAAATTGTAATAAAGATTTTTAATACTGATGTATAATTAAATATCATAAACCCAAAGAGTTCTTAGTCAGCATCTGGAGAAGACCCGGGTTGGCAGTACCGGCGAACCTACAACAGAGTTCTTAGTTGTGAAAGTCCAGCCCATTAGGTGGCAGTGTGAAGTATGTATGAGTAAAACAAAGAGCTTCTCTCTCATACTGTCTATGGTGGAGAACCAAGAGTAGTAGACGTCCCAATCTAATTGTTCTTTGTAAGCTATCACATCTAACCAAGTGTTCTGTGTGTTGGTATTTGTGTCCAAATGTTCTCTGTATGATGGCACATGTTTTCAGATGTTTTGTGCACTGTTAGTTTTTTTTCTCAATATTTCGTAACATATGTTTTGCTTTTGATGCTTCATGGTTTTAGTAACATATTGTAAACATTTGATCTAATGTTATCACATTATGATTGACTTATTATTATTATTGTTCACAAAAAGCGTTATTGTAATCTTGTTTATATGGTATGTGTCTTAGCTCATGTGATCATTGAGGTTTTCTTCACCTCGCTTGACCTTTGAGGTTTGTCTCCGCTCACTTGACCTTTGGGAACTAAAGAATTAGTCAGGACTTTATATAACATGTTTATTTGTAAGTTTTGAAACAAAAATGTTTATAACATTTATATATATATCTCTCTTATTAAAATAGTTTATATTACTGGAAGTTATTGTTTGCTGATAGATCATAAGATTAAAATACTAACATAAATAGCCATGAAAATGGACTAAAATTGGATGACTAAATTGTGCTTTCAACAAATATAAATAAAACATTTTTACAGCATTTTTAACAGCTAAATTAATAATCATTGTCCTTTTTATATATTTTTGCTATATTGCACTTATTTTTTTTTTACCCTTTGGGTGAGTTAAAGTTCAAAGGATTTTGTTATTGTATATTGCTAACGTTTCTGATGCATTTCAGTTTGTCGTCTTCCGTATCTTCTCTGTGTTAACTCGTCTACCGTGTTTCATCCTCTCCGTTCCTTCACTGTTTATCTTCCAGTCTCCTGGTTCTTTTCATCTACATCATCAGCACATCTTGCCTTTCGATGTCTTCTTTAATCCTCTTTTTCTTTATTTCATTCATTATTATTCTACTCCCCCTTATTTCGATTAATACTGCGTCAGAACTTCCTCTCTCTCTTCTTTGGCCTTCCTCTCTTTTCTTCTTGAGCCTCTTCATCCGATTTCTGCATGTCCACCATCACCTGCTTCTACTTTTTCCTCTCTTTATCTTCCGTCGCCTCTATCTAGTCATCCATTGCCTCTTCGCTCCATTTCTTCTTCACCTCCCTGTTAGTGGTGTTCTCGTCTAGTATTTCTTACAGTGGAAACAGTCGCAGGTACTGGCAGACTTGAAGATCAGCTCGCGGGGTCCCTCTATGCACATCACTCGCACCTTCACCTGCAACAAGTACCGAGTGTCAGTCAGTCAACATCACATTGTACATGGAGATTTATAAGTAGGTTTAGAACCTATAATTAAGGTTTCATTTAACCTGAATGTTGAACATTTGAAGAGAATCACATTTGGTATTCATTGGTCTTCACATGAACACTAATATCCTATTGTTCAATAAACATGGCAAATTAGGACAAACACCCCAAACTAATTAAAATCTATTAAGAACGCCAACTTAGAAGAAAGTCTAAAGAAGAATTCTCTTATCTCAAAAAGAGCCAATATTCTAATATATATCAGCAAATAAGTTCGAAAACATTCAGAATTTGAATGATCGAGGTGTCATCATTAAAAGGTGAAGTCCATTAGATGAGGCACTCAGAAATTATCGCTAGACAGTCAGTATTTAAATCCTTCCAATTTCTTCTATTAAAATAATTAGGACCAACAGTGGCCAAAATCAATCCGAAAATTTCTGTGAAATTTACGATCGTATCTCCTCAGATTCATTTACGTTATGTGTAAGTATTTAAAATTAAATATGGTGATTTAACCTAGAATAATCCAATAAAGTCAAATACTGTTATTTATTTCTGACCAGAAGAAACATTTCCCAGTTATTTCACTGAAACCAATTTGTTTAATAAAATTGGTATTTTGAAACCTACACAACCTAAAATCAAAGTAAATATTCTATCGAGGAAAACACATCAGTATTAAAGTTTAAAGTCTACCAGAAGAAGCATTCGCCAGGTATTGCACAGAATTCAACAAAATGCTCACTGCACAACCTAATACTAAGATTTTATTTTCATCCATTTCACAAGATAAATCAGCCATTAAAAACAAGTTGTTTACAATTGTTTTATTGTAATCAGAGGAAAACACTAAACCAGCAGGAGTAATACAGCTCCTGAGGAATGTGATACATTCAGATTCGATTCAAGGAAGATGATAAGCCCAGTTCCTTGGATCAAGAGCACCTAACCAACCTCAGGCCAAATAAATCAATAAAGTAAAATAAAACTATACTATTTCCTGAATAGGCATAACAAAATGGCATAGACAGGACTCGCAGCAATGGTTTTAAGTTGGAAAAATTCAGATTCAGGAAGGATATAGGAAAGCACTGGTTTGGTAATAGAGTTGTGGATGAGTGGAACAAACTCCCGAGTACCATCATAGAAGCTAAAACGTTGTGTAGTTTTAAAAATAGGTTAGATAAATACATGAGTGGGTGTGAGTTGGACCACACTAGCTTGTGCTACTAGGTCAGATGCCGTGCTCCTCCCTTAAGTGAATGTGACCTGACCGGACTAGGTTAAGGTATTGGCTTAAGCTTATGGGAGAATTGGACGTGCCTCGCATGGGCCAGTAGGCCTGCTGCAGTGTTCCTTCTTCCTTATGTTCATTTATCACACGGAAACAAATTCTGAGAATAGCCTATGTAATATTTTGCACTGGATACCCACATATACAAATACTCCTGTGAATCTTGCCTGCATACAGTGCACCTTTGTTGAAAGTCTAAAGCTATAAACGAAAATTTTGGAGTTGGAAATGAAAAATGTTGCTGAGAAATATTACGAAAATATATTTTCATTGAATTTAAGAAAGCCATTAAGACGCGTATTTTTATTTTTTCACTTTTCTCATTTATATTTCATTTTAAATTCTCTACAATCCTAAAAGAAACATATTTGATTATCATTTTTAAAGAAAATTAAATTAGATAAAATTGGTTTAAAAATGAGCAAATTGGCTACTACACAGCCCAACATTAAATCATACTTTCAATTTCAATACACCAGAGTTTAGAGTTTGAAACCCATCAGAGTGTATAATATTTTATTGCGAAATATATGATGATTTGCACTTGCAAAGTTGCTGCTTTCAATCAGTTTTATTATACTTTTCCTTAGAATAATCTACATTTTTCTAACTAAAATTGATGTTAAGTTAATGTAACAGTGATTGAGGTCACGTGTTTTTTGAAAATTGGAAAAAAAAAATTCCCTCTTTTTATTTTTTTAACACATGGCACCCTGTCTTATTCTAATTATATTTTATTTGAATATCTATTAGCTGGTAAAAAAAAATTGGTGTCTATATTATTTAACAAAACCATCCTACCTCACCTGTTAATGTTTAATACCTCTGTTGCAAATCTTTACTTGTCGCTTTCAGGTCACAGAAAACATATTTGTTGCCAATGCGTTTTCGTATCGTTTTCAGCTGTATTTATGAAGCTAAAGTTGTACGTATGAAGTTAAACCTGTATTTATGAAGCTAAAAGATGTATTGAGAATTAAAGCATTCCTTATTTTTCGGTTTATCGTTTTTTATCTTTCTTTCACTGTCTATCCGTATATAGTATATCCTCGGCATTACAAGTCAATTGAAATTTCTTAGGTGAATTACGTTTATGTCCCATCATATAAATGTTTTATCATCCACTCTGCCTTGTTTTTTTCTTTCTCTTTTCACTTTGCAGATATCCTATCCTTTTATACTTTTTTTATTTTCTTTTTTTATATTTTTCCATATTGTTTATATTTAGCAATTCAATCCAGGTCTACGTTACTGATTCATCAGCTGCTCAAAAGCTGGAACTTGTTTGAAAATAATTTTGATACAAGGATTTGTGCTTATTTATAATTTTACGATTTTAGGGTCATTGTTTGTAAGTTTGTCTCGTCTCTGGCGCCAGTGGAAGGTCACAACGCGTGTTGACGACAAGATTCAGAATATTATTTCCAATCGTCTACTGTTACTGTTTCATTGTTAATATCTGTTTGTATAATTTCATCATACAAGAAGGTGTTGTTTTCTCTTGTTATTTTTATTCACATGGTAATTAATATTGACATATACTGAGTTTGATCCTTTGCTACGTAGATTTTGTCTAAATTGTATGCAGTTCACTATTGATTCAAAGGATAACTTGACCACCGTTGTTTTTGCTGGTGCAAGAATTATTGCAAATGCTGTGTCAAGACGAATTTATTTCTGATGTCAAGTGGACATTTGAATTAAAATAAGGAGGGTTGAGGGTGATAATATCTGGACACTGCGATGATGCATGTTTAGATAATCCGTACTTTTCGGAATTTTCTACTAATATACACGTTAATTGACTTAATATGAACGACATTATCTTCTCTCTTCCCTCCATTGTCTACTTATTCACCTGCCCCTTCTGCACTTCACTTACCTTCACCTTAACTGATATTTTCTTACTTTTCACTACTTATAAAGTGCCATATTTTTCTTGCATCAAAGCTCTGCTTGCTTTCCTCCAGTCAATTAAAAGTGAAGGTCAGATTGGAACGTGCTGCCGAGGAAGTGGATTCCGACAGCTCACGATATTGGCCATTGGATGAAATTTCAACTGGAAAACTCAAGTAACAAAACGCTGTCAAAAGAAATCATTTTTACACTGTATTCTTTTATTATCGTCCGCGATATATTAAGTTTAAAAATATTACCTAATCTTACTTTTGTGAGTTGCGTAGATCACCGTATAGGGGCGACCTTTGACACTGATACTGTCTTAAAGTATTATATTTTGGCTAAACTGACGTTTAATGATTCTCTATAATACAACAGGTCTCCCCATCACTCTCTCTCTCACTCTCTCTCTCTCTCTCTCTCTCTCTCTCTCTCTCTCTCTCTCTCTCTCTCTCTCTCTCTCTCTCTCTCTCTCTCTCTCTCTCTCTCTCTCTCTCTCTCTCTCTCTCGCTAGCTCGCTCTCTTTCAGACTTTCCCTTTATCCACTCTACTACCCCCTATTACCATTTTATTCTTGAGGGTAATTGAAGCAAGTGGTCTGTGAGAGCTCGTGCGTCTCCAGGTTTCTTAATATCGTCTGGAACTGCACCTCGCAGCATTCAGAATCTAGATGACTTTTTTTGGTGAGTAATTCAACTTTTAACCAGACCTTGAGGTCGTTTCTGTATGTCTGGGCTACGATGGTCAACCCTTTTTGGGTCGTATTTAACACCAAGAATATCTCTCGAAATACACCAGCAGGAGCAGAAGAAGGAAAAAAAAAGAAAAAAAACGAGAAGAAAAAGAACACGAAAAAGAAAAAAAGGAGAATTATGAGGAGTAGGAGAAGGAAAAATAGATGGAAAAAAAGAAAAAGAAAGAAAAGGAGGAAAAGAAAGTAGAAAAGTAGTAGGATAAGATGAATGAAATAAAGAGGAGGAGGAGCAGAAAAGATGAACTATGCGATAGTTGGCTGGAATGAATTTCCCGATCCTGATTCAGTATTCATGGTGGATTTTGTGTTGGAGAGAACCTCAGTGAGGCAGACACTCAGCAGACCTGCTCTCCATGTTTCCTCCACGCCACGAGAACTACGACCTATTTACGTCGTGTTTCCTTCATTTTGTGAGCTTGTGGTGCGAGACATGGAGGTTGGGGGGGGGACGAGTAAAGGGAAGAAGAGAAGAGGAAGGAGACGTTGAAGTTGAAGAGAAAGTTGTAAGGCGAAGGAAGGAGAGCGTGGGTAAAGAAAGGAAAGGAAGATAAATGAAGGACGAAGACATAAATCTGAAAACAGTAGGTTAGGAAGAGGAGAGGATAAGGTTCTTACTGCCTCTACTTGAGGGAAAAAGTTATGGGAGGGGGGGGGCGAAAATATGATGGAAGAAGAAATAATGGAAGAAGCAGAAGAGAGGGATGGAGGATGGGAAGGAAGGAGGCAGAGAAGTAAGAAATAAAGCAATAAAAGGTCAGAATCGAGGCGGGAAGATTCACACTATTACCATCAGGTATGGAGTAATTGTCTCCTAAATAAAACATAATCTCAATGACCTCCATCTTCTTTTTCTCTCATGAATTTTATTTTTAGAATCTGGTCTTTTCTCAGCGTTTTTTTAATTTCTTATTTAAAATCCTTACAAATACCTTTCCACTCGTTTTATATAATGCCACTCCAGACTATCATCTCTCATTAGTATGACATCCCCTTCAGTATAATAATAATGATAATGATGATGTTGATAGCTTAATTTCCCAAGAAATATATTAGAGTTATAGCAGTAGACTGTGTATGCACTTAGCTGGTTTTCTTGTCGAAAACTTTCGTCTGCTCTGCTGCCTTTTTCAGTCGAATACAGAGGTGACTTAAATCATGAAAACAGGAGTAGATGAGAGGTAAATATGAAGTGATCAATCCCTCTGCCTTAAACAAATTGTGAAGTGATCAATTCCTTAGACTTGATAAGTGTTCAACTACTTATTTTCGATCAGCAGAAATTTCTTCAAGGTTGATTACCTCATATGTACCTCCCCATTCCTTCTGCTGTCTCGAATATTTAAGTCACTTTTGTATTCGATTGAAGAAACCTGCTGAACAGGTGCAATGTTTCCACAACACAGATACTCAACAACTGTTGCATACGTCTTAATCATCGTCTTGCTAATATCGTATACCAATAATAAAGCAGACGTTGTTACTCACAGAATAACGAGCAAAACTAGGACCAATACTAACAATGTTAAAAATATAACATATTGCACGCTAAAATACAAACTATAATATTGAAATACCAATTTGTGCGGAAATTGAGCATTTAGTAAAAAATATTACATTGAATTTTAATGTTAATTTTAATTACATTAACCATTTGTTTTTCAAAATTCGCATAAATAGGATTCAGATCAATCTAAACTCCTATGAAAAGCATTCTGATTCTACAATTTCCATTCAATAATATTTATTTTCAATGAGAAAAAACATTTTGCTTGAGAGATTGAGCAGGGAAAGTACAAGGTACTGCAGGGTGTCCCTTCCTTACTGCTACCACCTGCTGAAACTTTACGACCATGTCAGTATTACGACTCGTAAATTTATACTCTTTAAGAATCTTGGCCTTTTGTGTTAGTTACTGGTGTACTCTCTACTTTCCTGCTAGTGTTGCCTGGATGCACTCTGCCTCCCTGCTAGTGTTGCCTGGATGCTCTCTGCCTCCCTGCTAGTGTTGCCTGGATGCTCTCTGCCTCCCTGCTAGTGTTGCCTGGATGCTCTCTGCCTCCCTGCTAGTGTTACCTGGATGCACTCTGCCTCCCTGCTAGTGTTGCCTGGATGCTCTCTGCCTCCCTGCTAGTGTTACCTGGATGCACTCTGCCTCCCTGCTAGTGTTGCCTGGATGCTCTCTGCCTCCCTGCTAGTGTTGCCTGGATGCTCTCTGCCTCCCTGCTAGTGTTGCCTGGATGCTCTCTGCCTCCCTGCTAGTGTTGCCTGGATGCTCTCTGCCTCCCTGCTAGTGTTGCCTGGATGCTCTCTGCCTCCCTGCTAGTGTTGCCTGGATGCTCTCTGCCTCCCTGCTAGTGTTGCCTGGATGCTCTCTGCCTCCCTGCTAGTGTTGCCTGGATGCTCTCTGCCTCCCTGCTAGTGTTGCCTGGATGCACTCTGCCTCCCTGCTAGTGTTGCCTGGATGCTCTCTGCCTCCCTGCTAGTGTTGCCTGGATGCACTCTGCCTCCCTGCTAGTGTTGCCTGGATGCACTCTGCCTCCCTGCTAGTGTTGCCTGGACGCACTCTGCCTCCCTGCTAGTGTTACCTGGATGCACTCTGCCTCCCTGCTAGTGTTACCTGGATGCTCTCTGCCTCCCTGCTAGTGTTGCCTGGATGCTCTCTGCCTCCCTGCTAGTGTTGCCTGGATGCACTCTGCCTCCCTGCTAGTGTTGCCTGGATGCACTCTGCCTCCCTGCTAGTGTTACCTGGATGCACTCTGCCTCCCTGCTAGTGTTACCTGGATGCACTCTGCCTCCCTGCTAGTGTTGCCTGGATGCTCTTTACTTTCCTGCTAGTGTTGCCTGGATGCTCTCTGCCTCCTTGCTAGTGTTGCCTGGATGCACTCTGCCTCCCTGCTAGTGTTGCCTGGATGCTCTCTGCCTCCCTGCTAGTGTTGCCTGGATGCACTCTGCCTCCCTGCTAGTGTTACCTGGATGCACTCTGCCTCCCTGCTAGTGTTGCCTGGATGCACTATGCCTCCCTGCTAGTGTTGCCTGGATGCACTCTGCCTCCCTGCTAGTGTTGCCTGGATGCACTCTGCCTCCCTGCTAGTGTTACCTGGATGCACTCTGCCTCCCTGCTAGTGTTGCCTGGATGCACTCTACCTCCCTGCTAGTGTTGCCTGGATGCTCTCTGCCTCCCTGCTAGTGTTGCCTGGATGCACTCTGCCTCCCTGCTAGTGTTGCCTGGATGCACTCTGCCTCCCTGCTAGTGTTGCCTGGATGCACTCTGCCTCCCTGCTAGTGTTGCCTGGATGCTCTCTGCCTCCCTGCTAGTGTTACCTGGATGCACTCTGCCTCCCTGCTAGTGTTACCTGGATGCACTCTGCCTCCCTGCTAGTGTTGCCTGGATGCACTCTGCCTCCCTGCTAGTGTTACCTGGATGCTCTCTGCCTCCCTGCTAGTGTTGCCTGGATGCACTCTGCCTCCCTGCTAGTGTTGCCTGGATGCACTCTGCCTCCCTGCTAGTGTTGCCTGGATGCACTCTGCCTCCTGCTAGTGTTGCCTGGATGCTCTCTGCCTCCTGCTAGTGTTGCCTGGATGCACTCTGCCTCCCTGCTAGTGTTACCTGGATGCACTCTGCCTCCCTGCTAGTGTTGCCTGGATGCACTCTGCCTCCTGCTAGTGTTACCTGGATGCACTCTGCCTCCCTGCTAGTGTTGCCTGGATGCACTCTGCCTCCCTGCTAGTGTTGCCTGGATGCACTCTGCCTCCCTGCTAGTGTTGCCTGGATGCACTCTGCCTCCCTGCTAGTGTTGCCTGGATGCTCTCTGCCTCCCTGCTAGTGTTGCCTGGATGCACTCTGCCTCCCTGCTAGTGTTGCCTGGATGCACTCTGCCTCCCTGCTAGTGTTGCCTGGATGCACTCTGCCTCCCTGCTAGTGTTACCTGGATGCACTCTGCCTCCCTGCTAGTGTTACCTGGATGCACTCTGCCTCCCTGCTAGTGTTACCTGGATGCACTCTGCCTCCCTGCTAGTGTTACCTGGATGCACTCTGCCTCCCTGCTAGTGTTGCCTGGATGCACTCTGCCTCCCTGCTAGTGTTGCCTGGATGCACTCTGCCTCCCTGCTAGTGTTACCTGGATGCTCTCTGCCTCCCTGCTAGTGTTACCTGGATGCACTCTGCCTCCCTGCTAGTGTTGCCTGGATGCACTCTGCCTCCCTGCTAGTGTTGCCTGGATGCACTCTGCCTCCCTGCTAGTGTTACCTGGATGCTCTCTGCCTCTCTGCTAGTGTTGCCTGGATGCACTCTGCCTCCCTGCTAGTGTTGCCTGGATGCTCTCTGCCTCCCTGCTAGTGTTGCCTGGATGCACTCTGCCTCCCTGCTAGTGTTACCTGGATGCTCTCTGCCTCCCTGCTAGTGTTACCTGGATGCTCTCTGCCTCCCTGCTAGTGTTACCTGGATGCACTCTGCCTCCCTGCTAGTGTTGCCTGGATGCACTCTGCCTCCCTGCTAGTGTTGCCTGGATGCTCTCTGCCTCCCTGCTAGTGTTGCCTGGATGCACTCTGCCTCCCTGCTAGTGTTACCTGGATGCACTCTGCCTCCCTGCTAGTGTTGCCTGGATGCACTCTGCCTCCCTGCTAGTGTTGCCTGGATGCTCTCTGCCTCCCTGCTAGTGTTGCCTGGATGCACTCTGCCTCCCTGCTAGTGTTGCCTGGATGCTCTCTGCCTCCCTGCTAGTGTTGCCTGGATGCACTCTGCCTCCCTGCTAGTGTTACCTGGATGCTCTCTGCCTCTCTGCTAGTGTTGCCTGGATGCACTCTGCCTCCCTGCTAGTGTTGCCTGGATGCTCTCTGCCTCCCTGCTAGTGTTGCCTGGATGCACTCTGCCTCCTGCTAGTGTTACCTGGATGCTCTCTGCCTCTCTGCTAGTGTTGCCTGGATGCACTCTGCCTCCCTGCTAGTGTTGCCTGGATGCTCTCTGCCTCCCTGCTAGTGTTGCCTGGATGCACTCTGCCTCCCTGCTAGTGTTACCTGGGTGCTCTTTACTTTCCTCCTGGTCCAGCCTCGGTGGAACTAACTGACCCTCAACTCGTTAGAAAGTTTTAACTTGAGTGATGTAATTGAGCGTGTACGCCTCTCTATCTTAAGTGACTTCTTTACTTCTCTCTCCTCTCTTGTTCTTTTTTCATCTTTCTTTCTGAAATGTTTTTCCCCTTCAACTTTTATTGTTTGAGGTTCTGCTTTACTGTTAAACTTCATTTGTAGCTCTTTGCTGTTTGTTTGCTGCTCCTCTTCTTGGGGACTACTTTTAGCTTGTTTTTCGTCTACGTAAACAATTTTTACCGAATGTTTAATCCCGGCTTAAGCAACTCCTGCCCTCTGCTTGAGGTCTACTTGCTTCATGCCTAATCTCTCTTGCTTTGTTAATTCTTGTTTGCTGCTTACTCCTTCCTTGCTCCCAGTTCCAGATTTAATTCATGCGTGCCTTCTGCTTGTCCCGTGCTTAATCCCTTCTTTCTTTGTATTTGCTCCCTGCTTGACCTAAGTTTGCCTATGCCTACTCCCTGCCTACTCCCTGCCTGCTCCCTGTTTATACCACACTAAATGCAGTCATCGTATTAAATGCTCTTTGTAGTCCAAGTCGATGGAATTAAAGAAGCTTTCTCAGAGAACTCAGTCTAAATTTTAGAGTACAAAATAAATAATTCTGAGAACATTAATACTGTAGTCAGACATTCCCATGCTATCCGTGTTGGCATAGTTGTCTATTTTAATTCTTTATTACACTGAATGCACTACAAGAGGAGCAGCGAAGGTGAAGGAGCAGCGAAGGTGAAGGAGCAGCGAAGGTGAAGGAGCAGCGAAGGTGGAACACTGACTCACGTCTTCGAACGCTACTTAAGAATGTATATAAAGTAGCAAAGAAATAAAGAAATTACGAAATAGTTGACTCAGTCTTTCAGTTTCTCAAAGTAAACCAAGAGTGTAGGGAATTAAAAGGCAAACAAATGGTTAATGTTGAGAACTATTCTTGAAGGACATCAACCATGTTAGTTCATCTCCCAGTCATGGTCTGAAGTCAAGAGGACTTCAAAACCCAACACACCTCTGCTTGAACACCCTTCATCCATGACGCATCCAAACATGCTACTTAACCAATACGCACCAATAAGCACCTAGCTCTGCTGGGTGCCTGATTCCTGTGGGGTTTTTAGTCCTGTGGGTTAGCGTCATGTGGTTTTCGCTCACCATGAGGCGGGACAAAACAACATGGGTTCGAGTCCTTGGCTAGTCGCAGTTTTTTTTTATATATATATATATATATATATATATATATATATATATATATATATATATATATATATATATATATATATATATATATATATTGTGTGTGCGTGTGCATATACGTGTATATATGCATATATGTCTGTATGTGTATAAATGTACTTATGTGCGTGATTTGGAGTCTTATGACATCCCTTTTTCTTTCCTCTACCTCCTGTATATAGTTTATCTATCCCTCACTCGGGAATGATGCAAATATATTCATAAAAATTTAGTTTCTACTTCGTATGGGATAAGCTATCCTGAGAGATGGTTATGCCGGAAGGAAACCTCTGAAGCTGCCGTTCCTGATGAACCATTTCTGGAATACCTGACGATATCCTCATTAGAGACCGAAGTCTCCCAGCTCAGACTGGCCGACTTCTACACCAGTTTGATGAATTATGAAAAGAAATATAGCTAGCTTTTGTTCCCACTTTATAGATATATTATAGTAAAGGGTAGCAGTAAACTGATCATGTATCCACTTTTGTAAAATAAAACTAGTTCTTCAGAAACACGAAAATAATTAATGTGAATCATTAGTAATGTTAATCAAAACATGAATTAAAATTGCCTCTAAAAATTTACACGACCATAAGGTTATTCAATGGAACTGTCACTGTATACATTTGATCCTGATAAATGAGAGGCAGTGCAAACAATGCCTCACATTAAGAGCAACTCAGGAAATGCAAAAAAAAAAAAAAATATATGCATCTTGGCATACTAAACTACTTCGTAGAATTATCGTTGGAGGAAAAAAACAACGCAATAAATTTACGAAGCTGAAAGATTAATTAGTCCAGACTTTTAGCTGTGCCATTTTACGCAGTAGACTTGCAAAGGAGTTCCAGTTGCATCTGCAATTGCTGCAGACCCATTCTTCATTCTCAGGGAAGGAAAAATTCTTCTCTTCCTATATTTTAGTCAGTTTTTATCTTATATATATTTGCCATATCACATCTGCACACTGTGTCTTCCAGCGAGACTATTTCCAATGTGTTGAGTCTTTCCATGAGTCTGGAATCCACTGTGAGTTCTCACCTAGTGTTAAATGCCACAGTGTTCTCACCTAGTGTTAAATGCCACAGTGTTCTCAGCTAGTGTTAAATGCCACAGTGTTCTCACCTAGTGTTAAATGCCACAGTGTTCTCACCTAGTGTTAAATGCCACAGTGTTCTCACCTAGTGTTAAATGCCACAGTGTTCTCACCTAGTGTTAAATGCCACAGTGTTCTCACCTAGTGTTAAATGCCACAGTGTTCTCACCTAGTGTTAAATGCCACAGTGTTCTCACCTAGTGTTAAATGCCACAGTGTTCTCACCTAGTGTTAAATGCCTCAGTGTTCTCACCTAGTGTTAAATGCCACAGTGTTCTCACCTAGTGTTAAATGCCACAGTGTTCTCACCTAGTGTTAAATGCCACAGTGTTCTCACCTAGTGTTAAATGCCACAGTGTTCTCACCTAGTGTTAAATGCCACAGTGTTCTCACCTAGTGTTAAATGCCTCAGTGTTCTCACATAGTGTTAAATGCCACAGTGTTCTCACCTAGTGTTAAATGCCTCAGTGTTCTCACCTAGTGTTAAATGCCACAGTGTTCTCACCTAGTGTTAAATGCCACAGTGTTCTCACCTAGTGTTAAATGCCACAGTGTTCTCACCTAGTGTTAAATGCCACAGTGTTCTCACCTAGTGTTAAATGCCTCAGTGTTCTCACCTAGTGTTAAATGCCACAGTGTTCTCACCTAGTGTTAAATGCCACAGTGTTCTCACCTAGTGTTAAATGCCTCAGTGTTCTCACATAGTGTTAAATGCCACAGTGTTCTCACCTAGTGTTAAATGCCACAGTGTTCTCACCTAGTGTTAAATGCCACAGTGTTCTCACCTAGTGTTAAATGCCACAGTGTTCTCACCTAGTGTTAAATGCCTCAGTGTTCTCACCTAGTGTTAAATGCCACAGTGTTCTCACCTAGTGTTAAATGCCTCAGTGTTCTCACCTAGTGTTAAATGCCACAGTGTTCTCACCTAGTGTTAAATGCCACAGTGTTCTCACCTAGTGTTAAATGCCACAGTGTTCTCACCTAGTGTTAAATGCCACAGTGTTCTCACCTAGTGTTAAATGCCACAGTGTTCTCTCCTAGTGTTAAATGCCACAGTGTTCTCACCTAGTGTTAAATGCCACAGTGTTCTCACCTAGTGTTAAATGCCACAGTGTTCTCACCTAGTGTTAAATGCCACAGTGTTCTCACCTAGTGTTAAATGCCACAGTGTTCTCACCTAGTGTTAAATGCCACAGTGTTCTCACCTAGTGTTAAATGCCACAGTGTTCTCACCTAGTGTTAAATGCCTCAGTGTTCTCACCTAGTGTTAAATGCCACAGTGTTCTCACCTAGTGTTAAATGCCACAGTGTTCTCACCTAGTGTTAAATGCCTCAGTGTTCTCACATAGTGTTAAATGCCACAGTGTTCTCACCTAGTGTTAAATGCCACAGTGTTCTCACCTAGTGTTAAATGCCACAGTGTTCTTACCTAGTGTTAAATGCCACAGTGTTCTCACCTAGTGTTAAATGCCTCAGTGTTCTCACCTAGTGTTAAATGCCACAGTGTTCTCACCTAGTGTTAAATGCCTCAGTGTTCTCACCTAGTGTTAAATGCCACAGTGTTCTCACCTAGTGTTAAATGCCACAGTGTTCTCACCTAGTGTTAAATGCCACAGTGTTCTCACCTAGTGTTAAATGCCACAGTGTTCTCACCTAGTGTTAAATGCCACAGTGTTCTCACCTAGTGTTAAATGCCACAGTGTTCTCACCTAGTGTTAAATGCCACAGTGTTCTCACCTAGTGTTAAATGCCACAGTGTTCTCACCTAGTGTTAAATGCCACAGTGTTCTCACCTAGTGTTAAATGCCACAGTGTTCTCACCTAGTGTTAAATGCCACAGTGTTCTCACCTAGTGTTAAATGCCTCAGTGTTCTCACATAGTGTTAAATGCCACAGTGTTCTCACCTAGTGTTAAATGCCACAGTGTTCTCACCTAGTGTTAAATGCCCAGTGTTCTCACCTAGTGTTAAATGCCACAGTGTTCTCACCTAGTGTTAAATGCCTCAGTGTTCTCAACTAGTGTTAAATGCCACAGTGTTCTCACCTAGTGTTAAATGCCACAGTGTTCTCACCTAGTGTTAAATGCCACAGTGTTCTCACCTAGTGTTAAATGCCACAGTGTTCTCACCTAGTGTTAAATGCCACAGTGTTCTCACCTAGTGTTAAATGCCACAGTGTTCTCACCTAGTGTTAAATGCCACAGTGTTCTCACCTAGTGTTAAATGCCACAGTGTTCTCACCTAGTGTTAAATGCCACAGTGTTCTCACCTAGTGTTAAATGCCACAGTGTTCTCACCTAGTGTTAAATGCCACAGTGTTCTCACCTAGTGTTAAATGCCACAGTGTTCTCACCTAGTGTTAAATGCCACAGTGTTCTCACCTAGTGTTAAATGCCACAGTGTTCTCACCTAGTGTTAAATGCCACAGTGTTCTCACCTAGTGTTAAATGCCTTTCAACTTCATACGACTAGATTAAGGAGTTTCTTGTGCCGTACACTTTGTTATACCTATTATTTAAAACAATATATATTTTGCTTCCTCCACTTTATTTAGCTCTTTCCACTTCCAGACCCCTCAAGATAGGTTTCCTGACGCCGTAGAGATGATCTTGATAAAAAAATAGACGTGAACTCTATGAATTCAGCACTTCTCATGAATGAAATAATCAACTTCCAGTCCCACGAAGCAGTACTTGACTCATTTGCATCTTTTACTTGCATTTATATTCTCCTATCTTGGTTCCCCGCCTCATAGTCTGTATGTGATTATGGAATCTTCTAAGGCCGCCCAACCTTGAATATCCATTAATGTCTCAGCGCCTCTTTTATTTTAAGCAGACGAGAGCAGCCGCAAGCCGTGTCATGCGTGAAGCTAAACGCACATGCTTGTGGAATTATGTTTCTACCGTCACTGTTTATCACGATCATTATAATCAGCGTCATTATTTTCTGATGTATTATATACCGCAGGTACTGTGTCTAACCATCGATCCAAGAATGAGACACTTGCGCAACATTTGGGAATTTTTATTGTGAAAACGTTTCGGCAGTCAGTGGCTCCTTCAGTCTAATACAGAGCACACACACTCACACACATGTGCCTTGGACAAAATGGTAACTAACACACACACAAATATACAACAGGCCTAGTGTCTAATCGACAAAATGGTAACTAACTAACACAGCACCAAAAAATCAATAAAAAAAGAGAAGAGGAGAGAAGAAAGATGTTAATTCTTAAATATGATTCACTTCGTCTATGATTGCAGTCTGGAAAAAAGTACTGAAACTGAGTGGCAAATACACTCCCGACTCGGCTCCCGTCCTTCGGGTTGCCAGTGTCGCTTTAACTAACCTTCTTGACGTTGCCACCGAACTTGGACATCTTGTCCGTATCTCCCAGGGGCTCCATCTCTGCCCCTCGTTTCTTTCCTCCAAATCTGACATAGTTTCAGCCCTTAGACCTTTTGTCTTGCCGATCATCGGCAGCTGGGCCGAACGGCATTCATATCCGTATACTCCAGCATTTACATCCGTCAGCCTTTGCGGTCCTCTTACGTCTCTTTAAGTCTCTTTAATCTTATTTGGTAGCGAGGAGTTCTGCCCCAGCTATGGAAATCTGCCACTGTTCTACCTTTTCGTAAACCAGGTACTTTGGTACTCGATGCCTCCCACTATCGTCCCACTGCTCTTACCAGTGCCTTTTGCAAGGTGTTGGAACGCCTGGTAAATAAACGTTTGTTATGGTAATTAGAGACAGGCAATAGTCTCTACACTAATCAATATGGCTTTCATAAAGGCCGTTCTACTATTGTCCTCTTACTCCGTTTAGATACATATGTACGTAATGCCTTTGCCAATAACCACTCGGTTATCGCCATCTTTTTTTATCTTGAGAAGGCAAATGACACAAATTGGAGATACGAAATCTTGACCCAAGTTCACTCCTAAGGCCTCCTATGATACTGCCCCAATGAAAAGCAGGAGTGCCACTAGCACGTTGAGGGACAACACAATAAGTGTCAGGGGCCCAAGATTGTTCAACTGCCTCCCAGCATACATAAGGGGGATTACCAACAAACCCCTGGCTGTCTTCAAGCAGGCACTGGACAGGCACATAAAGTCGGTACCTGACCAGCCAGGCTGTGGCTCGTACGTTGGACTGCGTGCGGCCAGCAGTAACAGCCTGGTTGATCAGGCTCTAGGCCAACATGAGGCCTGGTCACAGACCGGGCAGCGGGGGCGTTGACCCCTTTAATTCTCTCCAGGTAAACTCCAGGTAACTCCTCACAGCCCTTTCTACCTCTCCCTCCTGCTACCCTCTACCCCTGCACTATCCCTGCCCCGCTGCACTGCATGACCTAATAATAATTCCTCTCCTTCTTGCTACCCAATACCCCTGCACCCTTCCCTACCCTGCTGAGCTGTATGACCCTTGTAGGCTTAGCGCTTCATTTTTTAATTATTATAATAATAATCATAATTGCTTTTATTCTAATGATTCCAAGTTTTCTAAGAATATCAATAAAATTTTAAATTTTATTGGGTTTCATCCTTATGGAATGCATCAGCGCTAATATTATAAAAACCGACAAGAAAAGACGTTATTTAGGTATTGAATGGAAATTAGCATTACTCTTTATTTAATACTATCGACAAACTGGGACTTGTGGAGATCAGCAACAACGTCAATCATTCTTCAGATATCACAAGGATTCCAATATTGAAGACTTTAATGTGTGGTAGATTCGAATATTTGTGAGGTGATTTAATGGGAATGAAAGTTTCCCACTGTTATATACACAAAACTTGCAGATGTCCATCTACACACTTTAATTTCGCTCTTCGTTGTCGTCGAGTTAGGAGGCATCTTTTTTTTTTTCTTAACGTTAGAATTTACGAAGCAGAAGTTTTGGAAGTTATTGTAGTCATTCCAATATGCTGGAAATATGTTCAACAACGTGTATATGACAATTCTTTCTAGAGTTTTGCCCTAGTTACAGTATACCAGCACTGAAAGTCTGAAGTTGCGCAAACGAAGCGTTCTCGTGTAATGAGCGAAATAAAAGAGAAAAGTTGGAAGAGGAAAAAAAAATAGAAATTGAGGAATGGCCCATCGAAGATACCTGACTATTATTTCCATCTCCGCTTTCCTGCAGTGCTATAATATCGATATTTTTAAATAAGAATTAAACAATGCACATCTATAGTTTTTTCAAGTCAGTTATGACCCAAGACATTATGCACTCACTACTTGTATCCATTATTCTTTTCCACTATCTGAAGCTTATCACCTTCCTGCCAACACGACATGTTGGAGCAGACGACCAGCCATGAATGTCCTCTTGTTCTTATCGCTATTGTAATTACCTGTAACAACGGCAAAATTTTCTTTGTAGATAAAGACACAAGTACAGTTCAAGACATTTACTGGAGAAACGTTTAGCCATAAGTGGCTTCTTCAGTCCTAAACCCTGAAGAAATCACTAGTGGCTTCTTCAGTCCTAAACCCTGAAGAAGTCAATAGTGGCTTCTTCAGTCCTAAACCCTGAAGAAATCACTAGTGGCTTCTTCAGTCCTAAACCCTGAAGAAGTCAATAGTGGCTTCTTCAGTCCTAAACACTGAAGAAGTAAATAGTGGCTTCTTCAGTCCTAAACAATGAAGAAGCCACTAGTGGCTTCTTCAGTCCTAAACACTGAAGAAGTCAATAGTGGCTTCTTCAGTCCTAAACACTGAAGAAGCCACTAGTGGCTTCTTCAGTCCTAAACCCTGAAGAAGTCAATAGTGGCTTCTTCAGTCCTAAACACTGAAGAAGCCACTAGTGGCTTCTTCAGTCCTAAACCCTGAAGAAGCCACTAGTGGCTTCTTCAGTCCTAAACCCTGAAGAAGCCAATAGTGGCTTCTCAGTCCTAAACACTGAAGAAGCCACTAGTGGCTTCTTCAGTCCTAAACCCTGAAGAAGTCACTAGTGGCTTCTTCAGTCCTAAACCCTGAAGAAGTCAATAGTGGCTTCTTCAGTCCTAAACACTGAAGAAGCCACTAGTGGCTTCTTCAGTCCTAAAGGCAACGAGGATGAAGAGGTATGGAGTAGATTTAAGAATATAGTGTTAGTGTTCAGCAGAAGTTTGTGATTACAGGAAAGTGGGTGCGGGAGGGAAGAAGAGCGATTAGTGGAATGATGATGTAAAGAGAGTAATAAGAAAGAAAAAGTTAGCATGTGAAAGGCTTTTACACAGTAGAAGTGATACAAGGAAGGAGGGGTATATGGAGAGAAAAAAAGAAGTTTAGAGTGTGGTGAAGGAATGTAAGATGGGTAAGATGCTATCAAGAAACATTGTTGATAATAAGAAAAAAGTTTTGGAGTGAGATTAATAAGTTGAGAAAGTCTAGGGAAAGAATGGATTTGACAGTTAAAAATAGGAAAGGAGAGTTATTAGATAGAGAGTTAGAGGTATCGGAAAGATGGAAGGAATATTTGGAGGAACTGTTAAATATTGATAAAGATAGGGAAGCTGTGATTTCGTGCACTGGGCAGGGAGGTATAACAACTTATAGGAGTGAGAAAGAGCCAGTTGTGAGTGTGGTAGTGTTGTTATTGATTAAATACCACTTGTTTACAATACTATATATATACTGCTTGTGGAGGCTAGTACACCAAACGGGGAGTAGAATGAAATTAGCTCTGAGGCACCCACACCATCGTCCTCGTAACTTAAAGCAAGCCTAGTTCCCTAGGCTTATGTTGTTTGTAGGATTGTATTTTCCAGTGGGTTAAAGCGTCGTGAATTTTTGCTCAACACGAGGCGGGCAAAAACAACACGGGTTCTATCCGCCTTATAGTCGCAGTGTTTATTGATTAAATACCACTTGTTCGTGATTACAATAATATATATATATATATATATATATATATATATATATATATATATATATATATAAACTTGAGGCTTGCAAATACTACAGTTTAGATGCCTCTCCTAAATGCAAACATCCCCAACCCTCCTGGAGAGTGCAGATACTGTACTTTTCTCCTCCAGGATTCAAGTCCGGCTAACCGGTTTCCCGGAAACCCTTCACAAAATGTTACCTTCCTCACTTTTCACCAGCTTGACAAGTCCCAAAAACCATTTTCCTTCGCTCCTGTCTAACACGCTCACACACGCCTGTTGGATGTCCAAACCTCTTGCATCACAAAACCTCCCTTACCCCCTCCCTCCATCCCTTCCGAAGGTAACCCTTACCCCGCCTTCTCTCCACTACAGATTTATATTCCCTCCACACTTTTTTCTAATTTCCATACTCCGATTCCTTTCATAAAATTCACACCACAATTTGCTCTCAAAATCGACATCTCCACTGACTCAAACCTCTTTGTTGCTGCAGTGTTTAAAACTCGTCTTCACACCCACATAAATTCTCCTAATTGCCTTTATGGTCAAAGTTCTTTGTCTCAACAGATGCTTCAATGCACCACCCACCTCTTTTTCCCTCGTCAATTCTATGGTTCTCATCATCTTTCAAAAATCCATTTGCTGACTAATTCACTCCCAAATATCTGAACACTTTTGCTGTGTTATCTCCATACTCCTCACCAATCTGTTATCCAATCTTTGGGAAAAAGTATTACCAAGATCAGCAGCAACAGAAACAACAGTAATAACTGAACCAGAACCCGCAATAGCAGCCAAAAGAAGAACAGCTATTGACGCAGCAGCAATAGAGCCAGAAGGAGCAGCAGGAACAAATAGGAGCAGGAGAGCAAGAGCAGCAGCAGCAGCAGCAGCAGCAGCGACGATGGCAGCACCAACAGCAACACCATCATTGAGAGGATATCAACAGGTGGTGAGCCAAGGATATGAGGCCACCAAGTGATCACTTATTCTCTCTCTCTCTCCCAGCCTCCCTGTCGACGCCACACTAGTTAAAAGATTTACATCAAGCCACCGTCTGCAAGCACACAGTTCTCTCGCCCTCCCAACATGTCTCCCCCCCTCTTTCTCTCTCTCTTTCTCTCCTTTCTCCCTCTCCCTCTTTCTCCCTCTCTCTCTCTCCCTCACCCTCCTCATCTCCCTCTCCCTTTCCCTCCATCCCTCCCTCTCTCCTTCTTTCCCCCCTCTCCCTCATTCCATCTCTCTCTCCTGTGCTTCCATCCTACTCTTGAGCTTAGCATTTGTTTTAGATAAATGAAAACTATTGTTGGAATATTGATAGTTTTCTGTATAATAACTGGAAACCAGCATAGATTGTGCAAGAAAAGATCATACCTAAGTATTAGGAGGAAAACTTCATGGCTGGTTAAGTGACTGGCTCACAGAAAGTAAACACAGTATGCATAAAGGATCCTGTTCCACACCATTTCTGTATTGAAAATCTGTTTGACTGGCTGATTTCTTCCCTTCAAGTACCTTCCTATTCTCTGAAAATTTACTATCTTAGTCATGTCCTCCTTGCCTATTTTTTCATGATGTTTTCAACCTCATGTTTTTCTTCCTGCCGTCTTTCATTGCGTGTCCTCCCCTCGCTCTCCTGAAGCCCATGAATAAACACTGACTTCTCCCTCTCCTCCTATTGCCTCTCACTCTTTGTCTCTGGATACCGTTTGAACATGGCCATTGTCTCTTTTATTTTTTCCTGTTACTCTTGGTGGCATAATCATGCCTCTGCATTGGACTTATTCCCCTCTCCATCTTCTCCCCTCTCCCTTACTGCTATCCCTGCTCCCAACAGCTCTCCCCCTTCATTCCTTGGTCCTGCTTGGTGGACTGATAGGGTCTAAACATAAGTCATGTCTCCTTCCTTTCTGTTGGGCTCCTCCTCACTCAGTAGAGGTGTACCTGCTTCAGATGTTATGTCTCCTCTGGGCAATAGTTCTGTAACACGCTTCAGCCTATTGACCTCATATTCTATGGCCTGTATTCTGGCTTCTGTGGCTTCGGCTTGTGACTCCCATTTCTTCTTCTTTGCCTCCAACCTAATTTGCTCTCCCACTCTTGTTCCATCCTTTTACATTGTTCTTCCATCCATTCTTCCTTACCAGAACCATCTTCCTTTGATCCCCTGAGCCTTTGACTTCCCTTCTGAGCCACCATTTTTTTGTGTATGTGTGTACGTTTGTGTTGGGGTAATGTTACCACCTATTTTCACTTGCATGTTTGTCCTCAGTTATCGAGATTCAGCTGTTGGCTCAGTGTCTTAACTTGCCTTTTGATGGATTTAATCTCTCCTAGACTCGTGAGCCCTGTTATTCCTGTTCCTAAAACAATGTATAAAGCCTGTCTTCACTACTTCGTCACTTAGGTCATTCCACTTCCTAGCCGCCCTGAAGCTGAAAAATTAATTCCTGACATCCATGTGACTTTTCTGTATCTTTAACCTAAAACTGTGCCCAAGTGTACCCATTTCTCTCCTCAACAGTGCATCGTTATACATTCCACGGAGAATTATACAAGATGTTCACATATCTCCTTTCATTCTCTCATCCTTTAATGTCATCAGGTTCATTTCTTTTAGACTCACCTCATTGTTCATTTCCCCTTGCTCTGACACTAGTCTCGCTGCAAACCTCTGCAATTTCTCCAGTTTCTTGATTAAATGTGGGTTCCATGCTCGTTCTGTGTTCTCCAGGATGGGCCTGTTATGTCATGTAAAGGGTCCTGAATCACCCTTTGTTGAGGTTCCTGAAAGCTGATTTATGATTCACAGGGCAAGCATTCGATGCAGAGGATATTCGACTGACATTCACCTCAGGTAATATGGTTGTCACTTGCTCACCCCTAAGTCTTCCTGAGTGAAATTTACAACCTCTGTTTCCCGACCCCCTCGAGTCTATAATCATTTTTCTATCTTCCTCCACCTCCCAATCTTCATAACCCCGCATTTGCTGGAGTTCAATTCCAATAACCACTTGTCTTTGCAGTCTTGCAGTTTTTCAGGTCCATTTTGTAGTGTTTCCTTGTCTTCCACAATTTTCATGTCTCAGTAATTTATCTCTACAACAAAGATGAATACATCTGACACTATGTCTTCAGTATAGGTCCGTATACCAAGCCTTGTGGAACCTCACTTGTTACACTTGCTCATTATTACACCTCTTTTCGGACGTTCACTCTGTCACCTTCACATAAGGTACACTTTGATCCACGGTAGTGCATCCCTGTTATATCTGCTTGTTCTTAAAGGTTTTCTCAGTGACTCGTGATTTAAAGTGTTAAAAGTCTTTTATATAGTCTATGAATATGCAGTCCAACAATCCGTCTCTCTGGCGTCACTTCAGTTGCTGTGTCATAAAACTCCAGGAGATTTGTGAGACAGACTCTGGCATTTCTAAATCTGTGTAAGTTATTGTTTATAAAATCGCTTCTCTCGACGTGCTCCATGATTATCTTCTCCATTAGCTTGTATAGTAAGCAAGTCAATAATACAGACCTGTTATTAAATGTTTCCTGTCTGTTTTTCTTCATAAATATTAAGACTACATTAGCTGTCTTGCAGATCTCTGGCAATTGCCCATATCCAATTATACTTTTTATAGATTTTTGGCTGGTAATTTAGACTGTGCTTCTGCACTTCTCGACGAATCTACAGTGATATTTTATCAGGTCCTATTGTATTTGATGTATCCAACCTCATCAAAAAAAATTTCAGCTCTTCCACGTGTCAAGTGTGTGGTGTCCAGTGACTGATGACGTACTATGTCAATGTTTCCTCTGAGAACTCGTCTTTAAATCGTTCGTTAAACTCCTCACACACTTGTTTGTCGAATTTCATGAGCTCTTCTATTTTCTTCTTTAGTTTTATTATTTTTTTTTACTGTCGTCTTTCTTGTAATAAAGCTGTGAAACAATTTGGCTTCAAATTTGATTTTTGCTGCTATGTCATTTTCAAATTGCCACTCAGCTTTTCTTCCTAATCATTGCATATTATTTTCTACCTCTTCTGCTCGCTTCTGGTTTGTATAATTTTTACTTACTCTTGATTACTCTTGATTAAACTATGTATTCTCTGTTTTTACTGTTAAACCATTTGCTCTCCGTTCTTACTCTTCAACCATGGGATCTTTGTTCTTACTGTTAAACCTTGTGCTCTTTGTTCGTACTGTTAAACCATAAGCTTTCTATGTTCTTAATGTTAAACCATGTGCTCTCTGTTCATTCTGTTAAACCATGAACTTTCTCTGTTTTTACTGTTGAACTGTCTTTTATTTTTCAATGAGCTTTCTCGTTGTATTTCATTCAGGAATTTTTTCATCCATGTATTGTTTCCTCTTCTGAAAACTAGTTTGTCCTGTACCCCGCAAACTATTTTTCCCTTCAATGTTGAGCTGCTATAAGGTATTCAAACCTCAGATCTGTATGATTACTATCACCCAGAGGCCTCTCTTATTCTATTTTGCCTTCATCAGATGCACAGTAAGTGAACAGCTGATTCAGTCTTGCTAGGTCTACCCCTCCTATCTTATTGTGCTTTTACACGGTGAAGAAAGGTTTTCCAACACCATTTTTGTCCTGTTAGCCTACCACATTTTCCCTGAGTGGGTACCAGTTCTTCTAGTCTAATTACTAATCATGGGTGAACTCATTAATGATTAGTAATTTAGCTTCGGTCATATAAGAGCTTCTTGTTTCTTGCGTTATGGTAGGAATGATTGTTCTATTATCTTCATATTCCTGACTTGGTCTCCTATTATTTGGTGGCGGGTTGTAAATTATTGCTTCTACTTGTTTAGGGCTCCCAGTCTTGATTGTAGACACTACGGAGTTGCTTTACCCATTTCTGTATATTCTTTTCAGCTCTTCGAAAGTCCACTGAGTGTGTGTGTGTGTGTTTGTGTGTGTGTGTGAGTGTGTCCATGTTAACTAGTGACTGAAGTAATATACATCAGTAACTGTGACTGAAGGCTGATACAGTCCTGCACACATCGCATCATACTGTTTACTTGCGGCAGACGCTGTTCATATATGTCAAGAGAGTTTTTGTCCATGTTGACTTTAATGAGTGTAAATATTTGCCCAGAGCTGCCACTCAACTTAGCAGTGAATGTAATATTTTCTCTGCAGCTACGCGCCTAGCTTACTTTTCTCTACACACACCTTTATTTTTTACGAGTTTTACATTTGTGCTCGTGCGTTTGGAATAAAAAATGCATTTAAGGTTCTTACTTTTTCGGATCATCTTTCCGTTAAAATCTTGACTTTCAGTCAAGATTGATGGACTGAACACATCGACTCCAGGCTGAGGGACTGATTACCTCAAACTCCTCCTCCTCTTCCATCTTTCTCTGCATTGGACTGAAGAAGCCAGTGTGCGACGAAAATTCTCCAGAATGAAGATTCCCAACTGTTACCCAAGTGTCTAGTTTATGCACCAGTAATGTGTGGTAGGGATTTTAACTTCACAGCCGAAGGAAAAGTTTTTTTTATCCTAGAGCTGAAGATGTTGGACACTTTTCTTTTCACCTTAAGGGTCTGTTGACCTAAGAGCAAATAGTTACGCGGGTGCTAGACAACTGTTGTGGTTGGCATCCTCTGAAGGAAGACATTTAAAAGACCTCTAAAAGAAATAAGTTATACTTGATAATCTTCCTGGTATCACCAGAATTACATCATTCTTTTTCAACCTCAGAGAAAAACATTGTATTGTAAAGTTGATATCCCGGAAGTGTAAGCACACAAGAACATAAACTCTGCTTTAAATTCTGTGGAGGAGAATTTTAGTGTGTAACCAATCTCTCGCACCGATGTGTATAATTTTGAAAGTTGCTAGGGCTTACCCAGATACCACACTGCCAAACATGTCGCTCCATATTTAAATTACTCTCTTTTAAATATGCAGTTTTAATAGGTTATTATTCATGAAAGGAGGGAGAGGCAGAAGCCTTTTGATCTAAGAAACTGGATCAAGATTGCTTCCCATCTCTCCTGCTCCCTAGCACTGTGACTCGTGTACATTCCTCCGTCCTCTTCACCTAAGGAAGAGAGGCATTTCCTCTGTACTCAAATGTAGTGTACGAGTACATATGTCCTAACTGTAACTTTAATTGATATTTTAAGACTGGAATAAATAAAAAGAGCACTGTGATACAGGAGTATAACATCACTAGCAAAGCCAAGTTATTCATATATCAGAATTCGCCTCAAAACCAGCAAATAGTAAATTTTGCAAGTGTTTTATAGTTTAACATTGTAACTACAGTAAAAAAAAAAAAAAAAAAAAAGATCGGACTGGTGAATTCTCGAGAACTTAATAATCAGCTTAAGTCTGAACTTAATGAATCTGCTACAAACTTGTTCACCTCTACGTCTTGTCTGGTTTTCTGTTATACTAGTGACTAGTGCATTATAAGTGCATTGTTATTTTTCCTCATGAACATCCGATCTACATTAACACACGTAACATAAATTCATGATTGGCAGGTTTTCTCTTAGTTTTGTCTCCTGATCTTTGGATCATGTAGATAATGTTATCTATGATTTTTAAGAGTGACATTAATATGTCTTTTTCAGGGAATATATCTTGTTGATTGTGGCTAAACCTTCACAAAATAGTTATTCTTGATTTACTTTCCCTACATTTTGTTCCTCAGTATTATAGAGGTACTTATGATAAAGAATGACCTATTATTTACAGACAATTTCTCCCACTAGGCCAGAGGCTTAATAAAGTACTCAAGAAGCTCCTAGTAAATCAAGTGCCTCAACTCAATAGTCGCCTTACATACAGTCTTAAACCCACAACATTTTTTCCTTTTTCCCTGTAACTATGTTGGTAGTGATTGTATGTCGAGTGATATATATTAAACTGAAACCTGAGATTTTCTAGTATATTTTTCTACCCAATAATGAATATGTATGTTAATATATTTTGCAGTGAGGTGTAGAAACTAGTTAAAACAGACGTCTGACTCTTCTTTTAGTCAGTGATGAGAACGATATAATTTATCCTCATAAAATATGTAATGTAGATGCCCTGGGAACTAGAGGATCGCTGAACAATATAAACAACTAGCAAACTCTTTTTCTTGTTGTTGTTGGAAAGTGGAGTGGATGTTTAAGTGTTGTGGGATTAAATGAAGTGGTGACAGCTTGAGTGATGAGATAAGGCTAGACCTTCATAGGCTGTTAAAGTGATATGTTTTGTGGTGGTAATGATGGCAGAGAGGATGGGAATTCTGGTGTGTGAGTGGCAGTTGAATGAATACCTGGGGTGATGGGAGCGTTTAATTAATTAATGATATGATGGGACGCAGGAGAATTTGTGTGGTAAGAGAGGGAGTGTGATGGGCAGTATGGTGAAGGAAAGGATTGTAATGTTAAAGTTCTGGGAGTAGTGGTGGTTATAGGAGGGTGCTGGGAGTAGAGGTGATAGGAGGAGGTAGATACCAGATAAGAGGTGAGGGTTAGTGTAGGGTTTTCAGTACTGAATAAAACTGGATAAATCAGTAGCGTGCTGGTACCTTTCTCTGTAATCCTTAAATAGTGAGAAGAAAATCTAGAAGCGTTTCCGCGTCATATTTCAACACAAAAGATGTGTTTTCTTGACATATTCCATCATACAGAATGAAATATATTCACGAAGCAATGAAATCTGTCAGCCCTGAGGTGAAACACTTTAATAGGTCAATAAGAATACTGCTAAGCAACCCACTAAGGATTTTGTGTTGTTGGTGGTAGTGGTTGTTGCTTGTTGTAGATGGTTGTTGCTTGTTGTATATGGTTGTTGCTTGTTGTAGATGGTTGTTGCTTGTTGTAGATGATTGTTGCTTGTTGTAGATGATTGTTGCTTGTTGTAGATGGTTGTTGCTTATTGAGGAAATAAGATTGGAATGGGAGGGAATAAGACTGAACCCAGGAAAGAGAAGGGTAGCCCCAAGTACCTACAGGAACTTCAAAGGTACTTCAACGGTTGCATGTCAACAGCGCTGGAGTTACTGTTAATTATTTGGGAGTTACGTCCACAGGATGTCCTTTTTAACAAACAGGGAAATGGAGTTGATAAAGTTTATATGATATTTACAGTGAAATACAATAAGCTACATAATTTAATTTATTTACCTATTGATACAGACATACAGGTAGTTAGAAGCTCCCGAGAGCTAACCTAGACATGACGAAACAAACATTACTTAACCCACGTTGAGAAAGTTTATTCAGGTATACACAAATACAGTTACACAGATTATCACACATGTCAGCATATGTGTAGAGAACCCAGGATAACCCAACAAAGTCAGACAGAGTGACTTATTTCCATCGGGGTCCTTTACTTATTACTTCTATGTGTAGGCTGACCCAAGATGGATAGGACTCATCTGTTATGCTACAATAATTTAACAAGATGTCAGATTAATCTGATGCAAAAAATAAAACTGCGCACAACGTAAATTTACTTACATGTTTCTACATATATGTCAGTTAATGAAAAACAAATTCTAATAGATCTGTTTTCCGGGCAGTCGATACTACTGACACCATGGCTATAAACCCCTCCCCCCTCTCAAACACACACACATACATACATACACCCACACGCACAAACACTCATGTATGCATACATATATGCATGCATACTCAATTAGGCAAATAAATAAGCATACATATTTACATACGCATATGGGTGAGGGTAGAGAGGGAAGGGGAAGCGGGACGGGGGAGGGAAGGGGAAGCGGGACGGAGGAGGGGAGAGGTGGGACAGTCCAAGGTCCACTTGTTAGTTCGCTCTAGTGAAAAATAAACATTTTTTTCAGTAGCTTAAAAATGTTCCATTGAAGTAGACAGTCATTAACCTTTGATGATGTGTGTGTGTGTGTGTGTGTGTGTGTGTGTGTGTGTGTGTGTGTGTGTGTGTGTGTGTGTGTACTGTATCTGTGTTAATACATATTTTTAATTAACTTGAATTAACGGGAGTTGAATTTCACCTGCTGGATCTACTCATTACTTTCTGTTGACTGAGTTAATTCGCTCTTCAGAATTGTTCAGTCATTATATGGAGTCAGCATGAAGTGTCTAATTTTTCAAGGGGTGGACCGGCAAGCTAGTGGAAGGTCTCGGTCAGATGACCAAAACCTCGAAACACTTGTCGTTTTTCCTTTCCTGTTTATGCCCAGGAAATATTTTGTATGTCGAGATCATTTTCTTTCTATGTGACGGGGGTTTCAGATAGTGACAGTTAACTAGTGGCTGCCGGGATGAAGTCTGGGTTCCTATACTTACGAAATCGTCTCTAAAACCTTGATCAGTTTGTATGTTTAATATATTTTGCGTGGGTTCTAATGGACCCATTATCTAATCTACTTATGTGGTCTGTATTAAATACTAATCACTTCATTCTGATTTTTTCCTTTACTAGGAGCACTGAGTCCAGCCCAGGAAAGTCAGCCGTCACTAGTGTCACGGTCCATCAAGGAATAACTCACCTTCATGTGTACTCAGGCGGAGCACTGAGTCCAGCCCAGGAAAGTCAGCTGTCACTAGTGTCACGGTCCATCAAGGAATAACCCACCTTCATGTGTACTCAGGCGGAGCACTGAGTCCAGCCCAGGAAAGTCAGCCGTCACTAGTGTCACGGTCCATCAAGGAATAACTCACCTTCATGTGTACTCAGGCGGAGCACTGAGTCCAGCCCAGGAAAGTCAGCTGTCACTAGTGTCACGGTCCATCAAGGAATAACCCACCTTCATGTGTACTCAGGCGGAGCACTGAGTCCAGCCCAGGAAAGTCAGCCGTCACTAGTGTCACGGTCCATCAAGGAATAACTCACCTTCATGTGTACTCAGGCGGAGCACTGAGTCCAGCCCAGGAAAGTCAGCCGTCACTAGTGTCACGGTCCATCAAGGAATAACTCACCTTCATGTGTACTCAGGCGGAGCACTGAGTCCAGCCCAGGAAAGTCAGCTGTCACTAGTGTCACGGTCCATCAAGGAATAACCCACCTTCATGTGTACTCAGGCGGAGCACTGAGTCCAGCCCAGGAAAGTCAGCCGTCACTAGTGTCACGGTCCATCAAGGAATAACCCACCTTCATGTGTACTCAGGCGGAGCACTGAGTCCAGCCCAGGAAAGTCAGCTGTCACTAGTGTCACGGTCTATCAAGGAATAACTCACCTTCATGTGTACTCAGGCGGAGCACTGAGTCCAGCCCAGGAAAGTCAGCTGTCACTAGTGTCACGGTCCATCAAGGAATAACTCACCTTCATGTGTACTCAGGCGGAGCACTGAGTCCAGCCCAGGAAAGTCAGCTGTCACTAGTGTCACGGTCTATCAAGGAATAACTCACCTTCATGTGTACTCAGGCGGAGCACTGAGTCCAGCCCAGGAAAGTCAGCTGTCACTAGTGTCACGGTCCATCAAGGAATAACCCACCTTCATGTGTCCTCAGGCGCTACTGTCACGCCGCCCCCATGCTTTTCCATTTTTACACTTTACCGTCACAGACGACTACTGAATTGTGTTTTGCTGGTCATACTGGACGTCGAGCTGACGACCACGTACTGTGACGTACACACACACACACACACACACACACACACACACACACACACACACACACACACACACACACACACATACACACACACACACACTCACATTCATTCTCTCTCTTTGTTATAATTATTATTGAAATTGAACTTAGTACTCAGCAAGGAAATAAACCTACTCTAGCATTCTATAGGTTACCTAAGGAAGAAGAATGTTTGTACCTGAGCCGGAAATACTGGAAGTCAACTGAATGTAACCGGAAGGAAGGATCATAAAAATAATTTAAAGTAATTTTATGTTTACATCTAAAGCCTTTAGAGAAGTGCTATAATACTATTATTGATTTAGTTTTCACATCGTTATGAGTTGGTTTTATAGAAACTATTATTATTATTATTATTATTATTATTATTATTATTATTATTATTATTATTATTATTATTATTATTATTAAGTTTTTCTTTAATGGTGATTCATGATGAAAGAAAATATAAACTTGATACTGAAAAACATACAGGAAATATAACTCGTTACTGTTTAAAGCTAGAAGGGTCTACATACGCTATAATGCTCAAAAAATTTCTGACAGATGTAATATCACACTTGACTTCATGTCGATGACACCACTGAAGATTTACGACGGAGAAAGTGCATAGAGGCTGCCATAATTGATGTCAACAACACTATACACGAAAAATCCGCAAGTTACACTATATCCAAATTGCTAATCGGCAGGATATTACCTATTCTGGAGATAACATGATGTTGCTACCCTCTCGTGGCATACCACCTGACTCCTGCCAATATATATATATATATATATATATATATATATATATATATATATATATATATATATATATATATATATATATATATATATATATATATATATGTGATATATATATATATATATATATATATATATATATATATATATATATATATATATATATATATATATATATATATATATATATAGGATGGGGTCCAACCCTGGTGCAAATTGTGGGACCCAAAGCCTCGGAGAAGTGGATAAAAAGGCTTCAATAAATATACTCGTTTCTTAGTTATCTCTGTATTAGAACTGACGAAGTCACTCGGTGCGAAACGTTTCTTCTATAAAAGTCCTGAACTGTACATGTGTCTTTTTCCACATCATGTCGGCGTCACCATACCATTATTCAACATTTTTATTGCATGTGCTCCTCGAGTCAGACACATCTAAGGAATCACAAAAACTGTTTGGAAGGAAATACTTAAGAAATATAATAAACTCATAAATCATTTAATACAGATAAAATACAAAAAAAGTGCATGTTTAATTTGATTGGTGCGTTACAAGTGTACACAGCTGTAAACTGTGGGTCACCTGGTCTGGTTAATTTTTTACCTGGTCTCTGCAACAGTGATTAGCATGTGCCTCTGGGAACCTTTGAAAACCCAAGTGGAATACCAAGATACTTTCCTCTTGCATTCGGACCTTCTACACTTCCCTGCAACAATCACTACAGTATTATCATCCCAAACATTTTCCTTCAATATAATTCTAACACTCACAGCCACTCAACAATATTCATATACAAACTCATCACTTCTATCACTCTTCACTGCCACACATATTTTTCAAAACACTGTTCTCTCTAGAAATGTTCACCCAACCATATTATTTCGCAATTCTACTTGCTCCGTCACTCTTACTCTACTCATTCTAACGCTCTCTACTCAACATTGGTATTTCTCTCTTTCTCCAACACCCTTCACCACTTGTTAATAATCACCCCAACACGCCTACATTGCCCCACCTTCTGCTACTTTCATCCTGTTCCCTGCCGTCCTCTCTCTTGTTCTAGCCCCTTGCCTTCTGTCCTGGCTAGCTGCCCTTAGCTTCTGCTACAATACTCACGTCTTCTGTCTCCATGATGTTGCAGCATTGGCCTATGGAGGTGACCACCTGGTGAGGGTTGTAGACCAGGGTCTGCCAGGCTGACGGCACAGACCAGGACTCACAGTAGCCACGACACGCGTTCGTCGTGATGTCGAACTCCACACACTCAGGTATGCTGATGCGACGAGTGTGTCCTGCAGGGAGGGAGAGATAGTGTGAGCGAGGCAGCCACGGGGAGAGAGACACACACACACAGACACACACACAGACTCAGATTCAAATTTAAATTGATTGGAAATAGGTCACAGAATGGCATAGACAAGGGGTAAGAAAAGTTCAGTATTTATTAATATTACAAAACAAAAAAAAAATATTGCCTTTACCGCTTCACTCACAAAATTTTTTTTTACTCTCATGTACTAAGCGTCATCCTGCAGTGTGGTTTGGCAATGTTTCTGTGCTGACGAATCACAGGTGAAGAACTCTTTGCTTGCCTTATAACACTTGATCATATTAATATGCGTTTGATGGCATTTTTTGAGAAGTTTCGTCCAAATGGGATTTTATCAGTTCTCACAGAAATGGGTCAACAAAGTTCATATATATAATGTAAAAGACGTGAGGTGAAGAGATGGACGAGTGATGTCACCTGTAATAATGTTGCTCAAGCAAATGGAAACTTAGAAGTTTAAAATCAAGTGAGTCAATAGTCCGATTTCAGCACTTCAGTTTTATGTAATAGCGGTGTTATATTCAGTGCGGAAAAAAAATAACCAATGCTTCAGAAATTAGGAATAAACCTGAGTTATGTGTGATGGTGTTAGTCAAAGTAATCAGAACGGATTCTAAGCAAACCAGTTCCGTCTGTTTGCTTCTTTGACAACCAATTTGGCACTGGGTAAGTTAACCACATGATTCTCTGTGTTGCTGTGAATACTACAAGTATTGGTCGTGTCATCTCTCTGGCAGGCACTTCATGATCATGTCCCCAGAAGTATCACCAACGCAAATCTTGTCAAACTCCACAAGTTATCAAGCAGACGCAGGCAGTAGTATTTTAGGATGCGATTGTCTTTAAACGAAGTTCTTTACTGTGTTGCCGGCTATGGTAGTAACCCAGATAGGATTTCAACCCCAGCAGGCACATAATTCTACCTGTCAGCAACACAATAAAGTGATGAAAAAAGTTTTGAAAATCGACCTTGGGCAACGTTTGAGAATCTTTACTGAGGAGGGCGAAACGTTTCCTCAGTAAATATTCCAAATGTTGCACAAGTGTCTCATTCTTCAACAAGCAATAATCCCTCCAAATTCTTAACCAAAACCAACAACAGTGTTACTGTCACAGCCTTCAACACAAGACTTAGTTAATAAGAAACCAGCAACACAATTGCCAGCGTCTGCATGATACCCTGCGTCTTTATATAAATGGTAAAAATACCGACAAGTAGATGAGTAAAATCCACGTTTAACAGTTGAATATATTATTGTCGGAACGTTTCGCCTACACAGTAAAAATCTTCAGTCGAATACAGAGGTGATTAAATATTGAAGACAGAAGAAACAGTGAAGAAGTAATGATGAAGTAGTTTTGAGATGGACAGTCCATCGACCGAGTCACTGGATGTTCCATACACCAAGAGATGTGTACATCTTAGTGCATGTATGCTAAGTTTACTTTGATCCCTATTTATGGGATCAAAGTATCTCTGATTAGTGTATAGTTTGACGAGCTAGACTTCATTCTAATGGTTGGCAGAGAATGTGATAGTTTTTTGTTGATTCATCATCTACAGTTACCATTCTTTGGGAATTACAACTTTTCACGATGGCTATCCTATACACAGGAGAACGAACAACACAAATGATATGTAGAAAATATATAATAGGCGGACGCTAGGGAAAATTGGACATGGTTATATATTAAAAAATACCCAGCAGACAGAGCTGACAGCTACCCTGACTTCACCTCTACAGAGGACCAAAAATCAGCAATAAAATTAACATCCACCAGGACGCTGACACATCCCCACAGCAGCTCGCCCTCAAGCTACTAGCAAATTCACTGACCTCTTTCAGAAAGTTAACGATGCCCCTGCAAACAACAGATCCTGGCATAACCTACTGCTATTTGGCAATGTTTGTCTGGCTGTCCCCCCAAGGTGGGACAAGTCACTAGCAACATGTGTTATTAGGGCAATAAATACATTCCCCAGAGCTGACAACCTCGTCCGTCTCCCTCTAGGGCGACAAACACCCGCCGGGAAAATGCCAACAACAGGACACCTGACGCCTCAAAAATCAGAGGCCATATTAGCAAAAAAAAAAAATAGAAGCGGGTAATACTATTGGAGCACTGAGGTTTATAACCAGTGAGGATACCATAGCTCCTAAGGACGTCATTACAGCACAAGCCCTGAAGGACAAACATCCACCCAGGGCTCCCAGTACCAACACAGACATCCCTGACATTGCAGCAGGTGAAGAACATTTAACCCTACAGGAAGCTGATGTGTATAAAGCTGTTATGTCATTACCATAGGGCTCAGCAGGAGGTTTCACTGGTTTAAGGCCACAACACTTAAACCAAATGCTTAATCCAGCACTTGGTGAGGTTTCAGAGAGGTTGCTGCCTGAACTCTCTAAATTTTCCAATGTGTGCCTGGCTGGCAGTGTCCCAGAAGCCATTAGACCCCTCTTCTTTGGTGCCTCACTGTGTGCCCTCCGGAAAAAGGATGGAGGAATCAGGCCCATTGCAGTGGACAACACCCTTCGGCGCCTAGTCGCCAAGGCTGCAGTAAGAATGGTAAGTCAAGAGGCTGCCGCAATGTTCATCTTCATGTTAGTCTAATTCCTAGACTTTTTTGTTATATCCATATACTATTGAGCTGGTGTAAACATGATGAACATGGCATGCACATTAAATTCTTCGTTTCAGTAGGAAAAATATTTTTTATCAGGAAAGATGATCTGTGATTATCTTGTTAATTCTTAAGGTCCATTAGGTTCATCCGCTCTTCCTCTGGGCCAACCCTCTTTAATTGGTCACCCTTCAACCCACCACATACTGTAGCTACTGCTGACTTGCAGTGGCCACCAACTATGTCCCAACTGTCGTTCATACACAGAGCATCCCCCAGTGTTACAGTCAGGAGCAAAGTCAAACTAGGGTCAGTTAAATGACACACACGCACACACACACACACACACACACACACACACACACACACACACACACACACACACACGGGGTGAGTATAACAACAAGCACGTCTCCGGAAGCACACATCAACCGGATAACTGCTGCAGCATACGGGCGACTGGTAAACCTGAGAATAGCGTTCCGATACCTTAGTAAGGTATCGTTCAAGACACTGTTCACCGTGTACGTCAGGCCCATACTAGAGTATGCAGCACCAGTTTGGAACCCATACCTGGTCAAACACGTCAAGAAGTTAGAGAAAGTGCAACGGTTTGCAATAAGGTTAGTTCCAGAGCTAAGGGGAATGTCCTACGAAGAAAGGTTAAGGGAAATCGGCCTGACAACACTGGAGGACAGGAGGGTAAGGGAAGACATGATTACGACATACAAAATACTGCGTGGAATAGACAAGGTAGATAGAGACAGGATGTTCCAGAGAGGGGACACAGAAACAAGGGGTCACAATTGGAAGTTGAAGAATCAGGTGAGTCAAAGGGATGTTAGGAAGTATTTCTTCAGCCATAGAGTAGTCAGGAAGTGAAATAGTCTAGCAAGTGATGTAGTGGAGGCAGGAACCATACATAGCTTTAAGACGAGGTATGATAAAGCTCATGGAGCAGGGAGAGAGGGTACCCAGTAGCGATCAGTGAAGAGGCGGGGCCAGGAGCTGAGTCTCGATCCCTGCAACCACAATTAGGTGAGTACACGCACACGTGCGCGGGCGGCGCACGGTAACAGAAGTATGTCAAGAGAGAGTCTGATAGTTCGCATCTTCTTGGACTGTAGGAAGACTTTTGACACTTTACCACACTTGACACTTTACCACACTTGACACTTTACCACACTTGACACTTTACCACACTTGACACTTTACCACACTTGACACTTTACCACACTTGACACTTTACCACACTTGACACTTTACCACACTTGACACTTTACCACACTTGACACTTTACCACACAAGAGATTGATACAAAAGTTAGAGTAGCAGGCAGGAGTAAAAGCGAAAGCAATACACTACATTAAGGCAAACATAACAGGAAGGAAAATAAACGAGTGATAATCCATGAAGAGGTGTCGGTATAGCTGCATGTGACGAGTGGGGTTCCGCAAAGATCGGTTAAAGGACCGTACTGTTTCTTGTATACGTGAATGACTTGAATGAATGAATAGAGTCAAATATATCCCAGTTCGCAGATGTGAAATTAATGAGAAGAATTAAAGGAGACGTAAACTAGGAAAGGGTAGAAATAGATATGGACAGTCTGAAGGTCTGCTCTGACAAGTGGCTACTGGAGTTTAAACCTAGCAAGGGAAAAATTATGAAGCTTTGGAAAGGGCAAGACCGTAGACGGAGTACAGGCTTGGGAGCCAAAGCCTGCAAGCCTTACTCAAAGAGATGAAATTTGGGGTGAATATTGTACCGAACATATCGCCTAAAGCGCATACCAACTTAACATCTGCTGCAGCAAATGCGCATCTGGTAAATCTATGACTAGCTTCAAGACATCTAAGTTTGAGGTTATTCACGACACTGCGTATAGTGTACGTCAGGCCCATATTGCAGTATACAATACTCCAGTATGGAACCCGCATCTAGTCAAGTATCAGAAGAAATTGGAGAAAGTTCAGAGGTTTGCAATGATACGAGACCCGGATCTAAGGGGCTTGTCTATGAGAAGTTACGGGAACTCAGCGTGATGATACTGGAGGAAAGCGGGACTAGGAAGTGACAACAGCGTACAGGATCCTGAGAGGAGTTGATGGGGAGGTTAGGGACAGATTGTTTGATAGATGAAACACAGAAACACAGAGGCCACAGCTGTAAGTTGAAAACAAAGACGAGTCAAAGGGACGTTGGGAAATATTTCTTAAGCCTTAGAGTAGTCAGAAAAGGGTGAAAATCTGGAGAATGAAGTAGTACAGGCAGGATCCATACATAGCGATGCCAGGAGCTGAGACTCAACCCCTGCAGCTACATATAGCTGAATATATATATACATGAGCACGCGCGCGCGCGCACACACACACACACCCACACCTAGCCAAGCACATAAAGAAACTAGAGAAAGTGCAAAGGTTTGCAACAAGACTAGTCCCGGAGCTAAGGGGTATGTCCTACGAGGAGAGGTTAAGGGGAAATCGACCTGACGACACTGAAGGACAGGAGAGATAGGGAGGACATGATAACGACATATAAAATACTGAGAGGAATTGACAAGGTGGACAGAGACAGAATGTTCCAGAGATGGAACACAGCAACAAGGGGACACAGTTGGAAGTTGAAGACTCAGATGAATCACAGAGATGTTAGGAAGTATTTCTTCAGTCACAGAGTGGTCGGGAAGTGGAATAGTTTAGGAAGTGATGTAGTGGAGGCAGGCTCCATACATAGCTTTAAGAAGAGGTATGATAAAGCTCATGACGCAGGGAGAGTGACCCAGAAGCGGCCAGTGAAGAGGCGGGGCCAGGAGCTATGAATCGACCCCTGCAACCACAACTAAGTGAGTACACACACCTATGAATCGACCTCCCCAACGAACATAGCTAGGTGAATGTTCACAAAACTATGTGTAGGTGAATATTTCTGTGTGGAATGAACAAGAGTAAGGATTGACGCTTTTATGTTGATTAACAAGGTAATGTTCGTGTCTCTATTTTTGTCTCTTACCTCGTCACGAATACAGGTTGTGTGTGTGTGCACGCACGCACGCACGCGTGCACACACACACACACACACACACACACACACACACAAGCATATCAGAAATTGTACAAAGAGTTGAGTCCCGGCGCTGAAGATTATGTCCTATGAGGAAAGATAAAGAGTGGTAAATATGACGGCATTAGAGGAAAGAAGAACTAGGGGTGATTACAATGGAAATATTTCTTCAGTCAGAAAGTAGTCTAGACAGTGAAGTGGTAGAGGCAGGGTCCATGCTCAGTTTTAAGAAGAGGTATGATAAGGTTCAAGAAGCCAGGAGAGTGTTAACCACGAATAGGTTAGTAGAAATACACTACTTATTGCACACACATATGTATTAGTAGTATAAGCTGCAATTATTGGAAACATCAAGAGAAATTTCCACCTGTGCAACAAACATTTCTTGCCAGTGACTGACGTGATAGACATGTTGCTCAGACCCAACGTTATCAGTCAAGTTTCCTATAAATGAAATTTGTCTGTATTGAATACAAATTATCAGTGTACATGTATTATTTGTTGACATAAACATTGAGTGTAAAGTCAAAATCAAAGTGAAAAAAAAAGTTGATTAAAATAAGTTATTAAAGAGAAACCTGAACTTGAAAAAGGAGCCCATAGTGAGTGCAGTGAATATGAGGTGACGTGAGCCCAGAGTGAGTGCAGTGAATATGAGGTGACGTGAGCCCAGAGTGAGTGCAGTGAATATGAGGTGACGTGAGCCCAGAGTGAGTGCAGTGACTATGAGGTGACGTGAGCCCAGAGTGAGTGCAGTGACTATGAGGTGACGTGATCCCAGAGTGAGTGCAGTGAATATGAGGTGACGTGATCCCAGAGTGAGTGCAGTGAATATGAGGTGACGTGAGCCCGGAGTGAGTGCAGTGAATATGAGGTGACGTGAGCCCGGAGTGAGTGCAGTGAATATGAGGTGACGTGAGCCCAGAGTGAGTGCAGTGACTATGAGGTGACGTGAGCCCAGAGTGAGTGCAGTGACTATGAGGTGACGTGAGCCCGGAGTGAGTGCAGTGACTATGAGGTGGCGTGCCATCACAGTGAAGGCAGAGGAGGGTAGTGTTTGTAGTGAGGAGAACACACGGTAATACATGAGTGGTGCTGCAGAATATGTAAGGAAGATATTAATTTGAAATACTGTGGTAAAAAAAAATTATATGTATTTTGAGTTTGAAATTTCTGGATATTTTTAATTTACATAAATGATTTACCATAATGAACAAAAATGTAAATGAGTATGTTTATAATGCAAAACGTTTGTGTAAAATATGCTGTAAAAAATGACTGTAAATGTCATTAAAATGAGTTGGATACGTTAAACAAATGGGGTGAAAAAGTTGATAATGGAATTTGATGCAGATAAATGTCATGTAATTTAAATAGAAGAATGGGAAATTAGGACCCAAAAATAGATTGTGAGACAAAATACGGAAAGTGATCTGAGTTAATATTAACAAAAAACATCAGGTCGTATACATAATATTGTGAGAATCTCGTATACAACATTGATGCACTAAACACCAATAGACTGAAAACACTGAAGATGTTCACCCTCACTGATGAGAGGGAAAGAGAAGATGTTCACCCTCACTGATGAGAGGGAAAGAGAAGATGTTCACCCTCACTGATGAGAGGGAAAGAGAAGATGTTCACCCTCACTGATGAGAGGGAAAGAGAAGATGTTCACCCTCACTGATGAGAGGGAAAGAGAAGATGTTCACCCTCACTGATGAGAGGAAAGAGAAGATGTTCACCCTCACTGATGAGAGGGAAAGAGAGATGTTCACCCTCACTGATGAGAGGGAAAGAGAAGATGTTCACCCTCACTGATGAGAGGGAAGAGAAGATGTTCACCCTCACTGATGAGAGGAAAGAGAAGATGTTCACCCTCACTGATGAGAGGGAAAGAGAGATGTTCACCCTCACTGATGAGAGGGAAAGAGAAGATGTTCACCCTCACTGATGAGAGGGAAAGAGAAGATGTTCACCCTCACTGATGAGAGGGAAAGAGAGATGTTCACCCTCACTGATGAGAGGGAAAGAGAAGATGTTCACCCTCACTGATGAGAGGGAAAGAGAAGATGTTCACCCTCACTGATGAGAGGGAAAGAGAAGATGTTCACCCTCACTGATGAGAGGGAAAGATAAGATGCGGTAACTACATAATGTCAATAAAAGATTTGAAGTAATAGACAAGTAAGATGTTTTAGTATTTTAACATAAAAAATAAGAGGTCATAATTGTAAATTAAAGCAAAATGAAGCCAAGAAGATACCAGAAAAAATTACTTCTTAGCGGAATAGTGGAACAATGGATTGAGTTAAAGAGAAGACAGTAAGTGCTACGTTTTTTAAGACACCAGCTGTATCCCACCGAAATAACGAGAGTCAAAATGAAGAGGAAACACGTTCACGGTCATTTATTCGATCACTCTTGCCAGAATCATACCAACATCAGAGTTCGGATGACCCTCCGAACTGCAACATTGCCACCCTCCTTCATTCAATCACTGTACGTCCCACCTCCAGGATACAAGTTCGGATAACTGTTTCCCTGAATCCTTTCATAAATGTTACTTTTCTCACACTCCAACGTCAGGTCACAAAAGTCATTTGCTTCCACTCTGATCTAATGAGCTCACACAAACCTGTTGGATATTCAACTCCCAAGCACTCAAAATCTCCTTTACTTGCGTCCTCCAACCCTTCCTGGGACAACCCTTACACCTCCTTCTATTCACCTGAGATTAATTTACCCTCACTGTCGTCCTATTTTGCTTCATCCTCTCTAAGTGCCCAAACCACCAACAACCCCACCTCTGCCCTCTGAATTATACTTCTGGTAACTCTAAACCTTCTTTTAATGTCCATGCTCAGAATTCTCTGCATAATATTCACACCAAACATTGATCTCAAGAATGGCATCTCCACAGCCTCCGGCATCCTCCTACTTGCGACATTTAAAACTTGTTTCATATCCAAATAAGAATGTTGATACAACTATGCTATGGTAATTTTTTTTTGTCTCCACATAAAACGTTCTTTATCTCCACAGATGCCTTAATGTCCTACCTACCAGTTTGATCTCGTCAGTGCTAGAGTTTGCTGGATCTTTCAGACAGATCTGCTCCCTAACATCTGAACAAAATTACTTCCTCTACACAACCTCCTCCAATCTGATATTCAGTCTATCATTGCCTAGATTTTATATTACTTTCATCACCTTGCTCTTTTCTATGTTGACTTTTAATTTACTTCTTTTACATAACCTTACAGATGCCTCCAAAAAACATCGCAATTTCGCTTTAGACTCTCCAGAAAGAACCATGTCATCGGCAAAAAACAACTATTAATACAACTTTAGGCTTGGGATAAAATGTTGCAAAACCAGGTAGTGTTATAAGTTTTTTAAAGATAGGCATTGTAATAATTGAATTGTTACTTGCAAAAGCGTACCAAATGTATGTATCGAGATTCAGTAATAAACGGCCTTTTCTACAACCAACCTGATGAGGGGAGAGATTTTTTGAGTCCCTAAGTACCATATAAATTGTTTTATTAATGAGGCCGCCTTGCAGTTTACTTATAGAACTGCTAATAATGATGTGTTTATAATGCGAAGTACCTAAGCCCGATGAACCAGGTTTTCAAAAAGTAAAGACTACTACAGTTCTACAATCCAGGGGTAAAACCTCTTTCAACCATATTTGTTTGAAAAGGTATAAGAGGAAGACTGTTCTTAGAGAGTGTTAGCGGACTATTTGAGCATTAAAATAATCTTGCCTGGCTGTTGAAGGCTGGCACTTATAATATCGATGTAATTTCGCTAACCGTGAAAGATACGCTGTAATGTTTGTCAGTACGAAACCAGAAATCTGTTTGTGTGGTCTCCTAATAGGTTTTGGACTAAGGAAAAGAAGGGGTAAATGTTATCCATGAGAAACGCAAACGAAGTGAGCAAAATCCCTTTGACAATTTCGACAGAACCTGCAACTTTTGTTTTGTCAACAGGTCTGTACCTGATTGTTAACTCTTATTTTTCCCAGATTGGGCTCATACAAGCAGTGCAATTGACTGTGGATACACAAACATGCCAATAAGTTGGTTTTACAGGCCGTGTGCTTTTGCTTGTTTATAGCAAGAAAATGTTCCTTAGTGCCGTTGTATCAGTAACTTCCCCAAGCAGAACATTTCAACAGAACTGCAAAAGCAGTTCAATTATTCCCTTTAAATTGTCACCGGGAACGGCGAGGAGGACGACTGTAAGAACAAGAAGTAATGAGGAAAGGGAAGCGATCAATCTCTGTCGTGGAAACCACTTATTACACTCAAATTGAATTCTAACGCAATAGAAGATAAGAAGATTATAGTTTACCAATCCGTCCAAATGCTCAAGAAAGCATCGTCCCTCGTAGAGATTTTCCGTCCATGTGATACCAGTTTGTGCTATTCAGTTTGGTTATGAATTAAACTCTACACTTTTGAATTGTAAGCTGAGGTAATCTTAAATAACAAATGTCAAAAAGCGCTGTAAAACATTCGTTCTCGTTTTGATTAAAGAAGCACATTCACACCTTGCAGCTAACGTTGAACTTTGTCCATGCTAAAACAATTGCAACCAAGCACTGCAACGTCTCAGTGCAAATGAAACATTTCACATTTTTAGATGTCTCCACATATGAAAATGTGAATAAAAGGAAAAACCAGTAGAATGCTTTGACACTGGAATCGTGACCAGTGTCATCCTTAAAAATTAAAATATAATTTTGGGCTAAACTTAATGATCACAGAAATTTAACGGGAAAATAGTCGTTTATATATTTATCGTATTTAGCATTAGCTGGTACGAATATTTTTCCACTTGAATACAGTACTCCGGCGGCGGGGGTGGATTCAAACACAGAGCAGACACCTCCGACACCAGATTCTCCAATCCAGCCCAGTTAGTCCACAAAACCATTCTCTGCATAATTTCGTCAATCCGTCCGCGAAAATTGCATGTCGTTTCCAGATCTTTGTGAGGAGTGCCATCATGACAGCTGAAATTGCATCCTAGGTGATGTTCCTCAGTGGCACAACATCACCATGTACATCTCCACTACATATACTAAAAGCACACTGCAGTTACAAGCGAACATCTAGAAATAGAGGACGCGACGCATCTGATAATGAAATCCCACAGTGTATACAACCGCCCAAACCAACTCACTATATCCGTCAGACACTAATAGAAGTACATCAGATATAGTGAGGTCAACAGCTGCCCGCACACCTCGCAATACTTGTCCAGGATATATCTGTACACCAGTACATAGTGCGAAGGCAAGATCATATGTACATTCCTGTATACTACCTCCACATCCTGCAGGGAACCTTAAATATACTTGAAGTGTTCCAGATTATTGACTACATAAACAGCGCAAAAAAGTGTAAAACTCCTTGGACTTTTCGCTGGCATAAGGCTCAAGTAGAGCATTAAAATCCACAAAATCAAAGATATTCCTGGAGGCAACAACGTACACACAAGTACGAATTAGGTGATTATAGAGAAAACCTCCACATGTGTCGCGATATACTGATATGCACCCCAGTGGCAAAGGGAATGCCACTACTTACATACGCTGCCTTGATATCACCAGAACCTTGATAATTATCTGTGGCATCGTCTCAAGATTCTGCATCCCAGTAGTCACACTTTCTGAGTTCAGTCCTGGCTTTCAGCATATACCTTCGTGAAGGTTATTCCAACCACGGTGATAGTAATCTCTGCACAATTTGCCCACAACAAGGGCCAGGGGTCCTGTAACCCTACAAGACACACAAAATAACTGGAAACTTATTTAATACCACACCAAGGATCACACGCCACTCAAGAAGTGAACAACCTTGTTAGCATAAACAAGTATTTTTAGGAACCATCGACCGCCAATTGATTGTCAAGGAACATCCAAAACCCTCTCGAAAAACAATACCAAATCTCCTGTATCAATTCACATATCAGTGGGGAGCCCAGCCGTATCATACACACCCTCCACAAAACACGATGTACTTACTTTGAAATATCTATATTGAAGGTATAGTAGTCACTAAGAAGGTTTAAAACAGAACTAAGTGCTTGCAGGTTTACCACAAGTCCCCAGAGCCTAATACGGCTGAAGGCCCCAGCAATATTTACTACTACTACTACACAAGTAATCTTGGATTCACCCACTGACTGATGCAACATAATGGAAAAGCTGAACAGAAGATCAACGATAGAGTGATCTTTCTAAAGTTGATAATGACGGTCGCAAAGAAGAGAATGATAGTAAAAAAATGCTACGTTATTTGCCGTGTGATTATTGTCTCATGAATTTTGTCAGTGATTGACTATAGTGACACTGATCTGTAGATGCTGATTATTATTGGTCGTGGGAAGCCTCCCGTACCTTCCCCATGCCTTGTACACAACACTAGCAGCCTTGAACTTGTGTTGCAGATTAAAGGGAAGGTTTAATGAAGGCTTTTCCCTAAACCCCAGCAAATGACCAACCAATTTCCTTTCTCTCACAGCTAGATTTCATATTATAAGTGGTATATAATACACACAATTCGATTAATAAGACGCATGTGCAACACTAGGAATATTTATTGACGATTCCTAGTGTTCCATGTGTTTTATTCATCATCCACAGCCTGTGGATGGTCCACAGCCTGTGGATGGTCCACAGCCTGTGGATGGTCCACAGCCTGTGGATGATCAAATGAACCGGCATAACCCCGAGGCTGGAGGGTAACTGGTGCCTTCACATCAAACACTTAATATAAGAAGCATTCACACCACAAGAAGTTTAGCAGAATCTCTCTGGATGTTATCTTGGTTGAGATTCCAACCTGTTATAATATGCTGACATTTACTGTATTGTGAAGTAAAAGGGAATCTACAATTTATATCAGTGCCGCTGAGTCAAGCTTGGCACTAGGACGTAGCTCTGAGGTCTTGTATGAAACACAGAACCGCTTCTCTCTCTCTCTCTCTCTCTCTCTCTCTCTCTCTCTCCTCTCTCTCTCTCTCTCTCTCTCTCTCTCTCTTCTCTCTCTCTCTCTCTCTCTCTCTCTCTCTCTCTCTCTCTCTCTCTCTCTCTCTCTCTCTCTCTCTCTCTCTCTCTCTCTCTCCCCCTCTCTCTCTCTCTCTTTATCTCTTCCCCTCTCTACCTCTCTCTTCACATCTTGCTACATTACTTGCTATTTTCCAAGAAATAAATTTGTGCCGACAGGAAATTGTTTAAACTAAATTTGTCAACAGGTGTGGAGAGCTGTTAGGATTTCCTGGCTTTCACCCGATTTAAACTTTCTCTTTTTCTGTTTTCTTATGGTGCTCTTTGTGTGTGTGTGTGTGTGTGTGTACATTATATATATATATATATATATATATATATATATATATATATATATATATATATATATATATATATATATATATATATATATATATATATATATAAATCTGTAGTGGAGGGAAGGCGGGGTAGGGGTCGGCCTAGGAAAGGTTGGAGGGAGGGGGTAAAGGAAGTTTTGTGTGCGAGGGGCTTGGACTTCCAGCAAGCATGTGTGAGCGTATTTGATAGGAGTGAATGGAGGCATATGGTTTTTAATACTTGACGTGCTGTTGGAGTGTGAGCAAAGTAACATTTATGAAGGGATTCAGGGAAACCGGCAGGCCGGACTTGAGTTCTGGAGATGGGAAGTACAGTGCCGGCACTCTGAAGGAGGGTGTAAATGTTGCAGTTTTATAACTGTAGTGTAAAGCACCCTTCTGGCAAGACAGTGATGGAGTGAATGATGATGAAAGTTTTTCTTTTTCGGGCCACCCTGCCTTGGTGGGAATCGGCCGATGTGTTAATAAAAAAAATAAAAAATATATATATATATATATATATATATATATATATATATATATATATATATATATATATATATATATATATATATATATATATATATATATATATATATATATATATATATATATATATATATATATATATATATATATATATATATATATATAATCATAAAAGTGTGTGTTTGTGTGTGTTCAGTATGGGAGGAAAGTATTGAAAATATATATTTACAATAGCTGATAACACTGGTGGTTATTTTTATGAGCAAGTGGTGAATGAACGACATTTAGTTTCTGGTTTAGGTATATTCAGGAAACTCATCAGAGTTATAGATTGAAAGATAATATTGTATTAAAATTCTCTAATCACAGTGTATTTTGTGGGTGTGTTTGTGTGTGTTCTCCCCATTGGTACCCTTTTAATACTGGTTCAGGGGTGTCGAGCTCCAGCTCCTCGCTCTGCTTGCTTTACTAGCTTTGAGCATGTTCACTCAGAGTGAATATTGTTACATTCCATTGATTGTAGAAATGTTTCTTCATATCTTCGTATTCCTTTTCCTAGCTTTGTATTGCTTGTTCTAGGTATTCTCTACAAGTTCTCTAAGATACTTCTACATCATAACATGTCACCTGGTTCTTTTAATAAATGCTGACCTCAGATTTAGTTTTTTTAATCTCTTATGGTTTGTTCTCCTTAGTTCCTGCAATACTCACCTTGCAAAGCTTTGCAATTTCTTAAGTTTCTTGTCATACTTTATTAGGTAGAGACTCCTTGATGGTATTGCATACTAAAAGATGGACCTGAAATATATCATGTATAATTTTATCAATGACTCTTTGTTGAGGTTCCTGAAATATAATGTTTGGTTTTTACTCATGCATTTGCTGCATAAATTATTCGGTTGATATTCACCTTTGAATATACGTTCTCAAGAGTGCTTACCCATAAATCACGCCTCGGTACTCTGCTTACTTCTGGACCCATCTCTTTCACTTAGATTTACAGTTTTTCCTCTCATAGTCTGAAATAAATTTACAACCTTTTTTTATCATTCCATAATTCATATATCGTTGAATATGATATGGTGAAATTTCAGTAGCCAACTGTTCGGCCAGCCTTATGTATCATCTAAGTCTTGCTGTTGCCTGTCCCTGTCCAGTCAAACTTTTATTCTCAGTAAGTTCAAATAACTTATAGCAGAGATATATAGATGCATATCTTTACCAACATGTCATACAAACAGTGTCGGTCCCGTTACCTATCCCTGTGGAAGTCAAGTTGTTAAACTTGTCTATGCTGATGCCAATTTCTGGACCTCCACTCTTTCTTATTTCCCTATTGTATTGGTACAATATTCTGCCTTTTTAAGTTAACTTTGCCAGGAGCTACGAATAAACCCCTGCAACCACAATTAGGTTAATACAATTAGGTGAGTACACACACACACACACACACACACACACACACACACACACACACACACACACATAAGAAAAAGAGGTATGAAGATAAAGCTCATGGAGCAGAGAGTGGACCTAGTAGAAACCAGTGAAGAGGTGAGGCCAGGAGCTATGAATCGACCCCTGCAACTACAATTAGGTGAACACACACACACACACACAATACTGTCAGATCACTCGAGTATTTCCATTGAGTTTCCTGTCTTCAGAGTTTTCCTTCCTTGCTTCCCTTCCCAGCATGGCACAGTCGACCTTCTGCAGTGCTTCTCTGCCTCCCGTAGGGACCATTGTTAGTGTTGAGTTACGTTGATCTCCACTGTCTTGCAATGTACTTCATTCTCGTTACTCCAGCAGTAATCCTGCACAGGGTGGGCCACACCTCCTGCAGTGCTACACTGCCCTTTGTTCCTATCTTCTACTACTACTACTATTTTTTCTCTTACTATTACTTCTACTACTAAATACTACTACTATTAGTAATCATCATCATAATTATGTCACTACTGCTGTTACTGCCAATTCTTTTGCTAATACTAATTCAAATCTACTTCTTCTAGCACTACTAATACTACTACTGTTAATAATAATAATAAAAATAATGATATTTTCATTACTACTACTGCTATTACTATTATTTCTATTATTAATACCAGTTTTACTAGTACTGCTGTTGTTCTCACTTGTACTGATAATGCCGGTTCTACTACTAACGCTGATGCTGATGCTGCTACTAATACCATTATTTCTATTGCTGCTGCTAATACCATTATTTCTATTGCTGCTGCTAATACTACTGCTACCACTTCTACTGCAGTTAATATTACTACTGCTACCACTTCTACTGCTGTTAATATTACTACTGCTACCACTTCTACTGTTGTTAATATTACTACTGCTACCACTTCTACTGCTGTTAATATTACTACTGCTCACTTCTACTGCTGTTAATATTACTACTGCTACCACTTCTACTGCTGTTAATATTACTACTGCTACCACTTCTACTGCTGTTAATATTACTACTGCTACCACTTCTACTGCTGTTAATATTACTACTGCTACCACTTCTACTGCTGTTAATATTACTACTGCTACCACTTCTACTGCTGTTAATATTACTACTGCTACCACTTCTACTGCTGTTAATATTACTACTGCTACCACTTCTACTGCAGTTAATATTACTACTGCTACCACTTCTACTGCAGTTAATATTACTACTGCTACCACTTCTACTGCAGTTAATATTACTACTGCTACCACTTCTACTGCTGTTAATATTACTACTGCTACCACTTCTACTGCTGTTAATATTACTACTGCTACCACTTCTACTGCTGTTAATATTACTACTGCTACCACTTCTACTGCTGTTAATATTACTACTGCTACCACTTCTACTGCTGTTAATATTACTACTGCTACCACTTCTACTGTTGTTAATATTACTACTGCTACCACTTCTACTGCTGTTAATATTACTACTGCTACCACTTCTACTGCTGTTAATATTACTACTGCTACCACTTCTACTGCTGTTAATATTACTACTGCTACCACTTCTACTGCTGTTAATATTACTACTGCTACCACTTCTACTGCTGTTAATATTACTACTGCTACCACTTCTACTGCTGTTAATATTACTACTGCTACCACTTCTACTGCTGTTAATATTACTACTGCTACCACTTCTACTGCTGTTAATATTACTACTGCTACCACTTCTACTGCTACTAATGTTATTACTCCTGCTACTATTAATACCACCATTACTACTAATAATTATATTAATTCAACTTCTATTACTGTGTATTGTATTAATATTAGTAGAATTACCGACAATATGTTAAGTAAAAGGACACAAATGCAACGTTTCGGCTTGACAAAGCTCCTGGAGAGCGAAACGTTGCCACAATAAAATGTCACATTAGTTGCATTTGTGTCCTTTTACTTAACATTACTGTTTATTATACTACTACAACTACTACTACTATAACAACAACTACTACTACTACTACTACAACAACAAACACCACAACTACAACTACCATTGCTTCTGCTCCCATCTTCCTCTTCCCATTTCCCAACGCGTTTTCTTGTCTTCTCTTCTCTGCTTTTTCTTTCTAAGCAATAATAAGACAATGGTCCCGATTGGACCGAAAAGTCATTGATTTCCTCTCCTGGGTGACGGCTATTTGTGAAATGTTCCAACCACGGTATTGTGACTTAAATTCTCAATTACACACACACACACACACACACACACACACACACACACACACACACACACACACACACACACACACACACACACACACACACACACTCATGTATTATTCTTCCACACAGTTTCTCACAAGAGATTAGTGCAAAAGCTAGAGGATCAGGCACTGCAGTGGATCAGAGAATACCTGACTGGGAGGCAATTAGTCATGGTACGTGACGGGGGTGTCAGAGTGGGCGCCTGTGACGAGCGGGGTTCAACCGGGGTCAGTCCTAGGGCCAGTGCTGTTTTTGGTATATGTGAATGACATGATGGAAGGGTTACACTCAGAAGTGTCCCTGTTTGCAGATGATGTGAAGCTAATTAGGAGAATTAAATAGGATGAGGATCAGGCAGAACTACAAAGAGACCTGGATAGACTGCAAGCCTGGTCCAGCAACTGGCTCCTCGAATTTATCCCGCCAAATGCAAAGTTATGAAGATCGGGGATGGGCAAAGAAGACCGCAGGCAGAGTATAGGCTCGGTGGTCAAGGACTGCAGCCCTCAGTCAAAGAAAAGGATCTTGGGGTGAGTATAATACCGAGCACATTTTCTGAGGCGCACATCAACCAGATAACTGCTGCAGCATATAGGCGCCTGGCAAACCTAAGAATAGCGTTCCGATACCAAAGTATGGAAACGTTCAAGACTCTGTACACCGTGTACATCAGGCCCTTATTGGAGTATGCAGCACCGGTTCGGAACCCACACCTGGTCAAGCACGTCAAGAAATTAGAGGAAGTGCAAACGTTTGCAAGAAGACTATTCCTAGAGCTAAGGGAAATGTCCTATGAAGAAAAGTTATGGGAAATTGGCCTGACGACACTGGAGGACAGGAGGGTTAGGGGAGACATGATAACGACATATAAAATACTGCGAGGAATTGACAAGGTGGACAGAGACAAGATGTTCCAGAGATGGGACACAAAAACAAGGGGTCGCAATTGGAAGTTAAAGACTCAGATGAGTCAATGGGAAGTTAGGAAGTATTTCTTTAGTCATAGAGTTGTCAGGAAGTGGAATAGTCTGGTAAGTGACGTAGTGGAGGCAGGAACCATACATAGTTTTAAGACGAGGTATGATAAAGCTCATGGAGCAGGGAGAGATAGAACCTAGTAGCGATCAGTGAAGAGGCGGGCCAGGAGCTATGAATCGACCCCTGCAACCACGAATAGGTGAGTACAAATGGGTGAGTACAAATAGGTGAGTACACACACACACACATACACACATACTCAAAAGAAAAGAAACTTCTTCGTGAAGAGAGAGAGAATGAGAGTATGAATGAATAAATGAAGAGATAAAGAAAGAGTAGAGTGTTGGAAATGAATCAGAAGGAAAACGAATATCAGACTTAAAAAAAAAATTGACCTAATAGTCGCAACCCTCCATTCATAACCGAAAAATAGCCCTGGATCGACCCACAGCCGGTCTGATACGCGTAAGAAACTCTCCTTCCGCTGGTTAGTCGTCTTCACCTGGCAATAAATATGTACCTGATGTTTAGGTGGGTGTTGTGGGTTGCAGCCTGGGGAGTGGTAGTCTATCATGCACATAGTGACTCTTAGTTTCTAAATATTATCTGTTAAGGAATATTCCAGGAACAAACAACAAAAGGAAATTAGACCTATTTTTATTATTTTTACTTTTATAATTTATCATTAGTAGTATTAGTATTGGGAAGATCAATTCACTGGTCACAAAAATATCGTTGTCAAAGATATATGAAGGTATTTAGGGTATTTTTGGGGATGTTGAATTCGTAAATGGCAGTAGGTTTTACAAAGTGGCTCTAGTTTGTGACATACTGCGTACCTACCCTCACTTAACAGGGAACTCATCCATAACCCGTGTATATTTATTGAAAATTTGTATATACAGAGAGTTTTAATAAATATTAAAATTTTATTGCTAAATAATTTAATATTTAACGAAAATAGTTGTATCAACAACGACAACGTGGAAATATTTTAACGTTTTTTTTTTTTTTTGGTATTTTTTCCAGATAAACATGAGTTCTTCACGAAGAGCTTAAATAATCCCAATGAATTTTCTACATTTGTGGTGAATATACTCTTTCAAAAAGAAAAAAAGAATAAACAAAGATTTTGTAAAAGAAGCTCATGTTGATTATTTTGGAGTGGCACTTGGAGAAGAAGACAAGTCTTGGTTTGCAAAACCTGTGTAGAATGGTAACGTCAGTGAAAAAATAGGCAAAGAAAAAGTTAAAACTTCAGTGTGCCTATGGTGTGGAGTGCCGAAAAACCATCACAATTGTTATTTCTGTATGTGAAAGGTTTCAACTGATACAAGAAAGTCAAGTGGGAATAAACTGATTTGGAGTCAGCAAGGAGACCTGTGCCACACAGCGATGTTCCCATGCCAGTGTTTACAACACTGCCTGACCTTCCGTTGCCAGATGTTGAAGAAACTCAGAGTTTAGGATGTAACACAGGTGATAACAGTGGAAGTGAATATGAAGTAAACATTTCAACACCCCAGCAGTTCTCCCAAGAAGAACTCAATGATCTGATACGAGACCTCAGTCTGTTAAAGCCAGCATCTGAACTGTTAGCATCCAGACTAAAAGAAAAGAACTGTCTACAACAAGAAGTTAAAATAACAGCTTATCAGACAAGAGAGGAGGTTGAACTCCTTCCATACTTCAGCTAAGATGAATAACATGTATACTGCAATAACATCCCTGAACTTCTTCGAATAGGACTTGAATATCGACCACGAGTTGGCGGCTGTTTATAGACAGCTCCATCAAAAGCTTAAAATGTGTTTAATTGCACAATGGTAATCAATATGCATCTCATCTAATTGCTCACTCAACAAAACTGTGCTGATAACCAACATGGAATAAAATCGTACAAACAACCTTTTCATTTGCAGTAATTAGTGGTATCTGAATTATCTTACTATGTTAATCTGTTATTATATAGAATGAAACACTAGTATTTATTACATGATTTGACTTTTCAATGATCCAAAAAATAATTTTAATGCGATTTGTAAGTTGGCCCCACCTGATCAATATATTTTTCACATCGTTTATGTTTTTCAATGGGATATCAAATTTATCAAAAACTAGAGCCAATTAAGCAAAACCGATCACAAACATTTTGAAATATTCAAATATAATACATTAATAATAAGAACAAGAATAAGGGATAATTCTTGTGGAACACTTGACTCGGATATTGGAAAAGAAAAATAACATAATTAGGGGAGAATGTTGGACAGTAGAGATGGATTGAAGAGGAAAAAGTTGAGAAAGATGAAAGAGGGAACAGTTGATGGGAATAAAGACAGAACTTTGAGAAGAATGTAAGAGGGAACAGTTGACGAGGATGTAAGAAGAAAGAGCACAGGGGAAAAAAATACATTTACACACATGCCTAGAGACAACCAGCTTGTTCAAGACTTGGTATTATAGGCAGCAGGAGAGGTGACAATTTTGTATTTGTCTGCCCGTCAAGGCAAGTTCCTGGATGCTAATGAGAGGTTCTTGATGAAAGGAATTAGATCTTGCCTCTCCTTTCTCAAATCAAACCTCTTTACCTCCCATTGCTCTTGGTATTATATGACCCATATGGATTAAGCAGTTCCTCCTTCTAATAATAATAATAATTAAAATAATCGTCATAATAACAATACAATTACTTTGCCTGATTTAGATGTAGACAGCAAGTGGGTTATTAAAGCCTCAAGTCTCCAGTATACTATTAATCAAGACTATTTTAATCCGTAAGACAGATTAAAATGAACTCTCACTGTATATACACCGAGAAAAAGATCTTTCGGTATACATTTATCAAAGATAAACACATCTAGGTTAGTGACTCGGTTGGTAGCTTCCTCATGTCACACTCTGAGAGACCAGGGAACGCTACCAGGCACGGGTGAAACGTTGTCTCTCTGTTCACCTAGCAGTAAGTAGGTACCTGAGTGTTAGTCGACTGTTGCTGGTCTCATCCTGGGGGAAAAGATTAAAGGACCGCAACAGAAATGTGACAGTCCCCGATGACCCACTGACTTTATTGGCTTATCCTGGGTGGCTTACTCTCAAGGCTAAAAATCCAAATAAAATCTTATTTTATCTCTCTTGTACAATCAGAGAAACTAAGTCTGAGATTGGGCAGTGAGAGTGGCCCAACCTCAGGTAAGAGACAGGTAACATCACAATCCCAGGTAAGGGACGGGTAACAGCACAATCCCAGGTAAGGGACAGGTAACAGCACAATCCCAGGTAAGGGACGGGTAACAGCACAATCCCAGGTAAGGGACGGGTAACAGCACAATCCCAGGTAAGGGACGGGTAACAGCACAATCCCAGGTAAGGGACGGGTAACAGCACAATCCCAGGTAAGGGACGGGTAACAGCACAATCCCAGGTAAGGGACGGGTAACAGCACAATCCCAGGTAAGGGACAGGTAACAGCACAATCCCAGGTAAGGGACAGGTAACAGCACAATCCCAGGTAAGGGACGGGTAACAGCACAATCCCAGGTAAGGGACGGGTAACAGCACAATCCCAGGTAAGGGACAGGTAACAGCACAATCCCAGGTAAGGGACAGGTAACAGCACAATCCCAGGTAAGGGACAGGTAACAGCACAATCCCAGGTAAGGGACGGGTAACAGCACAATCCCAGGTAAGGGACGGGTAACAGCACAATCCCAGGTAAGGGACGGGTAACAGCACAATCCCAGGTAAGGGACGGGTAACAGCACAATCCCAGGTAAGGGACGGGTAACAGCACAATCCCAGGTAAGGGACAATCACAGGTGATAACAGATGTAAACTCTTCCACCATCACTGTACGGCACGGAATGAAATACACTCTACATAAATTATACGAACTCCCAATAACAGTAGTTGTAGCTCCTGAGATAATGGTGGGAGGGTAGATGTAGATGGTAGGAAGGAGTAAGAGAGAGGGAGATGAAAGAGGAGAGAGGGAGAGGAAGAAGAGAGGGAGGTTAAGAAGAGGAAGGAGGACAGGAGCGGGAGTGGAAGAAGGGAAGAAGGAGATGGAGGAAGTGAGAGAAAGAAAGAAGTAAATGGAGAGGAGGTTGTAGGGAGGGGGTGAGGAGAAAACGGTGAGGTAAACTTATCTCAAAAAAAAAAAGGTCTCTTATTACATATATATTATTATTTACATCCTCATTTATCGCCATGTTATTAACGCTTCCTCTGTCCTTGCCCTTCCGTTGTTTTTCCTCTACCTTTATTCCCATTTAAGTAAGTAGGTACCTAGGGTGTTAGTCAACTGTTGTGGGTCGTATCCTGGGGGAGAAGACTAATTAACCACAGTGGAAACAAGACAGACAGTTCCCGAAGAAACACTGACTTTATTGGGTTATCCTGGGCAACTAACCCTCTGCGTTAAAAACCCGAGCAAAATCTTTCCTTGCCTTATCTTATTCAGTCGTCCGTCGTTTGCGACAAACGGAGGGGAGAGGGAGGGGTAAGGGAAGGGGAGGGGAAAGACAATCATGATTGGGGGTCTTTTCCTTACCATGAAAAATTGAATTTTTCCATCCACCAGTTTACTGGTTCAGTAAGACCGTCTGTCTGTTTATGAACCCTTCCAGGATGCCGTCCGCTGGCTTATTGGTTCGTCTAGTTTGGATACATTTAGTACCTACTTTATATTATTATTGATAGAAATTTATTACTTGCGATTTTGGCTTAAATAGTAACGCTCTTCTTTTTGCGAATAAGGCAAGCGAAAATTTGTGTAAGCAATAACTTGCCAAAAAACATTCTGAACCTAACGAAAATATATATATATCACTGTGTTTGTTTATTATTAAATTATTGTAAACTTATCTAAAATATATTTAGTAGGATTAGGCTAAATTAAATTGCGCTTGTTATAATTAAGTTAGGTAAATTTTCTAAAGGTTCTTTTGGTACAAATTATTAATTTTTAAATTAAATGAACGAAAGTATATATTTTAACGAATAAGAGAAAATTTTAGAATGGACTTAATTTTAAATGATTTCTTGCTAAATGACCAATTTTACCTAGACAGACATGTATCTCTCACACCTCATGTACTGTATATGCCATCTTTATATCAACAATGTATCTATTAAATCTTTTGTACCATATTATGTAATAATATATATATATATATATATATATATATATATATATATATATATATATATATATATATATATATATATATATATATATATATATATATATATATACATCATCATCTTTCAACACATCGGCCGTATCCCACCAAGGCAGGGTGGCCCACCAAGGCAGGGTGGCCCACCGAGGCAGGGTGGCCCACCGAGGCAGGGTGGCCCACCGAGGCAGGGTGGCCCACCGAGGCAGGGTGGCCCACCGAGGCAGGGTGGCCCACCGAGGCAGGGTGGCCCACCGAGGCAGAGTGGCCCACCGAGGCAGGGTGGCCCACCGAGGCAGGGTGGCCCACCGAGGCAGGGTGGCCCACCGAGGCAGGGTGACCCACCGAGGTAGGGTGGCCCACCGAGGCAGGGTGGCCCACCGAGGCAGGGTGGCCCACCGAGGCAGGGTGACCCTCCGAGGTAGGGTGGCCCACCGAGGTAGGGTGGCCCACCGAGGCAGGGTGGCCCACCGAGGCAGGGTGGCCCAAAAGGAAAACCGAAAGTTTCTTCTTTTACATTTAGTAATATATACATGAGAAAGGGTTACAATCAGACCACTAGTGAACACCTATAAGTGCTCAATTCTGTCTCTCAGTTTAATAGGAAAATTGATTCGGTAAATTAAATCGATTTTGCTGTTGACAAACAAGTTTGTTATAACCAAAATAAGAAAATGAAATTTTTGCATTTTGAGTTTAAACTTTAGCGAAAAGTCTGAGCCAATCTGTCATGAGAAGCTGAAATTCTCACGTAAAATTCGCTCATAATTTTTTATGAAATAACTCACTTGGAATTAAGTGGTTAACATTTCACTTTTAGAATGAATATTTCAGTCTTTTCTTTTAAATTTTGTTTCATTTTTTCACAACACTTAACTTGTGGCGATCATATTCTTTATCTCTTGGACATTCAGGTGTAATCCTTATGCACATTTATGTGCAGTACTAAACCCGTGTGGGTCATTCAGCATAACCAGTGGTGGTGACTCGATTCTCAGTCCGCTAATCATGAAACAAACTTTGGTCTCAAAAGGAAAATTATCAGTCATTGATTTTAATTCAAGACTGATTATGAGATATGATAATTACCTAATTAATGCCCATTTGGTGGCATCAAACATGGACACTGACAGGTGATCTGACCTCATCAGTAGATGACCTGCCAACTGTATGTGACCTAGCCTCCTCAGTGGATAACCTGACTTCAGCAGGTGACCTGATCTTAGCATTATGTGAGGAAGAAGTGAAACCAACAAGCTGATAAAAACATGTGACAACGGAAATCTAAATTGATTGTGACAATGTTTCGCTTGGAGACCAAAGCTTTCTCAAGCATTTACAGAGTACATGGACTACATATATAGTCCATGTACTCTGGACTACATATATAGTTCATGTACTCTGGACTACATATATAGTCCATGTACTCTGGACTACATATATAGTTCATGCACTCTGGACTACATATATAGTCCATGTACTCTGGACTACATATATAGTCCATGTACTCTGGACTACATATATAATCCATGTACTCTGGACTACATATATAGTTCATGTACTCTGGACTACATATATAGTCCATGTACTCTGGACTACATATATAGTTCATGTACTCTGGACTACATATATAGTCCATGTACTCTGGACTACATATATAGCCCATGTACTCTGGACTACATATATAGTCCATGTACTCTGGACTACATATATAGTCCATGTACTCTGGACTAAATATATAGTCCATGTACTCTGGACTACATATATAGTCCATGTACTCTGGACTAAATATATAGTCCATGTACTCTGGACTACATATATAGTCCATGTACTCTGGACTACATATGTAGTCCAGAGACGAGTTGTTATAAGGTGTAAACCAGACTATCTCATGTTAGGAGTGTGGTGTGTGGTGAGGAGCATGTTGGTCAGGTGTGTGGTGAGGAGCATGTTGGTCAGGTGTGTGGTGAGGAGCATGTTGGTCAGGTGTGTGGTGATGAGCATGTTAGTCAGGTGTGTGGTGAGGAGCATGTTGGTCAGGTGTGTGGTGAGGAGCATGTTGGTCAGGTGTCCTGCCACGCGGAAGCTTCCCTGGTTCTGGGTAACTCTCTGTGATATGAACAACGATTCCAGGCATTTTCTTCGGTTTCTGTTTTTTTTTTTAATTAATCATACTCACACTGGAGCAATCCATGTAATGTGAAGCCGTTGTTGGTATGGCAGGTATATCTGTGTTCGTTTTTGGTGTGTGTGGACAAATACCAGGTCATCTCACCCATATATACTTTATTACAACCTCTACATGGAATGGTGTAGGTACATACATTCTCATCGGGGCTAGCGTTAACCTTCTTATACCTAGTAATGTCTTTGATATATGGTGAGGTGTAGGAAAATGCCACAAAAAGCCTATTAGGCTAGTAGCGGTGACTTATTCTCAAGTGAATGAGGATGGGGAAGGTTATGGTTTTAATAGAAGATTCTTGCTAATATTTCAGAAATGACGAAGCTTTATGTGTTCTGTGTAATTGTGTGAAATGTTTTAACGCATTTACGTCTGCATGTGTTTGACTTTTTAGTCACTAACCAGAAATTCTTCCAGCTCATTAATTGGCTGGTGGTATCCTGGTGATGTACGCCTTGCTCGTCACATCTGCACATGTAGATGTGCTCGTTTAGAAGTGTTCCTAGGTTCTGCATTGTTTCACCGATGCGTTCCATGTTACAGCCTTCACAAAGAACTATGTAAGCCCATGTGTTGACTGTTTCATAATTCTCCACTTCAGTCTTGGCGAGATCTTTGATAAATGTGCTGACTGCCAGAGCATCAAGCACAGTCAATACTAGGATTTACATAATCCTTTATATAGGATGCGATAACGTATTCGTCGAGGAAATAGCACAGATCCTAGGAATGCGCTTGAATGTACACTTCTGTGCACGCAAATATAGCAACAAATGTGTAAAAAATTAGAATACCACCGACCACTTTATGAGACAGAACGACGCCTGCTTATTAAGGATCCAAACACCCATTTATGAAAATGCCTTCAAACATCATTTATCTCAATTTCAGAAACAATTACAAGGAACAAAAATAGATTCGTCATCCCTGAAATATCAGCATGAATGTTCTTCACAACATTAAATTCCGCCAGAAAATCTGGAGGGACCAGTGTTTGTTCCTATATCCTGCTCCTCATCCTCTGTATCAATGTACTGTAATAATGGTATAAAATAACAAGTAGATGAGTAAGACATGCGAATCAGTTGGGGAAACGTTTTGTCTACACAGTATACTTCAGTCAAACACAGGTGACTAAATATGGAGACAGCAGAAGCAGTGGAGAAGTAAATATATGATCAGTCCATCTATCTGCCTTAACGAAGATGTGTTGACCTAACCTTAAGAAGTGTTGACCTTCATAGTAATTGATCTAGACTGTAGTTGAACACCTCAAGGCTGAAGGACTGACCACCTCAACACTACTACTTGAAGGACTGACCACCTCAACACTACTACTTGAAGGACTGACCACCTCAACACTACTACTTGAAGGACTGACCACCTCAACGCTACTACGTGAAGGTTAATGGACAGTTCACATAATCTTTATCCTTCGACTACTTCTGCTATTCATGTAGTCACTTTTATATTCGCCTGAATAAGCCTATCTGTTGTACTCTTGTTATTGTAGTGTTTGTAATTGCTTGATAAAGCACCTGGAAAGTAAAACGTGTCTGTATTAAATATCCATGGGAAAAATCCAATAAGTGTGAAGGAACCAAGACTTTTCAACGTCATCCCCAGAAATATAGGAAGGATTACCAACAGAGCCCGGGTTCTTCAAGAAATATGACACAGTTTCTCAAGTCAGTGCCTGATCAGCTGAGATGTGGTGCTTAAGTTGGACTTCGTGCGCTAAGCACTTACAGCCTGGTTGACCAGGTCATGCATCCGGAGGCCTCTTCTGGCCCTCGGAGCACGCCAAGTAGTTGCTCTTGTGTCCCTTTACCGAGCACATTGTCCGTTACCTAATAATATTTATATATATCCCCAGAAGCCATTCACACCTCCAGTCATACAGACCAAGTATAAGTCAACCCAAAGCTATATCAGTGCTGCCCTCTACATGATGTACCCAATCTAAGAGGCCTTCGCCGCAATTCACGACCCCCTGGATCTATGCTAGGCTCTGACTCTTGCTGCCCCTTCCTGATATGTTCTGAACACATCAAATAATTAACTGCATATTCGCTCTTATTATAGTCATCTGTGCAGCATTAAAGTGGGAAGTGTTTAAAAAAGTATATATATATAATACTGACAAATGTATACAAGATGTACTTATACCATGTGAGGTAATATTATTAAGTAAACGTTTCGCCTACCAGAAGCTTTTGTTAAATGTAGTGCAAATATATAAAAGCAAGGAAACATACAGTAGGGTGGATTTCAGTTATAATGTAGAGGTGTTGTGCACAAAATAGTGCAAGACGTTACGTGACAACTGTGTCCTGATGACTTAAATTCAATTTAGCTAAAACTCTTTAGATAGTAAATGTGAAGGTATGACGACCCTTTCAGACCCCTTACAGGCGTATTTGAAAGGACCAATCATCCTTATGAAGAGAAATCAAAGAAAAAATCAATAACAGAATAATAATCAATTTTATTAAAAGTATGCAAAACGATAATTATATCAATTTAAAAAAATCAAACATGAGTTACTTTGAAGTAATAATGAAATAAAAAAATATATAAATTAATCACGTGAACCAAGCTAACATATATAGGTCTTCCCGAACAGATGGTAATCGGGTGTGCAGGTGGAATGTTGCACGTAGCTTTCAGCATTCACCATGAGGACTTGCTAGTGAAGCACGTGAATGACGTGGTCGCTGGTGGCCGAGACTCGCATTAGTCTACCTTCAGTGACCAGTGGTAGCGACGTAGAGCGCAAATACAAACAGGTTAGTTACCATTTTGTCCTAGGCACATGTCAATTAGACACTAGGCCTGTTGTATGTGTGTGTAAGGAAACACTTCGAAATGTTTCCGCCCCGCCGGGAATTGAACCCGGGCCCTCCGTGCGTGAAGCGATAGCTTTAGCCACCAGGCCACCGGGGCAGGTGTAGGTGATTCACCGATAGAACAACGAAGTGAAACTTGCTGATAGTACGATGAAGGTGACTTGTAGGTGTTGACAGATGGGTATTCGACAACACTTTAGGCATTTATAACTTGTAAAAGTCTGGTATGTAATGCATAGATCCATGTTACATTAATAAACAGAAATCCAATACACATAATATAATAACAATAAACAAGAGTGGAACTCTCCATCTCACCGGGATGGAGATTATTATTATTATTATTATAATCAAATAGAAGCGCTAAACCACAGGGGTTATACAGCGCTAACCCCTGTGGTTTAGCGCTTCTATTTGATTATAATAATAATAATAATAATCTCCATCCCGGTGAGATGGAGAGTTCCACTCTTGTTTATTGTTATTATATTATGTGTATTGGATTTCTGTTTATTAATGTAACCGGACCTGATTTGACTTGCTTAATTTTTCTTATTCTTCATCATTTCTCTCAATGGAGAGATGGGGAGTTGGGGTAGAGGTAACCATACACACCTTGCTAGACAAACATTCAACCATTTATACTACCACCATTATACTACCACCATTTATACTACCACCATTTATACTACCACCATTATACTACCACCATTTATACTACCACCATTATACTACCACCATTTATACTACCACCATTATACTACCACCATTTATACTACCACCATTATACTACCACCATTTATACTACCACCATTATACTACCACCATTTATACTACCACCATTATACTACCACCATTTATACTACCACCATTATACTACCACCATTTATACTACCACCATTATACTACCACCATTTATACTACCACCATTATACTACCACCATTTATACTACCACCATTATACTACCACCATTATACTACCACCATTTATACTACAACCATTTATACTACCACCATTATACTACCACCATTTATACTACCACCATTTATACTACCACCATTATACTACCACCATTATACTACCACCATTATACTACCACCATTATACTACCACCATTTATACTACAACCATTTATACTACCACCATTTATACTACCACCATTTATACTACCACCATTTATACTACCACTATTATACTACCCCCATTTATACTACCACCATTTATACTACCACCATTTATACTATCACCATTATACTACCCCCATTTATACTACCACCATTTATACTACCACCATTTATACTACCACTATTATACTACCACCATTTATACTACCACCATTATACTACCACCATTATACTACCACCATTTATACTACAACCATTTATACTACCACCATTTATACTACCACCATTTATACTACCACCATTTATACTACCACTATTATACTACCACCATTTATACTACCACCATTTATACTACCACCATTTATACTATCACCATTATACTACCCCCATTTATACTACCACCATTTATACTACCACTATTATACTACCACCATTTATACTACCACCATTATACTACCACCATTTATACTACCACCATTTATGCTACCACTATTATACTACCACCATTTATACTACCACCATTTATACTACCACCATTATACTACCACCATTTATACTACCACCATTTATACTATCACCATTATACTACCCCCATTTATACTACCACCATTTATACTACCACTATTATACTACCACCATTTATACTACCACCATTTATACTATCACCATTATACTACCCCCATTTATACTACCACCATTATACTACCACCATTTATACTACCACCATTTATACTACCACTATTATACTACCCCCATTTATACTACCACTACCAGTGAAGTTCCCAGTAAAATGCTGCCTTGCTAAGACAAACAACTGAAGATTTTAAACAAAGACATGTATTTATATCCTTTTCCTTGATTAGTTTAGCACCATGGAGTGACTGTGGGTTTTACTGTGTATAAGAGACATTACTGACATTGCCAGCTCAGCAGACATATGTATGCTCATTAACACGAGTGTATGTCTCTTTCCCATAGGTATTTTCTCGTATCCATGCTGGTTATGTGTCCAGTGGTAGTGATGTCAGAAGGTGCTACTCTAAGATTGCACTTTGAGAAAATAAGGTAAATATTATTAGCCATTTTATTGTCAGGGAGGATGTTAAATCTATCCCGAGGTTTATTATGCTTGTGGGAAGTGACGATCCTCAGGGCAAGACGTCTTCAGTGATTGATGGATCATAGAAGAAATAGAGTTGAGAGAATATACTTCATTTATCTCTGTAAAACAGGAAAATTCATATTTACGCAGCTTGACCAAAATGTCAGTTTCTTTCTTATCATTGCTTTGATCACGTCTTGTTTGTTGAATACTGACGTTGACACTCGGGGATGCTACTTTGTAACCAGTCTTCTCCATGCAGATAACACGAGTAAAATGGGTTGCCAACAAATAATTGCAGAACTTTCGTATCTCAGCTCAAAAAGCAATGTCTAAACTTTGTCTCGTGACAATGAGAGCACTTGAGTGTGCATAAGTGTTATGTTTGTTGCCCATGTTGCAGCGCAGAGTCGTAAAAATCTTTAAATATAGTGCACGAACTTTGACGAAGATTATCAGTGTCATTGAATCATTGAGCGCTTGACGTAATCTCAGTCTGTATGCTTTTAGCAGCAAGAACCTTTCTGTATATACACGAAATTAATAAACTGACTTTTTTTTCTGATGTGAGCTACAAGTTCTTTATGCTTCCCCGTCAGTGTTGTCGCAATCGGTATTGCAATCGGCGTGATCAGTTAGTTCCATTAGCTCTTATGAAGATGTCTATTCAATCAAAATATCTTATCCTTTTATACTAGTAACAAAGGTGCGACAATATAATTCCTTATTAACTATAGCCTCAAATGAATAACAAATGTAAACCAATAAATTTGGCGGAGATTGCAACACCTGTAGACTCGTCGTCAATTTTCATTGATTAAAATTTCCTGCTTCTGATACAATTGACTAATGAGAAAGATAATGTTTTATGACATGCTATCGATGCGACTGTTTTCCGCATTTTTTCTTTCTCGCTAAGTTTCCTATTTTTAACTAGATATGTATCCTTTAAGGTGCATGAACGTATTTTGAATATTTGTTGCTCATGTTTATCAATATATAGAGACATCTTATTCGTTTCTTTATTCCAACTTCATTACACTCATTACAAAAACGAAAGGATTAGCAGGTCTTAAAAGTTGCACCTGAAAACACAGGGTAACTCTAAACATTAATACATGGCAGTGGAAATTAACATAGTATTGCCGGCTATGGATCTACTTCAACACTCATCACTTCATTTAACAGTATTTCAGCATATTGTAATTGATTCGTTTGCCATATATTCTTAAATTGCGCGAGACGAAAACAAAATGAGATAAACGTCAAATATATTTACACTAAGGCAAGCGAGGATCTGAGGTGCCCTGAGTTTCAGTTACTTTTGTTTTCAGTTCATCTATTAGCAGAGATTCTTATGTATGGGAATCATGAACGATAACAATTCGAAAATGTGAGCAATTGTTACCACATCAACTGAACTGATCATCTCGGTGGAATCTTAAAAAGTCAACTGAACTCAACTGGAGTGTTCAGATTTATATAAATAATAAAATGGTCTCAATTTAGAATATATCATTTATAATTAAAAATCTAAATAATAAGTATATTAATAAGTATTAGGTGAATATGAATTTCTTCTTGCGCACCACCAGAAGTTAGCTCATGAACCCTCAGGGCTCATGAACCCTCAGGGCTACACACACCACAGTTTGCATACCATTACTCTAGAGCAATAACTGTCTATTATCCAGTGAATTTGGGCTGCTGGGAAGTTATTCTTCAACACGAGCCCTACTTGGTCACTACCTCCACCAGGAGCCCTACTTGGTCACTACCTCCACCAGGAGCCCTACTTGGTCACTACCTCCACCAGGAGCCCTACTTGGTCACTACCTCCACCAGGAGCCCTACTTGGTCACTACCTCCACCAGGAGCCCTACTTGGTCACTACCTCCACCAGGAGCCCTACTTGGTCACTACCTCCACCAGAAGCCCTACTTGGTCACTACCTCAACCAGGAGTCCTACTTGGTCACTACCTCCACCAGGAGTCCTACTTGGTCACTACCTCCACCAGGAGCCCTACTTGGTCACTACCTCCACCAGGAGCCCTACTTGGTCACTACATCCACCAGGGCCCTACTTGGTCACTACCTCCACCAGGGTCCTACTTGGTCACTACCTCCACCAGGAGTCCTACTTGGTCACTACCTCCACCAGGAGCCCTACTTGGTCACTACCTCCACCAGGAGCCCTACTTGGTCACTACCTCCATCAGGAGCCCTACTTGGTCACTACCTCCACCAGGAGTCCTACTTGGTCACTACCTCCACCAGGAGCCCTACTTGGTCACTACCTCCACCAGGAGCCCTACTTGGTCACTACCTCCACCAGGAGCCCTACTTGGTCACTACCTCCACCAGGAGCCCTACTTGGTCACTACATCCACCAGGAGTCCTACTTGGTCACTACCTCCATCAGGAGCCCTACTTGGTCACTACCTCCACCAGGAGTCCTACTTGGTCACTACCTCCACCAGGAGTCCTACTTGGTCACTACCTCCACCAGGAGCCCTACTTGGTCACTACCTCCACCAGGAGCCCTACTTGGTCACTACCTCCGCCAGGAGCCCTACTTGGTCACTACCTCCACCAGGAGCCCTACTTGGTCACTACCTCCACCAGGAGCCCTACTTGGTCACTACCTCCACCAGGAGCCCTACTTGGTCACTACCTCCACCAGGAGCCCTACTTGGTCACTACCTCCACCAGAGATCCTCATGGTCACTACTCCAGGAGCAAAAATTGCACACACTGAAGGTCACTTAAGCACTTGAGGGTGCTTAAATGACCCTTGTAACAACTTACAATGTATTCAACTTTGACCACAAATTATGTCGAAGGGTCAGAGGTTCACCTATAAAATTAATAATAATTATTATTTATTATTATTAAAATAATATTATATTTTTTTATTATTTTTATTAAAATTTTAATATTAATAATAATAATAATAATAATAATAATAATAATAATAATAATAATAATAATAATAATAATATTATTATTATTATTTTTATTATTATTATTATTTGTTCATGGAAGTCTACGAATATTCTGAAGACATGAATATAAATTTATAAAAAAAAAAAATTCAGGACTCAATGTTTTTGGTATACGCAGTAGTACATTATGTTGCTTTGAGTTAGGATAATTTAGTGAAGTCACATAGGGTTATTTAATTCCACTGTAGTTGATAGTCTCCTCTATATACGTAACATTACCTAGGTAGCTTATGTAATAACAGTGGCGTTAGGAGGACTGACTGAGAAAATAAAAACAATAAACTTACTAAGCTTTAGCTGTGGTGCTGCTGAAGCGGGCTTGTCGTTCTTCAGATGAACACTTCTGAAGTTCACAAGATGGGGAGTTTTAAGCTCACTTTTTTTTTAATATCCCAGCAAGAATTTCACTGTATACCAAAATTCTTCATCATTCTCTCATTTCTCTAAATCTCCTTTCCTCTACCTCCCTTTCTCTCTGTATGTCTGTCTCTCTGTTTGTCTCTCTCTCTCTCGCTGCCAGCATCCTACATGGTAATATTCGGGTTGAAAACGACTGTTGTTGAAGCCGTGCTCCATCCCAAAGGTCGCCTCACTTCCCCTAACCAATTCTCTCCACATAAGGTTCCTTCCGCCTGGGTGACCAAACCCACTCTCCCCTCCCTTCCTCTTCTCTCCCCTCCCTTCCTCTTACCTGCATTCCCAACGCCACTAGGAGAACAAGGGGACCCAGGATGAAACGGGGGAAAAAAAGGAAACCGAGAAAAGGGAAGGAAGCCTAACTCAGCAAGTGCATTTGTCAGAATTTGTGGTTTTGAGAACCATTTCTCATAGCTGGAGATGAAAGATTTTTACATTTATATTCTAAATGTATTGGCTTTCTTGGAATTTTGTCTGTTTATTATCTGTTTTATTCTCTCTATTTTCTCTGATTTTTCTCTAAAGTATAGATTTTGTTTACATTTTTTAATGTATATTTGTCGATAGATGTCTCAAGTTATTTCATCCCTTCCCAGGTTTTACCAGGTGAATATTGAGGTGTAAGAAAATCATGAGTTTCTTGGCTTCCAAAGATTAAGTGTTCTGTAGCTTTATGACTCAATGGGAGAAGAATTTCCTGTTGTGTGTCGGTTAACTTTATTTACCTCTTGTATGTATTACACTGAATCTCCCTAAGCAGTGTACATAATGCAACTTATTCAGTATGTTAAATGTTTTATGAGGTCAGCTCTGTCGTTCCTCATTTGAAGAAGACTTAGTCGCCTTCACCTCAGCCTACCCTGGGGTGTCACCTGAATTTGTATACACATAATCGATTTTTTACGGATAAATTTGAAATGATATACAGGGTAATATTAAGCAAAACGGAAATTTATTTAGAAAAGAATGGGAAAAAATGACAGCATTTCTGAGACACAAAAATACGTATATTCATTCGTACATTCATATTAATACTCTCAAACAAATAACTGGAGAGAAAAAGGTCTCGTATACAACACCTAGCACGAGTTTAGAGACTAAACTATGTCTCACAGTTATTCTGAAGTAATATGTAGAATTCTAGAGAAAATTCGTGGAATATAGAAATACCCGGAGATTTATAAAGGGAGTTTGGTGAGTCGAGTGAGTGAGCGTAGTGCTGGTAACTGTCAATAAGTACACAAGTGGGTACATAAACATAATATGCACACCAAGCCTTTATTTTAGACGTCTGATGTTCAACCCTATATTGCAGACGACGTCGTCTGCAATATAAGATTGCGCAGAATTACCTGTGTTTTTTCCTGATCCAAGTGGTTGTCCTGATAAGAATTTTGGGAAATAGTTAATCTTACTGTAACAACATATAAGTTAAAATCGTAATTATGGCGTTATAAGTAAACATGTTATTTAAAACTGGAAAAAATTGTGTTGGCTTATCGTTCGTCTACTCATGTTCCAAAGGCTAGCTAAATACATATATTATGTAACTAATTTAAGAATAGGAAGACAGGTTGCCCATACTCAGGAACACATTTATTTATTACTATAAACTCTGCAAATATATTGAGACAGTGTGCCAACTGGACGCATCTCAGTTGAAAATTGAAATGCGTCTAGTTGGCACTCAAACAGTACTGAGACAACGTTATCTGAGTACTGCAAAACAAGTAGTACTGAGAGAACGTTTCCGTATGTGAAGAGCTTTATCAGGCTCTATACAGAGCGAAACGTTGTACCAGTAAAAGCCTGTTATCTAACTTGAGTGTTTGCCTTGATGCTTGCAACAACAGACTGTTTCGTGGAAGCTGGGTGGTGTTGGGTAAGTTCACAAGTCAGGCTAAACATAGCAGGAATTTCAAAAGAGGTGGAATTACTATATGCAATGTTCTAGTGATATGTATTCCCTTTAACATTCTCTCGCTGACACCCTCCCGATGACAGTCCTTATTACTGGCACTCCCAATAATATTCTCCTAGTAACACAATTCCACTGACACTTCCACCGGCGCTCACCCACTGACACTCCCACTGACACTCCCACTGACACTCCCACTGACACTCTCCCACTGACACTCTCTCCCTCGATACCATTATAGGTAATATTTTTTTCAGGTTTTTCGATGCACTAATGATGGCCCGGTGGTGATGCTGGAAGTAGTGGTGATGGTAGTGGTGGTGGGGATGGTGGTGATGGTAGTAGTGGTGGTGGGCGGGGTGATGGTGGTGATAGTGGAGGTGATAGTAGTGATGATGGTGGTGATCGTGGTGATGGTCGTGGTTGTGGTGGTGGTGGTTGGGGTAGTGGTGATTGTGGTGGTGGTGGTTGGGGTAGTGGTGATTGTGGGGGTGGTGGTTTGGGTAGTGGTGATTGTGGTGATGATAATGGTGGTGATGGTTGTGGTGGTGATGGTGGTGGGAATGGTAGTGGTGGGTGGTGGTGATGGTTGTGGTGGTGATGGTGGTGGTGGGTGGTAATGGTTATGGTGGTGGGGGTGGTGGTGGTGGTTGTGGTGGTGATGGTGGTGGTTGTGGTGGTGATGGCTGTAGTGGTGATGGTGGTGGGAGGGGTGGTGGTGGTGGTGGATGGCTGTGGTTGTTATGGTGGTGGTGGTGGTGGTGGTGGGGGATGATGATGGGGGTGGGGGCAAAATAAGCACGTGTTTAGGGACTGAAGGACAGGGGGCAAAACAGAAATTTTCCATTGGCAGATTTACCATGGACCATATGATGCAAAACTGCAAATGACACAGCTGAACCAGGTTCCACAAAAAAAAGGTTCTCCGAATAGGTAAAACTTACCAGTGGTGGGTCCAATATATCTTGTGGTTCACAAAAACCTGAGTTGGAATTCTCCTTCCTTCAAGCTGTGTGATTCTAGCAATTAAATTGTTGTCCGGCAGTTGATATTTGCACACGTTCAGTAATCAGACGTTCAGTAATCAGACGTTCAGTAATCAGACGTTCAGTAATCAGACGTTCAGTAATCAGACGTTCAGTAATCAGACGTTCAGTAATCAGACGTTCAGTAATCAGACGTTCAGTAATCAGACGTTCAGTAATCAGACGTTCAGTAATCAGACGATCAGTAATCAGACGTTCAGTAATCAGACGTTCAGTAATCAGACGATCAGTAATCAGACGATCAGTAATCAGACGATCAGTAATCAGACGATCAGTAATCAGACGATCAGTAATCAGACGATCAGTAATCAGACGTTCAGTAATCAGACGATCAGTAATCAGACGATCAGTAATTAGACGATCAGTAATCAGACGATCAGTAATCAGACGATCAGTAATCAGACGCTCAGTAATCAGGCTACGAAGCATCTTATTGGCGATTGTGAAACTGTGACACCATGATACAAGCACTCTGGTGTTTTCACCATGATGCAAGCAAGTGAGAAAGTGTGGTACTGAGTGTTGGTAAGCAGGAAGAGAAAGTGTGGTACTGAGTGTTGGTAAGCAGGAAGAGAAAGTGTGGTACTGAGTGTTGGTAAGCAGGAAGAGAAGTGTTGGCAAGCAAGGTGGGAAAGCGTGGTTCTGAGTGTTGGTAAACATTGAAGCAAGCACTGGAAGTAGGAAAAAAACACATTTCTCGATTATTATAACTTGAACTTATTAATCTATGCTCAAAATATTGTTTAACCTATCATAAACATTGACCTGTGTATTGTTTAACCAATCATATACATTAGGAAAAAAACAAATATGTATTATTTATGAAGCATATTCGGTAAAGTGAATCATTATGTAAATGTCTAGTCGTATGTTTGAATTTGCATGACGACAATTTACGAAAATTCTGTGATATTCTCTTTGTCTTAAGAACATCGTTAATATGTGTATACATTGCGAACGTTGTTAGATAATTAAGCATTAAACAATAAGAGACAACTATGTTACTTAAAAAAACATGTAAAGTCAACACGGATACATTGAAATTACGAATAAGAAGACACGCGAATAGACTGATACTTGACGCTCGAAGGATGACATATCACCTTGTCAAGTGTGTGAGACCAGCGGTAACATGACTCGTGAACACAGATCACCATGAGATAAAATCATGACTATAGGACACTCTAAGTCTAAGGCCTAAGCTAAGCCTCGGTCAGATTACCCAAAACTCCAGCTGCGGGTCAACATATGGCTAAGACCCCCGTCAAGAAACACTTGTCCTGTTTCCTGACATACTTTACCTAACCTAACTTGTCCTCCGAGGAGCAAGTTCGTTTTCTTCACCGATATAGTGGTTCAGTTTCTGTACGTATTAACCTGAGACCAAAATTAAGCATGACCTATTCAAGAAAGGGTTTAGTTAGGTTAGGCTAAACTAAACGTAATTAAAATATAATATTGTATAATTAGCCCCAGTAACTATATAGAATTGTGCAAGATCTATTTTCTTGTTTCAGTCAAGAATTATATTATCTCATATGTAAACCATATTATTGTCTCGTGTATGAACCATATTCTTTTCTCATGCATGGACTATATATTCGTGTCTCATGCGTGAACTATATTCTTGTCTCTTGCACGAACTATCTTCTTGTCTCGTGCATAAACTATATTTGTGTCTCATGCATGAACTATATTCGTGTCTCATGCATGAACTATATTCGTGTCTCATGCATGAACTATATTCTTGTCTCGTGCATAAAATATATTCGTGTCTCATGCATGAACTATATTCTTAAATCATGTAATTTATTCTTGTATCTTGCATGTCTCATCTATAAATTATATCCTTTTCTTAAACTCATTTTAGTAATCATGCAAGAATGACCTGTAATAGTGTGCAGTTCACTATCCTTGAATGTAAACCGCTTTCACTCCTATCCTGGTTTAGGTTAGCAAAAATTAGGTTACATTAAGTTAGATTAGCATGTTATATTTGCTAAGGTCAGGTTAACTAACATAACATAATTTAACCAATTAAAACATCCTTTCACTTCAGCAGAGGCAATAATACGTAATGTGTTGTCATGTCAGATTGTTTCGAATTACAACTGGTTCACAGTACCGAAACATTGATGAGCGAAACACAAGTACGGCACTTCAAGAGAGGTAGGTACCTTAGTGCCGGTGAAGGGCTTTTGGTTCAAGGATTTGGAATTGTCTTGACTTGGATCAAACTTTGTTACTTTCCAGTCACCAGGCGTTTATAACCATAATGGGTTTAGCTGTTTCAAATAATAATAATAATAATTATAATAATAATTATACATCAATTGCAAGTTTACTCTAGTAGGGAACCCGCCATCACCTAACAGTTGCTAGTTCACCCAAGCAAGTGATCACACACCCCTGTTACTGGTTCACACTTGCCCTTCTACCCCTCCCCTCATCCCTTCCCTCTCTCCCACCCCTCCCCTCTTCCTCCTGGCACCAGGGGCCAATTTGGTGTAATTGGGCCATCCGTCTTTCTCATAGTCAACAAGGCCGCCAATCTTTTATTGTTTTAGTCTTTTATTTTGGCAATTTTACAAGCTCCTGACGGTATATCATCCCCTCCACCTCCTTCACTATCCCCTCCACAACCCCCTCCCCCCTCACCACCACAACAACCACACTACCAACTTTATGTTCCACAAGTTGGCTGCCATGAAGAATTTGTTGGGTGAACCCTGAGTAAAAATGTAACGAGAAAAGTATTACAAAAGTCGAACTGTGCAATTACAATACAATCATTGAAACTCACAAGCGGAGGGAAAGAGAAAAGTTGAAAATTGTCGAGAGGGAAAAGAGAGAGAGAGAGAGAGAGAGAGAGAGAGAGAGAGAGAGAGAGAGAGAGAGAGAGAGAGAGAGAGAGAGAGAGAGAGAGAGCAAGCATACCCAATAAAATTACTGAAGGATAATGTAGACTCGCTTCTATTTCAGCATTAATGTCAACAGATTATAATTATTAGTGACCTTAACCAACATCTTGAACAGAGGGAATTTGGTAAACGTCTTTCAGAGTTTAACAGGAAATTATTTTGTAGATTTCCCTGCTCATTTTTTTTTTTTTTTGGGGTGGGGGGGGGGGTGGGGAGGCTCATCCGTCGACTGAGTAGCGAGTGATCTAACTCAAGACATAGTCTCTTGCAAACGTTTTTATTGCGCTACCTCCTCTGATCACGAGACTCTCTTTACAACTCAGCAGATTCCAAGATAATGAGGTAAAGAATCATCTTGCTTAACCTGGCTGTGGGGGAGAGAAAAATGACCTGCCATTCCCTCGGAGATCACCACCGACAAACAGAATCTCCTGATTTTTTTTATTAAATTCTGTTAAATAAAAAAAATGTTCCACTACAAGGTGATATTAATAAGGAGGTGAAAGCCTTCACTAAGCATACGCTTTATCTTCATTAGTTGGCGCATTTTTCCAATATATGCAAGGGATAAATGTACCTAAGGATTGGCAGAGAGCATGTATAGTTCCTTTTTTATAAGAAAAAAGGGAAAAGAGTGTAAGAATGTGTGTTGCTTGAACCCATATAAGTATATTACGTAACGTGTATGGAAGTGTTGTTTTTTAATTAAAGTTAAGACAGAGCAGGACTCCAGAGGAACAAGGTGGTTTTAAAAACGACAGTGGTGGTGTAGACCAAGTGTTTACATTAAAGATTGAAAGTGAACAATACTTTAAAGTAAGGAGCTCCTTCACTGTATACATAAATTTGAAAAAGGCATATGACAGGGTGAGCAGGGTAGCAATATTGCAAATGTATGAAACAGGTGGAAAGTTGCTAAAAGCAGTTAAGAGTTTTTATGAGGATAGTGAGGCTCAAGGTAGAAAATGTAGGAGAGAGAGAGAGATTATTTTCAATTAAAAGTTGGCCTTAGACAGGAAGGCTTATTGTCGCCATAGTTGTTTAACTGATATATACCTATGTGAAAGAGGTGAATAATGGGGTGTTAGGGAGAGGTGTGAGATTAAAAGATAAAGAATATAATACAAAGTGAGAGTCATCATAATTGCTTTTTTTCGATGACACGGTGCTTTTAGGGAGATTCTGAAGAGAATTTTCAAAGATTGGAAGACGAATTTGGGAGGGAATGTAAAAAGAGGAAAATTATAAGTGTATAAGAGCAAGGTAATGGGAACAACAAAATCTTGGCAATGACATTGGATATTAGACTGGAAGGAGATAGTATGAAGTAAATGTGTACAGATATTTGGGAATGGACTGGTCGGCAGATGAGTCTATGAAAGATGAGGAGAACAATATACGTAAATGAGAAATGTTGCAGTTGGGAGAGCCATCTGAGCAGTGATGCCATGGCACTTCTGGCACGACGGTGATTGTCTGACTGGCGGTAAAAAAAAATTTTTCACCTTCGAGTCACACCTTTGTGGAAAATGGCTGGTGTAATAAAAATATATGGATAATATTAGGAAAGGCTTTTAAATGAACTGAGGCGGGTAACAGTGCTTATTTTGTAAATGAAGATATGAACTCTAAGCCTAACCTTGTAAACACACTTAAAGTGTAAATGTGTGTGTCTGTGTGTGTGTACTCGCCTAATTGTACTCACCTAATTGTGGTTGCAGGGGTTGGGTTAAAGCTCCTGGTCCAGCCTCTTCACTGGTCGCTACTAGGTCCACTCTCTCCCTGCTCCATGAACTTTATCATACCTTTCCTTCAAGCTATGTATGGATCCTGCCTCCACTACATAACTCTCCAAACTATTCCACTTCATGACAACTCTACAACTGAAGAAATACTTCCTAACATCCCTACCTGCCTGGAGTCTACTTGGAGGGTATTCCGGGGATCAATGCCCCTGCAGCCCTGTGCACGACCAGGCCTCCCGGTGGATCAGGGTCTGATCAACTTGACTGTTACTGCTGGCCGCATGTAGTCCAACGTACGAACCACAGCCTGGCTGATCCGGAACTGACTTTTGGTATCTGTCCAGCTCCCTCTTGAAGACAACCAGGGGTTTATTGGTAATGCCCCTTATGGCTGGTGGGAGGCTGTTGAACAGACTTGGGCCCCGGACACTTATTGTGTTTTTTCTTAGTCATGACGCCCCTACTTTTCACTGGGGGTATGTTGCATCTCTTGTCCAGTCTTTTGCTTACGTAGGGAATGTTGTGTGTGTGATTGAGAGAGAGAGAGAGAGAGAGAGAGAGAGAGAGAGAGAGAGAGGAGAGAGAGAGAGAGAGAGAGAGAGAGAGAGAGAGAGAGAGAATCAGACCGACTGACCGGTGACAAAAAAAGTGAGAAGGGAAAATAATTAGTGGTTTACGGACGACACGCCGACGAAATGAATGACATGAAGGCAGGGGATAACTGAGAAGCATGGGAGGACGAGGAGGGGTGGGGAGGGAAGCTGTTGGGTGGGGAGGGGTGGGAGGGAAACTGATTGGTGAGGAGGGAAGCTGTTGGGTGGGGAGGGGTGGGGAGGGAAACTGATTGGTGGGGAGGGAAACTGATTGGTGGGGAGGAAGCTGTTGGGTGGGGAGGGAAACTGATTGGTGGGGAGGGAAACTGTTGGGTGGGGAGGGGTGGGGAGGGAAGCTGTTGGGTGGGGAGGGAAACTGATTGGTGAGGAGGGAAGCTGTTGGGTGGGGAGGGGTGGGGAGGGAAACTGATTGGTGGGGAGGGAAGCTGTTGGGTGGGGAGGGGAAAAAATTGAGTTCGAGAGTTTTTTTTTTTTTAATTCAACACATTTAGATACATCATGAGTGTGCTGTTATCGTATCCTGTGTGATAGTGTCACAGTGGGAACAAAAGCTAACTTTGTTTCCCGGTTATATTCAGTCGGGGAGGATGAGGGTCACACAAGGTGTTGAAATGTGTCGGTCGAGCTGGGAGACGTCAATAGGTTAATGAGGACACTGATAAGTATTGTGTTGAAGTTACTATCACTTGGAATTACCAGTGTCTCAGGATGGGGTATTCAATACACCGGAGAAATGGAATTTTTAGAAAGATATCTTTCATCCCAGAGCGATATATAAAAAAAATTATATAGGAGACGGAAGAGAAAAGATTAATTTGGATGACATAATATATACATACATTAGTATACAACAATGCAGTCATTATTTGCCTCCGCATATAATGACTCTTCATTATATGCAGAACTTAGTGTAAAATCTTTTTTAATATTAAAAAAGCATAAAAATTTGAATACGTCAACAGTTGTCTGCTACACCGTTATATATTGCAGTTACATGTATAACTGCACACATATGTACTCTCCCATAATGAACACCGCCTTCAATAATTACTGGTATATGGAAGTAGTTCTAATCTGTTCTTGGTTACGACATTATGTCCAGTATGTGAGGCACACTTACGAGAGATGCAGGTCCTGTTCTTAACATTTATATAGAAGTGGAGCACTGCAGTTAGAGGCAATGGTTATAGCACCTTTGCATGTATATAAATTTGTTCACACACACACACATACATACACACATACACACACACACACACACACACACACACACATATACACACATACACACATACACACACATACACACACACACAAAATCACATGTATACAGTTACATACACAATATATACAGAAATATCGCAGCCAGAAGGATTCTAACCCATGTTGGTTGTTGTTCACTAGTGAAGCTTAGCTCTAACTGTGACGCATTTCACTACTTAGTTTTGAGTCATCTGTAGCTGTGTGACTTAAGGCATCGCGGTGGGAGCTGAGCCACACTCGTGGACAGTGACCAACGTAGGTTCGAATCCTGCTGGCTGCTAATTAACTATCTATCTTTCTATCTATCTATCTATCTATATATATATATATATATATATATATATATATATATATATATATATATATATATATATATATATATATATATATATATATATATATATATTATATCTTTCTTTCTTTCAACACGTCGGCCGTTTCCCACCGAGGCAGGGTGGCCCAAAAGGAAAAACGAAAGTTTCTCCTTTTACAATTAGTAATATACACAGAAGAAGGGGTTACTAGCCCCTTGCTCCCGGCATTTTAATCGCCTCTTACTTACGACACGCATGGCTTACGGAGGAAGAATTCTGTTCCACTTCCCCATGGAGATATATATATATATATATATATATATATATATATATATATATATATATATATATATATATATATATATATATATATATATATATATATATATATATATATATTGCTCGCGCGCACACATCAAACATATATGCAGGATGCATTTGCATACAAATGGGGCAACACGAAGCTGCTAATGAGTGTCGGTAAATTCTGGGTGAAAAATAATATCGTCCAGCACTCCAGGTCGTCTGCCTATTTTTGTCATAAAGCTTACATGTGGAATAAGCAAGATTAGGTACTTCACCTGTCGCAACTGCACTCGTCTGCCCACATTAATTCCGTCAGTCAAAGTGTCACACACTTTAGTGGACGTTTTTTGTTGCTCAAGTGTAACTTTCTGGTCGTGACAGCTGATAGTGTCTGATACTAGGGCTCCTAGATCTATGGGTATCTGTGTTTTCTCGTCTACCAAAACTGATAATGTCATTGTCATGAGCACTGTTTAGGTCATCTTTGACGTACATTGCGATGTTCCTGGTGTCTGTTTCCTAAGTAGGATTCTCTAGCTTATGAATAACAGACTTAAAGTCACAGAAGATTATGGTGTGTGCCAGGAGCAAAATATTGTATTCATCAGACATCACAAGAAACCACATTCATGCTTGTTATCTTCAGCGACCTTGTTTAAGGTAAGGAAGTGGCAAGGCAGGTGAAATACAGAGAAATATATAGATTACTTATAATCATGGAACAACTTGATGAAAGAGTCATGTGATGTATAGTAAGAGGAAGGATGTGAAGGAAAGAGAAAGAGTAAGTGAAAGAAAAGCGGAGAATAAGAATAGGATAGAGAGTATTAAATATATTGGAAGGAGAAAAAAGCGTGAAGCCTTTGTTGTTGGGAAAGAGGAAAAAAAAAAACATATTGGAGAGAGTGAAGTTTATTGTTGGAGGTTCGTCAAGGATTCACCTCTTTAAGATTCCTATTGTAAACTTAACCGGTAATTTAAACATTTATATTTCTTTAGACTCAATGATGAAATTTCCAACTATTCTTTTTTTTATAAGAGTCGTTATCCTGCCTGAGTTCACATCAAAACTTTACCATAACAAAAGCATGTAATAAATTGTATGTATAGGTGTATGCCTATTTAATATTATTAGATCTTTATTCTTCGATGGATAAATTCACCATATAAACAGGTCACATACACACACACACACACACACACACACACACACACACACACACACACACACACACACACACACACATACACACACACACACACACACACACACACACACACACACACATACACACACACACACACACACATACACACACACACACACACACACACACACATACACACACACTGTTCTATGTGTCTGCATGACACTTTTAGGCTTAGTCCTTCTTCTTTATTGTAATGATAATGTGGTATCCGTTGACTGCCTCTCTGTTAACAGGAGGGATATGCCTCCCATGCACTCAACATGTGAGTCTCCTGGTTAATGTGTTTCCCTGAGGCACAGCTTTCAAAATGGTTATTTTTCTTGACAGCTTCTTGAGTATAATTAGGTACCGTGTCTTGCGCTTAGCGGCAGGAGGATCGAACCTTCACCCCTTATGGCGCTGAACGATCCCATGAGTTCAAAGTTTCAAAACAAATATAAAAATACAACTTGAGTACCTTTCTAGTTTATTTAGTTCATGTTACAATAGCATATTCAGACTGATGAAGTCACAGAATAATTATATTATGGGAAAGTTTAAATTCCTCTGCAACACTTGGAAACCTTTATTCTAGCAACGTTTCACTAGGCAGTGGATTCTTCAGTCCAGTGTAGTGAAACGGTGGATGATAAGGAGGAGTTTTAAGCTAGTCAGGTTCAACTCACACCCACCCACAGCCACTCATGTATTTATCTAACCTATTTTTACTTTCCTCTTATAAGAGGAGTGTTAATGCGACATGACATCAGTGAATCCCTGGTGTTTGCCACAGTATTTGCTCTAGCTGGCACTCAATTGAACTCTCAGCCTGGAATCAATGTGTTTAGTCCATCAATTTTGATAGAAGTGCAGCATATTCTCGGAGCTGGAGCTTATATACTGCAGACACATGAACAGTGGTAGGCGGAGTCACCAGTGAAAACATCAGCTAGTGCAAGTAGGTCATGCCTATATGTTAGACAAGTATTGAGAAATTCTCTACGTCAAGATCCCTAAAATGTTGCTGTGTCTGACAGCTACTTGTGCAACACTTGGGAATCTTTATCTTTGAAGCTTGCATGACCTATCCTACAGACATGACCTGCTTTCACTAGTGTTTGTTTTTACTGGTGACTCGTCTAGCACTGCTTCACCTCATCTGCAGTATATAAACCCATTCTCGAAAATATGCTTTACTTTTATAGAGATTGATGGACTGAACACATCGATTCCAGACTGAGGGACTGATTACCTCAAACTCCTCCTTATCATCCACCGTTTCTCTGCATTGGACTGAAGAAGCCACTGGCTGACATAACGTTTCCAGAATAAAGATTCCCAAGAGTTTCAGGGGCCCTAATATAGGGCCCCTGCTCAGACAAGACGGATCCTACACAGATGACAACAAAGAAATGAGTGAGATACTGAAATATCAATACGACTCTGTGTTCAGCGAGCTACTAATCAGTCTAAAGATAGACAATCCAAACAATTTTTTCATGAATGAGCCTCAAAACCCTGCCAATGTATGCCAAATTTCTGACATAACCCTAACTCCTCTAGCTTGAGAAAGCCATCGACGACATGCCCATGCACTCAGCCCCAGGCCCAGACTCGTGGAACTCTGTGTTCATTAAGAACTGCAAGAAACCCCTCTCACAGGCCCTAAGTATGCTATGGAGAAGGAGCTTAGACACAGGTGAGATTCCACAGTCACTAAAAACAACGGATATAGCCCCACTCCATAAAGGTGGCAGCAAAGCAATAGCTAAGAACTATAGCTTTAACGTCTCACATAAAAATCTTTGAAAGAGTTCTAAGAAGCAGGATTGCAAATCACTTGGACTCTTTATCTCCATAAACACATCAATGCACCTCCCACTTTTTTCTATTCGTTAGTTCTTTGGTTCATTTCATCTTTCATAGATCATTCTGTCCTAAATATCTAAACATATTCACTCTTTTCGGTCCCCCTCCCTCCAAGCTGTTTGCTAGTCTTTCAAAGAATGAGTTTTTGTTATTATCATTACCTTGCTCTTTCCTATGTTCACCTTTAATTTATTTTTACATACCCTCCTAAATTCGTCTACCAACATTTGTAACATCCCTTCAGAATCTCCCAAACGAACCTTGTCATAAGAAGAGAAGCAAAGGGGAAAGCTCGATTTGTTTCGGTATTTTTTAATCCCACATCTCTCCCAAACACCTACGCATTAATTTCTTTTACAACACTATTTATAAATATGTTAAACATAACCATCACAGCCTGGTTGATCTGTCACTTGGTGGATATATTTGTCCAGTTTTCCCGTGAAGACCGTAGTGTTTCTGATAACCTGTGATTAAATTATGAATAATCTGGGAAGACAAATATTAATACAATATTCTCTCTTATTATACTCACGGCTCCCCTGCTTTTCAGATTTGGGATTAGGCCCTCAAGTACTTTTAATATATATATTATCATGTATCTCTCTCTCCTCCGCTCCAGTAAGTACATATTTAGGACCTTGAGACGTTTCCAGTAATTCCAATGCTTTCTTGGCTTTATAGGGAACTTATATGATCCCAGTATCTAATTCAGCACTGATATGTCTCCTGCCCTGAACGGGGCTCTCAGTACTGAACAATACTTTTAATGAGAGAGCAGAGGCGATTTGAATAGTGTCACTACTGGTACTGTTCTCAATTTGAAACTTCTCCTCATCAATCCCGACATTTTCCTGGCCTTCGTGACATTTACCTTACTGTGTTCTTTGAAAGGTCAGCCGAAATAATTACTCCTAGATCTTTCGGGGGTTTGTTCGTGCTATTTGATGATCCTCTTTTGTTTTGTACTGTGTTCCTTTTGATTTCATCATTTTTTCCATATCTCAGCAGCTGGAACTTATCACCACTGATCGTCATGTTCACCATTGCACACTGGAAAACCCTGTCTTTTACAGAGGTGATTTTCAGGCTTATTTTGGTATCATCCGCAAATGATACAAACTGTGGCGAGTGTTTTTATTAATCTCTGCTATGAGAAAAAAAAAAGAGGCGCCCGGAGAGTGCCTTGGGGAACTGAGCTTTTTTATTTCGATAGTTCTAGATTTTGCTTGGTTTAATACTACTACTCTGTGTTCTATCTATCAGAAAGTTGAAAATCAATTTGCCTACTTTCTCCGTTATGCCTGTTTCCCTCATTCTTTGTGCAATTACTCCATGATCGCCTCTATCATTCGTTTTTTGCAAATACCACATCAGTGTTTTGGTTTTCTTTCAGCTCCTCCATAATTCTGTCAGTGGCTTAGTAGTTGCATGAGCAAGAGGATGGAGTACCTAGCCGGAGAACTTTATATTCAGGAGAGAAATGATTAAATCGCTTCTGGTGAAACCTAAGATGCAGAAAGTAGAAAAAGAAAAATTACAAGCGCGTTGACAAACTATAGAAAACGAGAAGTAAGATGTAAGAAAAAAAATAGTAGACGAGACAGAAATAAATATGAAAGGGTGAAGAAGAAAGGACGAGAGAGTCTGTGAGGAGTTTAAGAAACGACTTAAAAAAATGAATTCTTAGTTGATACAAGGGAGATACCAGATAAACAAAGAAAAAGCGTACACTGACGGATAATGGACACGATACACACAAGAGAAGTGGTAATAAAACAAATTGAGTGGTCTACTGTACATACATCAAAGGCAGTGAGACCTAACAAGGTGTTACCATGGATTCTGCGAGGGGAATCAGAAGCACTGAACAACTACCTAACATCAACAAATAAGTCAGTGTATACTGGACAGCTGCTTGAGATACTGAAGACAAACATGTGTTTTCAATATTTAAGAAAGGAGACACAGTAAATGTTAAACTACAGATCAGTATCACTGACATGAATACTATGTAAGGTAATATAAACGATAATCACGAGGAAATGGGAAAGCACTTGGAGAGAAGTTCCATAAACAATTACAAACATTCAAAGTTACACAAATGACTAGTGGATTGCACTTTCTTGGTCTGCAAGTCGGCATTGATAATGTAACTCCCAGGAAATTGAGAAAAAAATTGAGCAGTAGACGGAAATAGCAGCGAATGCACTGCAGTGGATTAAGAGAAGTCAGAATGGAAAGGTATCTGTGAGGAACAGTATTAACACCAGTACTGTTTCTGGTATAAATGGTATAAATGAGACTGAATAGACAAGTGGCTACTTGAATTCGACCCAAGGCAAGAAGAAAACCGGAAACTGAGAATAGACTCAGGGGACAGAAACTGCAGACCTCACTCAAGGAGATAAACCTAGGAGTGAGCATAGTACCGAGTGTATCGCCAGAAGCACACATCACCCGAACAGTCTTTCCAGCAAATGCTTGCTTAACAAATCTTGGAAAAGCCTTCAAGATTCTCAAAACAGACTGATTCATAATACTATATACTGTATAATGTCAGGTCAATCATAGAGCATGTAGCACCAGCATTGAACCCACATTTGATAAATAATAGCAAGAAACTTGTAAAAGTGCAGTGGATTGCAAACAGACTGATACCAAAGCTAAAGGTACCGAACCTGACGATATAAGAGGAGAGAAAAATAGATGGAGGCATAATAACAGCATGTTAAATACTCAGTGGAATTGATAGGATGAAAAAGAATACATGTGTTGGAGGCGAAAGACCGGTACACAAGGGCAGAGTTGAAAGCAAAAACACACAGAGAAGCACTGGGATGTCACGAAGTATTTCTTCAGCCTCAGTGTAGTCAGGATATGGAAATACCTGGACGAAGAAGTAGTGGAGGCAGACTTTATAAATAGTTATAGGATGTTGTATGACAAGGACCAAGAGGCAAGAAGAGAGTAAATCTGGAAGGCGGCATGAGGCAAGGCTGAGACACGACCCTGCATACATAAATAGGTGAGTACACACACACACACACACACACACGCACGTACACACTCGTAGATACACACATATACACACACACACACACACACACACACACACGGGGCCAGGAGCTATGACTCGACCCCTGCAACCACAACTAGGTGAGTACACACACACACACACAGTCAATTGAGGGTAAACAAGCGTTCCCCCTCATGAAAGAGCTTGCATCACCACAGTCAGGTGAGGGTGACGGATGAATCTGTTTACCAGCCACCACTCCTTACAGTGAAGAGGATGGGAGGAAGGGGGTGAGGGGACGTCAGGGATGGGGTAGGTGAACGAGGGAAGGGAAGGAGGGGAGGTAAAGAAACGGGATAGATGGAGACTGAAGGTGGAAGCTAGGAGAGCAGGTAAAGACGGGAGGGAGAGTAGAGCAAGTGGGGAGAGGGATGATCGCTAGGAAGGGAAGATTTTGAGCAAAGGGGAAGGTGGTGAGGAGGAAAGTGGAGGGGATTAGCAAGATGAGTGAATCTTGCTAATATCTCTCTCTCTCTCTCTCTCTCTCTCTCTCTCTCTCTCTCTCTCTCTCTCTCTCTCTCTCTCTCCTCCCTTTCCTGTATTATGGAACAGTACTCACGCCTATGTACAGTACATACAGACTTCTCTTGGATCACTCAAACATACTCAGTAGCATAAACTGATCATATACTCAACCTCTTCTGTGGCTCCTGCAGTTTGTCCAGCATTAGGGTGGTGTTAAGAGTATCCTGTGGGAGCCCTAACACCTGCACACAACACTCACATATTAACACATTCCAATCCCTTTAAAAGAGTTACTCTCCCGATGTTTTTATTCTATTCATTTGCATTCTAGTATTCTAGTATTCTAGTATTCTAGTATTCTAGTATTCTAGTATTCTAGTATTCTAGTATTCTAGTATTCTAGTATTCTAGTATTCTACTATTCTAGTATTCGACGGTGCAAAAGGATCATGAATTTGTTCAAGCTGATCAGTTAGATAATTAAGTAAAACTGTGATGAAATTACCCTTATTGTTCGATAGTGGGAATTAAATTATCATCGGTGAGGAAAATAATGGAGACTAATTTCCTTAATTGCTTACTCTTTCTGTAGCATTTTTTTTCGAAGGGGGGAAGGGATAGGAGGAAGGTGTAATAAGCTTTCAAGTTGGAGGTTCTGGGTAAGAGGTGACCAGTATCCGTAACCTCAGTACTAACTTTATTATTTTGTTTACATCTAAACGGAGGCTCCGGTTCCGCTAGTCTCACCATATATATACATATATATATATATATATATATATATATATATATATATATATATATATATATATATATATATAGATAGATATATAGATATATATATAGTAATGCAACCACAAAACAAGTCGTATTGAAGAATTAACAAACTGGGACATGGCCGGGGATCGATCCCGTGCTACTTTGGCCCGCCTCGTGGGGAAGCCAAAGTTTACAACGCTGTAAGTGTGTGTTTGTGTGTACTCACATAATTGTACTCACCTAATTGTGGTTGCAGGGGTCGAGACTCAGCTGTGTGTGTGTACTCACCTAGTTGTGGTTACAGGGGTCGAGTCATAGCTCCTGGCCCCGCCTCTTCACTGGCCTCTACTGGGTCACTCTCCCCGCACCATGAGCTTTATCATACCTCTTCTTAAAGCTATGAATGGATCCTGTCTCCACTACATCGCTTCCCAAACTATTCCACTTCCTGACAACTCTGTGACTGAAGAAATACTTCCTAACATCCCTGTGATTCATCTGAGTCTTCAACTTCCAACTGTGTCCCCTTGTTGTTGTGTCCCATCTCTGGAACATTCTGTCTCTGTCCACCTTGTCAATTTCTCTCAGTATTTTATATGTCGTTATCATGTCCCCCCTTTCTCTCCTGTTCTCCAGTGTCGTCAGGTCGATTTCCCTTAACCTCTCCTCGTAGGACATACCCCTTAGCTCCGGGACTAGTCTTGTTGCAAACCTTTGCACTTTCTCTAGTTTCTTTACGTGCTTGGCTAGGTGTGGGTTCCAAACTAGTGCTGCATACTCCAATATGGGCCTAACGTACACAGTGTACAGGGTACTGAACGGTTCCTTATTAAGATGTCGGAATGCTGTTCTTAGGTTTGCTAGGCTCCCGTATGCTGCAGCAGTTATTTGGTTGATGTGCGCCTCAGGAGATGTGCCTTGGACAGCACAACCATCTTTTATGACTGCTGGAACAATAATGAAGGTCAGTGAGACTGTGACTGTGGTAAGAAACACTGCCGCAAGCTTGTTGCAACCTGTTGTGACACGTACTTGTATATTGAAAAGTAGAGCTAACAAACAATTTTAACCATGATATTATCAGTCACCTAAAATTAGTTGGAAATTGCTACTCTGGTCTCGGAAGCATTTTGGTTGTTGACCAGTGACAATTTTATGTTTACAGTTAATTATACTGGCATATGAGAGTCTTTGTGTAGACTTCATCCTGGCCATGTATGTTTCATCCTGGCCATGTATGCTTTATTCTGGCCATGTATGTTTCATCCTGGCCATGTATGTTTCATCCTGGCCATGTATGTTTCATCCTGACCATGTATGTTTCATCCTGGCCATGTATGCTTCATCCTGGCCATGTATGCTTTATTCTGGCCATGTATGTTTCATCCTGACCATGTATGTTTCATCCTGGCCATGTATGTTTCATCCTGACCATGTATGTTTCATCCTGGCCATGTATGCTTCATCCTGGCCATGTATGTTTCACGTGAGCTAACGACAAACTTTTTGGAGCCAAATAAATTTGGTATGTTTACTTTTCAGCTGATCCCCTGAAATCACTTTCGTGCCATAACATTGTCTCCCTGGGCATAAAAAAGAGAGTAATTTTGTGCTATAACAAATGTCTTTTTGGGCATGAAAGGACAATTTCACGAAATAACAAACGCCTTTTTTGTGCAGAATTGCATATTTTCCCACAATAACAATGACTTTATGTAGAAATGAGTAACATGGCGCCATAACAAACATCTACTAAAAGATACCAATCACGCACCAAAAACTCCAAAAAACTCATTATGGATGATGTCGATTCCAACTGAAACTGGTCGTTAGTACTACAGTTAGCGAACGGAGTAGAAATTTATGAAAACTACTGAATAGTTTCCAATAATTTCGACCTCTTCCACAGTTTTAAGGCAACAAATGTTATTATCATTTTCATTATCTTTTTTTTTTTTTTAAGACACAGGCCTTCTCCCACTAAGGTAGAGTGGCCCTTGACCCAAACAAAAGACAATACATTCAACTCATTCACTTTAAAGCTGTCTTGCCTGAAGAGCGCAGACATCATGCTTTAAATGACACTCCGAACTGCAGCATCTCCATCTCTCCTCCGAAGTGCAAGGACTCTACTTCCTACCTTCAGGAATTAGGCCCAGTTTCTCTGAATCCCTTCATAAATGTTACCTTGCTCACACTTCAACAGAGCGCCGAACCTAAAAATCACTTGTCTCCACTCATTCGCACTCATTCCCACTCATTCCCACTCATTCCCACTCATTCCCACTCATTCCCACTCATTCCATTCACGGTCACACAGCTGGATGCTGATATCCCTGGCACTCAAGCCTTTACCCATTCTCACACACTGAGTGTCAGTGGTTCAATCTCCGACCTGGTGGAAATATTGGGCGTGTTTCCTTACACCTGTTGTCCCCGTTCACCTAGCAAGCTAGTAGGTATCTCATTGTTAGCTGAATGGTGTGGGTCGCATCATGGGGGACAAGATTAAAGAACGCCAATGGAAATAAGACAGTCTTCGATGACGCATTTTTTTTGTTGGGTTATCCTGGGTGGCTAACCCTCAGGGTTAAAATCCAGAACAAAATATTATGTTAAGGATGCGGTAAACTATGTCCGAGAAATATCCGGTATACTGTCAGTGTTCATGAATGAACACAACTATGCTTGTAGAAGAGGCCGCTGGAATAACACTGGTGTTGCTCACAACCACTTGATGTAATGGAAAAAAGCCAAATTAGCCATTAAAGAGAGGTGACGCATTCAAGAGAACCCGTTTAGTGACTTCTATCATCATAACTTGCAACACTATTGTCTCATTTCTGGGCTACACTGTTCTCTTGCACTTGTCTCGTGTGACAATCCATAAGAATCCATAAGAATAGAGGAACATTGTTGTAGGCCTACTGCCCCACACTGGGCAAGTCCTACACTTACCATATCATTCCCTCACATATATCTGTCTAAACTTTAAAGCTTCCTGTCACATTAGCCTCATAATAACGTGAAACAGAGAATTTAAATTCAAAGTTATTACGAGATTTGACCTTCCAGGAAAGAATGGTATAAAGGGGATTAGGAGTCATTATAATAATCCCAGGCTCAGCTGTTTCTTATTTTCTTAAAAATGTTTGTAGAGTAATGGCGATCAGGTGGGCCTGGGACGTATGTGGCAGTGTTCATAGAATTCATACAGTGTTGTACTCACCATCTTGTCAGTCAGAACACTGCGTTGCGTGACGTCATGCAGGTAAATATACAAGGAAAGTGCATTTCGCTGTTGGTGATTGAGTTTTTAGGCTGACGTTTGAGTGACGTCACATTCTAAGCTGCAGGCAACACTGGTCTTGACGGATGACGTCAGTAATCATCTGCTAATGTCATTGCATATTAACCGGTGCCTCTTAGAAACAAGAACTACAATTCAACGTAAAACAACTTAAATATTATTTATTCTGGTAACCGTAATATTCCAGTGACTAAAATATTAAGTTTGACTCAGTTTCTAAGTTTTACATTTATTTATTTTTAACTCAGCTTGTCATATTCTGGTGGTGGGAACGTTGTTGCCGGAAAAAAAAATTATATTTTTGATTCTCCAAAATTATAATTCTTTGCATAGGTAAAGTAGCTCACAATGAGTATACATGAACCATCATTTATTCTTTTTGCTGGTCATGAAAGTTAGATCATGTATTTTTTTTACCTACTGCATAGAACTGATGATCGTACACGGTCAAGACGATGAAAAAATTAGTCTTGAATGAAGAAAACCGAGTGTGTGGTTATGGGTCCCTGGAGGTTTTAGCCTCATCAAGCGACCTTAAGCAGCGACTCTTGAGCATCAAGTGTCCATCAAGTGCTGGTGGTCCGGTTTGAAGTCCACGCTCGGAAAAACATTGAAAGTAAACTATCATATATCTTGATAATTTTAAAAAAGACTAATATTAGCTGACTTCAAAGAGATCTTGTATATTTTATGGACTAACTCAAAGGTTCAAAGAGTGAATTCAAGGTGGACTTTCAATTTGGAAGATGAAAATTTCTACGAGTTAGGCATTACCTCACTAGTAAGACAGAGCAATGGTAATGGTAGACTATCTCACCATCTACACGCCATGCATTCTACACCATTAAAACGACTGTTAAGATTAGTATCATCTGCGTCCATCACGTTAAGTCTGACTCTATACTTCTCGTGTTGGCGCTGGCAGCTACGTTTTTTTTACCAGATCAATTTTACAGTCTAAAAGCTGTTATTCTGTCTCAGCTCATTTCAAAGTCTCAGCCCTATTCAAGGTGTCCCGTAGCTTGATCGCTAGCGCACTCAGCTCACACACTGAGGTCCGGAGTTCGAATCACCGGTACGGCTGGAAAACATTAGGGACGTGTTTCCATAAGACACCTGTTGTCCCTGTTCACCCATCAGTGTAAAATGGGTACCTGGGTGTTAGTCGACTGGTGTGGGTCGCATCCTGGGACAAAACAGACATAATTTGCCCAAAATGCTCAGCATAACAAGCGGCTTTCTATATAGTAGTATGTCATTGATGTCAGCTAGGACTGTATACCATGTACATGCACTTGTAGAAATAAAGATATTAATATTACTGTATTATTATTTGCATGTGTGGGTCCCCTAACAGAGTGAAGGCAGGCAAGGATTGTGAGAGTTACATATGTTCTTAGTGGACATATACATGCAAACAATTACAGGTGTAATGATAACATTGCTGTTAAATAGTCTGTGGTAGTGTGAGAGAGGGTAAGATTACAGGACTTAAGTATAAACATATGCTTACATATTTATATGTATAAACTTATTTATATTTCATATGCAAGTTCAAATGCGTTATTCCATTGCCCCTAAAATCACTGACAACTGGGCACTCGATGATGTAATAACTGAATTTGTATAAATTTTCTTTTTCTCAGAGCGAATGTGGAATAAGCAGCGTTAGAATGTTTACCTGTGGTATATGCATTTATCTGACACTAGTTATCACATACCAGCATTATTCTGACACTCACAGCTGGGTGTGGGACGGTGTATGCGGGGGAGGAGCGGAGATGTGGGTGTGGGACGGTGTATGCGGGGGAGGAGCGGAGATGTGGGTGTGGGACGGTGTATGCGGGGGAGGAGCGGAGATGTGGGTGTGGGACGGTGTATGCGTTGGGGAGGAGCAGAGATGTGGGTGTGGGACGGTGTATGCGGGGGAGGAGCGGAGATGTGGGTGTGGGACGGTGTATGCGTTAGGGAGGAGCAGAGATGTGGGTGTGGGACGGTGTATGCGGGGGAGGAGCGGAGACGTGGGTGTGGGACGGTGTATGCGGGGGAGGAGCGGATATGTGGGTGTGGGACGGTGTATGCGGGGAGGAGCGGATATGTGGGTGTGGGACGGTGTATGCGGGGAGGAGCGGAGATGTGGGTGTGGGACGGTGTATGCGGGAGGAGCGGAGATGTGGGTGTGGGACGGTGTATGCGGGGAGGAGCGGATATGTGGGTGTGGGACGGTGTATGCGGGGAGGAGCGGAGATGTGGGTGTGGACGGAGTATGCGGGGAGGAGCGGAGATGTGGGTGTGGACGGTGTATGCGGGGAGGAGCGGAGATGTGGGTGTGGGACGGTGTATGCGGGGGAGGAGCGGATATGTGGGTGTGGGACGGTGTATGCGGGGGAGGAGCGGAGATGTGGGTGTGGGACGGTGTATGCGGGGAGGAGCGGAGATGTGGGTGTGGACGGTGTATGGGGGAGGAGCGGATATGTGGGTGTGGGACGGTGTATGCGGGGGAGGAGCGGAGATGTGGGTGTGGGACGGAGTATGCGGGGAGGAGCGGAGATGTGGGTGTGGGACGGTGTATGCGGGGAGGAGCGGAGATGTGGGTGTAGGACGGTGTATGCGTTAGGGAGGAGCAGAGATGTGGGTGTGGGACGGTGTATGCAGGGAGGAGCGGATATGTGGGTGTGGGACGGTGTATGCGGGGAGGAGCGGAGATGTGGGTGTGGGACGGAGTATGCGGGGAGGAGCGGAGATGTGGGTGTGGGACGGTGTATGCGGGGAGGAGCGGAGATGTGGGTGTGGGACGGAGTATGCGGGGAGGAGCGGAGATGTGGGTGTGGACGGTGATGCGGGGAGGAGCGGAGATGTGGGTGTAGGACGGTGTATGCGTTAGGGAGGAGCAGAGATGTGGGTGTGGGACGGTGTATGCGGGGAGGAGCGGAGATGTGGGTGTGGGACGGTGTATGCGGGGGAGGAGCGGAGATGTGGATGTGGGACGGTGTATGCGGGGAGGAGCGGAGATGTGGGTGTGGACGGTGTATGCGGGGAGGAGCGGATATGTGGGTGTGGGACGGTGATGCGGGGGAGGAGCGGAGATGTGGGTGTGGGACGGTGTATGCGGGGGAGGAGCGGAGATGTGGGTGTGGGACGGAGTATGCGGGGGAGGAGGGGAGATGTGGGTGTGGGACGGTGTATGCGGGGGAGGAGCGGAGATGTGGGTGTGGGACGGAGTATGCGGGGGAGGAGGGGAGAGGTTAGGTAAGGTTCGTCAGGAAACTTATAGTGGAGAGGTGTCGTAACAATGATCCCTCTCAAGGAGTGTGCAGAGAGTGTTCCCTCTCGTTGATGCTGAATTAATTTCTATGCAGAGTGATGTGGAAATCCTGGAATTTTTGTTTCTTCCTTCCGCTCTTTAATGTATGGAGACAAAAAAGAGAAGTTGGTGCAATATTAGAGAAATTTATTGCATGTGCATTGCATGAAGATTTATTCGATCATTTCTTGACCAGAAGGAATAAGAGGTGTCGAGTTTAATATTAGTTACTTAACATGACAAAGAAGTACTGACTTATGTGTAACATGATAAGTGCAATGTTTTGTGTAACATGAGAAGTGTAATGTTCTGTGTAACATGACAAGTACAATGTTCTGTGTAACATGACAAGTACAATGTTCTGTGTAACATGACAAGTACAATGCTTTGTGTAACATGACAATTGCAAATTTTGTTCAACATAAGTGTAAAGTTACGTGTAACATAAAGCGTATGCGTTTTTTTTTGTGTGTAACATGAGTGTAATGATTTACGTAACATAACACGAGTAATTATTTTTGTTCCGTGGAATCAATAGTCGGCTAGCACCTGCGACCTATTTAATGTTAGGTGAGCGGAACCAACGTCTTCACTCGCACCAGGATTGAACTCGTGTCCTTCGGTTGTGAGCTGCAAGCCACGATCGATCTTAGGATAGATTAAGAGCGTATTGTTTGGGTATCTGAGAGCATGAAGCTTGTGTTAGCCTGACAGAACTAGGGTCTGGATACACTGAATTCGTATGACAGACGACATCAGCGTTTTGGGTTCATCCACGAGAATGGTAATCATATGGTAAACGAAAGCAACGTTGTTATGATAACATTATTAACAGGTGGAACTTTTAACGGTCACTTAGTCGATGACATAAACGTTTTATAATCAGTTGGTCGACGAGCGTTTTATGTTGATGTGTCTCTCTGGAGGGATAGCTTGAAATCACATTATTTACGTAAGAAGCGTTGTAGTATCATATACTTTCCTGTAAGAACGTTTTCAGATGACTTGACTAGCATGAGGAACATCTTACGATCAAAAGATTGATGGTTAAAACGTTCTAAGACCTGTAGGCTAACAGGAGAAAAACTTTTTGAATAGCATCCTTCTTACGATTTTTTTTAAGAATCACGACGAACGAGGAAGCAAGAAGCGTTTTATAAGAATTGAAAGACAAAAAAGAAACAGTTTTATGAAGCCATGAGAGGAAGAGATAGTACTCTGATCATGGCTTGATTTCAGCAGGCTTTCCAAAAAGGGACTTCATTTCCGGCTTTGTTAAAAGAGCTGGGTACACAGTACAACAACACAGATCACCTATAGTGTTGCTTACACCATGCAACAACAAACCGATCACGCAGTATGTGTGTGTGTGTTTGTGTACTCACCTATTTATGGTTGCAGGGGTCGATTCACAGCTCCTGGACCCGCCTCTTCACTGATCGCTACTGGGTCCTCTCTCTCCCTGCTCCATGAGCTTTATCATACCTCGCCTTGAAAGTATGTATGGTTCCTGCCTCCACTACGTCACTTGCGATACTATTCCACTTCCTGACAACTCTATGACTAAAGTAATACTTCCTAACATCTCTTTGACTCATCTGAGTCTTCAACTTCCAATTGTGACCCCTTGTTTCTGTGTCCCCTCTCTGGAACATCCTGTACTTATCCACCTTGTCAATTCCTCGCAGTATTTTGTGTGTGTGTGTGTGTGTGTGTGTGTGTGTCTGTGTGTGTGTGTGTGTGTGTGTGTTTGTGTGTGTGTGTGCGAGTGCGTGTGCGTGTGTGTGTGAGTGTGTGAGTGCGTGTGGTGTGTTCCGTCCTGTAGGACCTCCAGGCAGCGAATGTGCATCTCCAACGCTGCCAGGAACAGTGTTGTTGTTTTTTACCACTTACGCGGTTCTCATCAAAGAGAGAATTTGCTTTGCCTGCCTCGAATATTTGCACAGTGCCACTGTGTTCTGGAACTACGGTGGGCTGGCCCACTGGGAACACAGCAGGAGAGACCAGGGTGGGCTGGCCCACTGGGAACACGGCAGGAGACACCAGGGTGGGCTGGCCCACTGGGAACACGGCAGGAGACACCAGGGTGGGCTGGCCCACTGGGAAGACGGCAGGAGACACCAGGGTGGGCTGGCCCACTGGGAACACGGCAGGAGACACCAGGGTGGGCTGGCCCACTGGGAACACGGCAGGAGAGACCAGGGTGGGCTGGCCCACTGGGAACACGGCAGGAGACACCAGGGTGGGCTGGACCATTGGGGAAACGGCAGGAGAGACCAGGGTGGGCTGGCCCACTGGGAACACGGCAGGAGACACCAGGGTGGGCTGGCCCACTGGGAGCACGGCAGGAGACACCAGGGTGGGCTGGACCATTGGGGAAACGGCAGGAGTGACCAGGGTGGGCTGGCCCACTGGGAACACGGCAGGAGACACCAGGGTGGGCTGGACCAGTGGGGAAACGGCAGGAGAGACCAGGGTGGGATGGCCCACTGGGAACACGGCAGGAGACACCAGGGTGGGCTGGCCCACTGGGAACACGGCAGGAGACACCAGGGTGGGCTGGACCATTGGGGAAACGGCAGGAGAGACCAGGGTGGGCTGGCCCACTGGGAACACGGCAGGAGACACCAGGGTGGGCTGGACCATTGGGAACACGGCAGGAGAGACCAGGGTGGGCTGGCCCACTGGGAACACGGCAGGAGACACCAGGGTGGGCTGGCCCACTGGGAGCACGGCAGGAGACACCAGGGTGGGCTGGACCATTGGGGAAACGGCAGGAGTGACCAGGGTGGGCTGGCCCACTGGGAACACGGCAGGAGACACCAGGGTGGGCTGGACCATTGGGGAAACGGCAGGAGAGACCAGGGTGGGCTGGCCCACTGGGAACACGGCAGGAGACACCAGGGTGGGCTGGCCCACTGGGAACACGGCAGGAGACACCAGGGTGGGCTGGACCATTGGGAACACGGCAGGAGACACCAGGGTGGGCTGGACCATTGGGAACACGGCAGGAGAGACCAGGGTGGGCTGGCCCACTGGGAACACGGCTGGCCCACTGGGAACACGGCAGGAGACACCAGGGTGGGCTGGCCCACTGGGAACACGGCAGGAGAGACCAGGGTGGGCTGGACCACTGGGAACACGGCAGGAGAGACCAGGGTGGGCTGGACTATTGGGAACACGGCAGGAGAAACCACGGGAGGTATATCGGTAACAAACATGTTGCACTCTGGCTGTCATAATGGAAGTAATAATCGAACTTGTATCCGATAGACTTGAAAAATTGCTCTTTTATCTGTATTCTTTCTATTATTGCGTCTAGGTAAGGAGGGAGGGGGATAGGAAGAGGAGAGAGACAGAGGGAGGGAGATGAAGGGTGAGGAGAAGAGAAGGGGTGGTCGGAGATGGGAAGTAGTAGGTAAAAGTGATAGGGATGGAGGGATGGTGGTAGAAGGAAACGTAGGGGAAAGGGTACGAGAAAAAGCAACTAAGAAAACAGATGATTATTGGATAACCTTTTAACTTTCCGTAGTTGCTGAATCTTCAGAGGAATACTGAAGCCTCCCAGCTCAAGCTAACACACATCACTTTTCATAAGACACCTAACATACTGAGTGAAGAAATATTGCAGATAAAGCCATCATTCTGTATGAGGGAGAATATCACAAAAAATTTCATCATACTGTATGAGGGGAATATCACAGAGAAAGCCATCATACTGTATGAGGGGAATATCACAGAGAAAGCCATCATACTGTATGAGGGGAATATCACAGAGAAAGCCATCATACTGTATGAGGGGAATATCACAGAGAAAGCCATCATACTGTATGAAGGGAATATCACAGAGAAAGCCATCATACTGTATGAAGGGAATATCACAGAGAAAGCCATCATACTGTATGAAGGGAATATCACAGAGAAAGCCATCATACTGTATGAAGGGAATATCACAGAGAAAGCCATCATACTGTATGAAGGGAATATCACAGAGAAAGCCATCATACTGTATGAGGGGAATATCACAGAGAAAGCCATCATACTGTATGAGGGGAATATCACAGAGAAAGCCATCATACTGTATGAGGGGAATATCACAGAGAAAGCCATCATACTGTATGAAGGGAATATCACAGAGAAAGCCATCATACTGTATGAAGGGAATATCACAGAGAAAGCCATCATACTGTATGAAGGGAATATCACAGAGAAAGCCATCATACTGTATGAAGGGAATATCACAGAGAAAGCCATCATACTGAGCGAGGTACATGACACAGAAAAAAGACTCCGTTATCGACTCCAAATGTAATTATTATGAATAATTGTGTAACAGCACATTGTGGCAATGCTGACTTTGATTTAATAAAATGTAAAAGAACTCATCCTTCACTCACATCCCCACCATGACCCCTCCTTCACTACCATCCCCACCATGACCCTTCCTTCACTACCATCCCCACCATGACCCTTCCTTCACTACCATTCCCCACTCTCTACCACCATGACCCTTCCTTCACTACCATTCCCCACTCTCTACCACCATGACCCCTCCTTCACTACCATTCCCCACTCTACCACCATGAACATTCATGGTAGTTTCAGACTCCTTTACTGCTTTGCAGGCTATCCAAAAATTTAATTAATCTCATTCCCTAGTTCTTCGTATGCATCTTTGGTTGCTCCGCATTTCTAGCAAACACAAAGAAATAATAGTTTTCTTCTGTGTCCCTGACCATGTGGATGTTCAGGGCAACGAGCAGGTGGACTCTGCTGCGTGATCAGCGGTACATGACCTTCCCGATTATAGGGATATTCCATTCTCAGACTATTTTGCTGTTATCTCTGGCCACCTTCTCAACCGTTGGCAATAACATTGGTCTGAGCTGATTCATAACAAATTAGACTGTTCTATTTACCAGCGATCACCCAGAATTTACCTTCGACGTCGTCACCGGTCTAACACTTACTTTATCTTCCCTCCTAACTGACTCCATCTTTGGCTTTTTGACAGCAACAGATTTATTACCTACCTTTTGATTATACTTCCTTTAGCACTCCTTATCAGTGGTTTAGCTCTTAGTTTTGATTATAAATAATAAATCTATCACCATGACCCTTCATTCCCATTCTCACTTTCCCAAACAGACATTTTCTTAATTTTCACCACCCACCTTACAATCACCACCCACCTTACAATCACCACACACCTTACAATCACCACCCACCTTACAATCACCACACACCTTACAATCACCACCCACCTTACAATCACCACCCACCTTACAATCACCACCCACCTTACAATCACCACCCACCTTACAATCACCACCCACCTTACAATCACCACACACCTTACAATCACCACCCACCTTACAATCACCACCCACCTTACAATCACCACCCACCTTACAATCACCACCCACCTTACAATCACCACACACCTTACAATCACCACCCACCTTACAATCACCACCCACCTTACAATCACCACCCACCTTACAATCACCACCCACCTTACAATCACCACCCACCTTACAATCACCACCCACCTTACAATCACCACCCACCTTACAATCACCACCCACCTTACAATCACCACCCACCTTACAATCACCACCCACCTTACAATCACCACCCACATTACAATCACCACCCACATTACAATCACCACCCACATTACTCCCGACAATCACCACCACTTCATTATTCGTTCCGAAGCACCATAAATAACTCCATTTCCCCCTCCTGCAGCACCATTACTCCGTCGTTCCCTCCCGCAGCACCATAACTCCATATCCCCCTCCCACAGCACAATACCTTCACCGCCCCTCTCCCACAGCACAATACCTTCACCGCCCCCCTCCCACAGCACAATAACTCCATCGCTCCCTCCCGCAACACCATAACTACAGTGCCCCCTCCCGCAACACCATAACTCCAACAACCCCCTCCCGCAGCACAACTCCATCGCCCCTTCCTGCAGCACCATGACTCCATCCCTCCTTTCCCCTCCCCTCCCCTCCCCTCCCCTTCCCTCCCCTCCCCTCCCCTCCCCACATCATTTTCACCTCGTGTGATACCTAAAAATTTAAAAAAACTTTTTTACATACACTTTAATGATTTATGTGCATGCATTTTGATCATTTGTTTCCTCACAGGTATATGTTACTATTCGTATTTTGTTTATGGATGAGTTTATTCGCCTATGTTCTTTTCAACAGCATCTGCTTAAGAGAACCTTAAACCGAGGACGAACCATAAAGAGAATTCTTTGCCTTTGTTCCTGTGTCCCTCTGTGCATGTACTTCTTATGAAATAAATGTATATATATATATATATATATATATATATATATATATATATATATATATGTGTGTGTGTGTGTGTGTGTGTGTCCCTCTGTGCATGTACTTCTTATGAAATAAATGTATATATATATATATATATATATATATATATATATATATATATATATATATATATATATATATATACATATATATATATATATATATATATATATATATATATATATATATATATATATATATATATATATATATATATATATATATAGTGTGTGTGTGTGTGTGTTTCATGCTGATTAGATAAAACTGGTCAATTAGCAAGAACTCATTTAAAATTAAGTTCTTTCTAAAATTTTCTTATAAGTTTAAAGATATATATTTTACTTAACCTTATTATAACATGCGTAATTTAATTTAGCCTAATCCAATTAAATATATTTTAGATAAGTTTACAATAATTTAATAATAAACAAATACAATGAAATATATTTTTTTTCGTTAGGATCAGAATGATTTTTGAGAAATTACTGCATACACAAATTTTCCCTTGTCTTATTCGGCAAGAAGAGCGTTGCTATTTAAGCCAAAATAGCAAGTTTTACCTATTCGGCACGACTTATATATATATATATATATATATATATATATATATATATATATATATATATATATATATATATATAATGTAGTGCCTAATAGGTAAAATTGGTCAATTAGCAAGAACTCATTTAAAATAAAGTCTTTCCTAAAAAAATCTCTTATACGTTTAAAGATATATTTTTAAATTTTGGTAATGTAAAAATTAATAGATTTTTACCAAAAGAACCTTAGAAAACTTGTCTAACCTTATTATAACAAGCACAATTTAATTTATCCTAATCCAACTAAATATATTTTAGATAAGTTTATTATAATTTAATAATAAACAAACGTAATGAAATATATATTTTTTCCTTAGGTTCAGAATGATTTTTTGCGAAAGTAATGCATGCACAAATTTTTGCCTGCCTTATTCGGCAAGAAGAACGCTTATATTGAGCCAAAACCGTAAGTTATACCTATTCGGTACGACATATACATATATATATATATATATATATTATATATATATATAAATATATATATATATATATATATATATATATATACACATACACATATATATATAATATATATATATATATATATATATATATATATATATATATATATATATAGATATTTATTTATTTATTGGTCTTTGGAGATAGGAGAAAGATGTTAGAGGAGGAATGGAAGGCAATGGAATGATGGAATGATGAAAAGAATGTTTTGAGCACTTGCTCATTATAAAAGGCAGGTAATGATATCATGCCTTGGGCAGGGAGGAATAACATCTGGTAGGAGTAAAGTGTAATAGGTAATAGTCCTGTCTGGAAATAATGTTTTGAAATGGTGGTTGTATTTGTTCATTTTATGTATGTAAGAAAGGAAGACCCCGGAATGTATGCAGTGATTTATATTCATAATAAGTAACGTAAGCATTGTTTATTATATATAAAAATATTCTTCACATCATTATTTAAAAATATCTTTCTTTAGTTAATGCAAAATTTAATTGGGTATTGTATTCTGCATTCTTATTATTTTGTTTCAGGAAATTTAAATCAGTCATAATAGATATCCAGACTCTTAAAAGTTTTTAGGCAAGAGTGTTTGCCACTTGAATATCTGTCGTTGGAATACGAAACATTTGATACGCAGTTTTACGTTCTGCCTTCCTGCACGGTAAAATGACATATCACTGCAAGACCTAAGATGAAAACTAATATCCATAATTGTATGAGACTAAATTTCTCTTCTCTGTGGCGAAGATTTCATAAATACCATTTCTGTGTGCATGGGACAGCCATCCTGAGACAGTAATTCCCAAGTAATAGTAACTCCAGATCTGCTGAACCCACAGTGGAATGCTTGACGATGTTCTCACTCTCTTACTGAAAGCCCCTAGTTCAGCCTGACAGATGTCCTTACTAATTTACGATATGTATCGTGTGTGATGACGTATGATAAGGAAACCTAGATATATTTTTTTCATGTTAGTAACAAACTGAGTAAGGAAGCAGCATGATGCCGGTGGACCAAAAATTGACACCCTTTCTTCGTCCTTTTTTACTCTCCTTAACACCATGACTCTTCCTTTATTTCCTTTCCTCCTCACTGTGACTCTTCCTTTATTTCCTTTCCTCCTCACTATGACTCTTCCTTTATTTCCTTTCCTCCTCACTGTGACTCTTCCTTTATTTCCTTTCCTCCCCATCACGACCCCCTTTATTAGTTCCGTCTTCCACCATGACCCTTCTTTTATCCCCTCTCCTCCACTCACCACGACCCTTCCTGCCACTCTGCAGGTTGGAAGTGTTCCCAGGCGTGACTCAGAATATCACCAACCACAAATAAAAGCGAATATAGGTAATGAAAATATCTTCTGTGACTCAAAAACTGGTTGCTAAAAATTGAGAATTTTCGTGACGAAAGAACAAAGCTTTTCGCTGAAACGAACCCGATTGACAAATTCAATTTGGTGAGTGGGAAATGAAAGCCCCAGCTTACCTTAACGACTATATATTGACTTCTATTGTACACTCAGCTGTACAAGGATGGTTATATTTCATCCACTATATATTGATTGTTGGAATACATGTCATCACATATAAGTTGGACTTGTCGACTTGTCTTATTTGGAATGGTTCGTGTGGCCAGGTAATCTAGAGTAAGTTTCATTGTTGCGATATTTACGCGAAAGTAAATTTGAACGTCACATTATGTACCAGGTGGTCCAGTACCTGCTGACGAGAGCCAAAGTCTTCCTGGTCTTAGGTAAAAATAGCACAGATGTAATAGGCATAAGTAAAAAGTAGGAAAAAAGGCCCACCAAGCCTGACCTAAAAAGTACCCATATCTAGTATAATCTACCTTAACTTAAACTAACTGAACTTAGTTTAAACTTTATGTTAATGGAATACAGTACCCAAAAGTTGATGAATAGTACATGAGTACAACACCTAGGTATGTTTATGATGAACATTTCGCCAATTAGTAGCTTTTTCAATTAAAAAAAGACATTTCTTACTGGGAACAGTGGAAGACGAGGTAATCAGTACCTCTGTTTTGATAGCTGGTGTTCAGTCCGTCAGCCTTGACGGTGAACAGTGACAACTGTGCTTGAAATATTTCTTCGTATAAACTATAACATTTGTGTTTTATTCGGACACACATTGTTCAGCCTCATGGAACGAAATTAGTTTTTATATTATTTTTATCTCATTGTCGAGTGTCATTTTAAATAATGTATTTCAAATGGATTAGGTGATTAAAAATGTCACCTACATGAACTCAGATATATCTACTTCCTGGCGGGATGCTGCTGATAGCCGGTTTTCTGGTTTATGATTCCTGGTTCTTGCTTCTTGGTTTCTAAAGAGTTATTAATGGTTACCTGCTTCCTAGTTCATTATTCCTGCTTCTTGGTTTTTGGAAGATATTATTCATTACTTAGCTAAGTGAGACTTCTATCGATTAGAAAGTCAAATATCCTTGACTAGTGGCATACAGGTAACATGCCGCCATAATGACCCTATGTGTAAGCAACAATTATCAACACATTAAATAGTGTGATTGTTTTTACGGGGTAGACAAGTAAGCCAGGATACGGCTTCGGTCATCATATGACTAAGACCAGTGTCAGAAACACTTATAATGTTTCCTAAGGAATAAAGTACGCTTGTGTAGTCGATAGTCCTAAAACCGAAAATAATAACACCGCACACATTTAAGCATTGCTTCAATATGCTTAACACTAAATTTCTTATTTTCTTTGCTTCAATGTTCAACACAAGATTCTCCAAGATCATTACAGAGTAAAACTTCGCTCTTCTCTCTCCTTTTTCTTCCTCTTTTTCAACCCTCCCAGATGAACAAGGAAAATACAGAAATCGTTTTGATCATGTTGCCATCTCATTTTTCAGTAGAAAAACACAAACCAAGATCCTGCGTCCATGGTCGCCAGGGATAAGATCAAAGTCAAGAACAAGAGAGTAATAGGGACGCTCCTGAGGCTCACCCGAGTGTATACAAAGAATCAGTTGATGGGCGTGAGTAAAGAACCAGCTCAGCTGTCAGTGTCAGCTTCCGGGCCCCATGAATGTCAGTATCGATTATTAGAATTCCACCCGACACAGTTACTGGGATAGATATCTACATTTCAACCTTATGGGTTTGTTCCGATTTGTGTTGGACCATTTGTCTCTTTGTTTTATTAAGTAAAATTACTGGTTTTTGTTGTTATATTGGTTAATTATGGAGGAAGAGAGGACTCTTAAGGTTTATCCAGCTGGTTTAATTTGACGTTTTTTGAAGTTAATCTCAAGTTTTATCTGATATGTTTAGAGTTGAGTTTATTCAGTTTTACTATTTTCGTCACTTAATGCATTTTTTATTTCCGTTTCTCATACTTCTTTTATTAGTTAACACTGCTTGTATTAAATATAGTATAAGTTAACACTGCTTGTATTAAATATAGTATAATGAGAAGGAAAAGTACTGCTTGTTTTTTCGTTTTGCTGGTGACGTCAAGAGTGCTAATGAAGACATCGCCAGGGATAACTTATACATGGATAATTATTAGGTTAGGTTAGGTTAGGTTAGGTTAGGTTAGGTTAGGTTAGGTTAGGTTAGGTTAGGTTATCAAAAAGAGTAAAACGTATATTGAGGCCTGAAATCTCTGAACTTATGAGGCAAAAATACAAAGGGACAGTAAAAGAAAGGCCATTACGTATGGCACACAATATTGAACCTAGATAAATAATTTTCACAAAATTCTAATGGGAAAGGAAAGAAAACACTACAATCAAAAGACTGAAAAGGCTTTTGATGCATTCAAAATAAAGTTCAATGTAACTTGTATATATATATATATATATATTTTATTACATAATATGGTACAAAAGATTTGAGAGATACATTGTTGATATAAAGATGGCATATACAGTACACGAGGTGAGAGATACATGTCTAGTACATATTGTTACATCTTTGTCACTGATTATAATGCGAAAATCTCATCCAGCTCTTCCGAGCTGGTGCGCGTGCCCAGAATACAGCATGCATTACCCCTCTGAACAGCAGCGCTGAGTCGCTGGAACAGAAAACTAGCTGCCCTGGGATCCCTAGTTACCCTGTTGAGTCTTTTGCCCAGCTCCTTGAGGAACTTAGATGCACTCTTTCCCCATGAGCCAAGGGTCTCTGAGCCTATGGGAACAAACATATAATGATGGGCAAGTTCTCCATATTTTCTCGACTTCTGGGACTCCCTGAAGGTGGCAGCAGCCCCTCCTTCCTCCCTGGTGTACTGGAGATAGGTATCAGCCAAGGTAGATGCACATGTGTAGTCCCACACCACCTGCTTGCCGTCTGTCCAGGCTTGAAGGGTGATACCATCTGGACGCTTTTGGTTGCCATCAGATCTGCATAGTTGGGGTGGTTCCCTTACTGCTGGGCATCCGGCTGTTGTGAGGCTCCTCTTGATAATGTTATTAACCTCTTCATGTCTTGCAATCTTTCCCTCGGATTTACGACACACAAGACCATGGTACCCGAATCGGTCTGCTGCTTCACTGCCACAAATACACCTGTGTTCGGCGAGAATAGGGGCGGCAAGTCGAAGGGCAACACCAATGCGGATGGTCTGTGGGTCGAGGCGTGTGCCAAGGCTGGAGTTGGGAACAGCCAAAAGAAAGTCCCCTGCATGAGGAGCTTTCACTGCAAGTAGGCGGGCTCTATCCTTCCCTGACACACTCTGAAGCATTGCTGAGGCTATATTCTCTACTATTGGGCCATCCCAGTGCGACTGTTTGTATAATATATATATATATATATATATATATATATATATATATATATATATATATATATATATATATATATATATATAACATAAACACTGATCTCTGGCCGACGGAGACTCGAACCTACGAACCTCATGACAAGGTACGCAGTGCTTTGCCGACCGTACCACACTGGTCCAATACCTTGGCATCCAGCTTTCGCTAGACGTTATTCCAAGGCAGCCAGCTTTCAGGCAGGAGGCTTACAGCTTTTCATCTCATCCCCTGCATGTACGGTCGGCAAAGCACTGCGTACCTTGTCATGAGGTTCGTAGGTTCGAGTCTCCGTCGGCCAGAGATCAGTGTTTGTGAATATTTCGCCTGCTCTTGCGAATTCCTAGCATATATATATATATATATATATATATATATATATATATATATATATATATATATATATATATATATATATATATATATATATATACATATATATATATATATATATATATATATATATATATATATATATATATATATATATATATATATATGTATATATATATATATATGTATATATATATATATGTATATATATATGAATATATATATATATATGCATATATATATATATATATATATATATATATATATATATATATATATATATATATATATATATATATATATATATATATATATATATATATGCATATATATATATATATGCATATATATATATATATATATATATATATATATGTATATATATATATATATATATATATATATATATATATATTTATATATATATATATATATATGTATGTATATATATATATATATATATATATATATATATTATATATATATGTATATATATGTAATGTATATATATATATATATATATATAAAATATATATATATATATGTATATATATATATAATGTATATATATGTATATATGTATATATATATATATATATATATATATATATATATATATATATGTATATATATATAATGTATATATATATATATATATATATATATATATATATATATATATATATATATATATATATATATATATGTATATATATAATATGTATATATATATAATATATATATATATATATATATATATATATATATATATATATACAATATATATATATATATATATATATATTCATATATAATATATATATATATATATATATATGTATATATATATATAATGTATATATATATATATATATATATATATAATATATATATTTATATATATATATATATATATATATATATACAATATATATATATATATGTATATATATATATATATATATATTCATATATAATATATATATATAAATATTTATATATATATATATATATATATATATATATATATATATATATATATATATATATATTATAATATATAGGGAGGTACCACCTCTAGAACTTGCTGGGGACCCTCATCCTCAGAGAAGACAATAAACGTACCTCAGGGAAAACTCGAGGTTCTCCCCGGAGCTGTTAGAATATTTTCTTCTCCTACCACCCCCTATATATATTGAATGAATGCTTTATTAATAGACAGAATACATTGACAGAAAACACAAAACATGAACATGAATACATTGGTACAATATATCAAAGATTAAACAAAAACTTGACCTCAGAATGTGACTGATACAAATTTACGTAGCAAGACCCCTCCATGGAGGCGCCTCGATTCCGGTGAGGGAACTCTTGATCCATGGAAATGGATCCTTCAAGGCCGTCCTACTGATTGCCTCCTATTCCCCAGGCGCAATATGACCACGCGTTTAGGACCTTCCTCCTGATTAAAGTAAATAAATAAATACGTAATAAAGACAATGGAGGTATTTGCCATCATGTGACGTATACATAAACAACGAAGCGACATGAAGTGTGTTGTGTAATGTTTCTGCAGGATGATTCACTGTATAACCTGGCAACTTGTCTATAAAGTGACCTTCCAAGAAGAGCCCCACGACGAACAACACTCAAAGTTATATAAAAATAAGTCCGTAATATCACACAAGTAATAAACGAATATTGGATTTTTTTTACACTGTTGAATTTTCATGTTAGGAGCTGTTATCGTACCTCAGTTTATTTCAAAGCCATTTCTAAGGTATATTAACACCTTCTTAGGATGCCACCCACAACAATCGGCTAACCTAAGTGTACAGGCACAACGGATGTAAGGAAACATACCCAAAGTTTCTACCAGTGCTGGAATCCAACCCCTATTCATCCGTTGTGACACGAAGACACTACCACTTAAGCAACGTCACCTGTCACTTATTTAGGCTACTTTAAGTCTTCACTTAAGCAACTTCGTAAGATTTAATGGTATGATGCAGTTTGAGTTACTTTGAGCTCCTTTGAATTTGTTTTATCCATTATAGTTTTTCAGATGCCGAATGGCGTGTGTGTCCACCTCGGTGCTAGCACCTAGCACCTTCCTTTACCAAAATATATCAGTAGAAAAGTTGATAGAAACTGATGGGTATTGATCGTACCATCAGTAAAATAGCAGAAAACTTTAATTGGATTATCATCCCGGAAGGTTTGTAACCCTAGATAACCCAATAAAATCAGAATGTCATCAGACTGTCTTATTTCCGTTGGGGTTCACTGATCTGTTTACTGCCTGAGGTTTGGCCCAACATTATCTCGGCTGTGAGTCGAGTCAGTACCCCCTTCTGTTCTACGAGATGCAGCTTATTTATATTTATTGATGAAAATACAGTGATGGTGGACGTGTACCGAGGCAGCTAGAGGTGGGGGAGGTGGTTGTTGTGGTGGTAATACTGGTTGTGAAGTCGCATGATAGTGATAGTGGTAACGGTGGTGTAGCAGCGACAAAAAATCTTCATGATTCGAAACTGTGTCTCTTATTGAGGTCCGAGAGAGGACGAGCACGGACGCCTCATAACCAAATTCTTTCCTGCATATGATCTAAAAAGTTACGACGACAATGACAACAACAAGGAGCAAAAATACCATCGTCATTATCGCCATTAACAGTGAAAGAAATTAGGAGTGATTTACAGCCATGCAATGGAAGAGGTTAGAAATATCTTGCCAAGAACCCAAGAAAGAGGTTGACAAGTATCTTCATAGAGGAGGTGGGAGACAGGAGGCACTCGACACCTCTCATTGCTAAATCATCAGCAGCGACCCGCTATCACACCTCAGCACCAAGGTCACCCTCCAGCTCAAGTTCAACCTCCAGGTAATGCTGCAGACAATGATTAAATACTTGTACAGATGAACTCGTCAAGGACTTAAAGGTGACAAGATGAGCTGTTGATGATGAGACGGTCGATGCAGCTTTATATAGATGATGGTTGTTGAGACGGAGCTCACCCGAGCTCACCCGAGCTCACCCGAGCTCACCCGCTGCTCGCAACCTCAGCCCATCCTCTTAATTATACTAAATATTTCACTGTCACTAAGACAGTCAAATGGGTAACTGTTCATGAACCTTAAACAGTGAGTGAATTCTTTAATGAGCTTTTTTTTTTGTTAATGTTTCTAAACTTTTCAACACAATTACATCATAATTAATTTTTTGCCATTGAAGCATATCATAATTGGTTAAATTTTACTAAGAGACGACAATTTAACATATCTAAACCAAGCATAACCCATCCAAACCTAACCTAACCTAAGCATAACCAATCCAAACCTAACCTAACCTAACCTAACCTAAGCATAACCAATCAAACCTAACCTAACCTAACCTAACCTAAGCATAACCCATCCAAACCTAACCTAACCTAGATAGCGCAAACTGATAAATTTGTTCAGATTTTCATTTTAGAAATCGACTTAGAGTGTGTAAGGATGAGTCGCGTAATCTTGTATAGCAGTAAGAGAAAGGGAACTGGATCGCCTGTGTCAGTAATAGGATCACACGAGTTTAAAATTTGTCAACAGGTGACAGGAAATTTATTTTTCAGTTTATATTTAACTCAGCTACTTAGAAAGGTATTAGAGTGTACATATAAAAATAGCATTATTTATCTATATAATGATTATTGATAAACATTACACAACCCGCACCTTCAAGGTTCACAATAGTGTCGATAACACATCTGAAAGAAAAATGATAGAATGGATAGTGAGAACATTCAGAACAAGGGATGCCAAGCCAGTGATGATCCTTTTAAATCACTTGTTCTCTCTAGGATGGGATACTGCTGTATACTAACAGCTCCATTCAAGGCAGGTGAAATCGCAGATCTAGAGAATGTACAGAAAACTTTTACTGCATATATTAATTCCGTCAACCACCTTAATTACTGGGAACGCCTGGAAGCACTTGACTTTTACTCACTGGAGCGCAGGCGAGAGAGATATATAATAATCTACACCTGGAAAATCCTAAAGCGACTGGTTCCAAATCTGCACACATAAATTTTTCCCTATGACAGCAAAAGACTAGGCAGACGGTGCAACATATCCCCAATGAAAAGTAGGGGCGCCATGGGTACACTAAGAGAAAACACAATAAGTATCCGGGGCCCAAGACTGTTCAACTGCCTCCCACCAAGCATAAGGAAAATTAGCAACAGACCCCTGGATGCCTTCAAGAGGGAGCTGGACATGCGCCTAAAGTCAGTACCTGACCAGCCGGGCTGTGGTTCGTACGTTGAACTACGTGCGGCCAGCAGTAACAGCCTGGTTGACCGGGGCCCTGATCCACCGGGAGGCCTTGTCAAGGTCTGGGCCGCAGTGGCGCTGATCCCCGGAACACTCTCTAGGTAGACTCCAGGTAGCCCCCGCAACACTAAGTAGCTACCCGCACCCCCCTCCTAAGCAGCCACTCCCACCCTAAGCAGACACCCCCCTCTAAGCAGACACCCCCCTCTAAGCAGACACCCCCCACACTAAGCAGACTTACGAGTAGGTTTGTCATCATTAACAGTATAACACCAAAGGTTCTTATTTTGTTGTGCAAGAAGTTAGCAAGAGTTGGAGGGAGTGAGGAGTAGTTGAGGCACAAGAAGACTTATTATGCAGCCTCTGTCTTCTTAGACCTGGGCCAAATTTTCTTGGCAGTGCAAGTAGGTATTCTGTGACAGTTCTCTCCAGTTACCGTGTTCACTGAGGCTTTCTTCCCTGAGTTCACTAATAAAAGTCTGAAATTGTCTGTGCTGTCTTCCGATTAGGTTGTTTACCTTTTGTCAAAAATGATCTTGTATTAATGTTGGTAGAATTACTGACAACATGTTAGGCAAAACGACACACAAGTACAATTAATGTGACATTTTCTTGTGGCAAGTTTCGCTCTCCAGGAGCTGTGTCAAGGTCTTACAACCATTACAGAGACACAGGCGGTATATATAGGTACAGAGTGAGGTACAAAGCGTAATATAATCATTGTAGGTAGTAGAAGTAGTTTTAATACCACTACAAGTACTACTACTACAACTACTACTACTACTACTACTACCTCTGTGCTTCTGCGTTGCTCAAACCGGCTTGACAAAGCTCCTGGAGAGTGAAACGTTGCCTCAATAAAATGTCACATTAGTTGCACTTGTGTCCTTTTACCTAACATGAAAATAATCTTAGTTGATTTGTAACAATAAATAAGTCACATGACCAGAGATTATTAGCCACGCCTTTACCGAAATGTTTTAGTTTGTCTCTCCAACAGAATTTGTAAAATATATTTCCAGGAAAGAAATAAGCTCCTTGGGTTGTGACTTGAAATTTTATGACATTGGATGAGATCAGTAAAAATGAACAATGAAGTTGTTTAAAATTCTTGACAATAACGCCCCGAGGCAAAAAGTAAGAAAAATAGAGACTTATGATGGTATATTGTTAGCCTATGATGGTTAAGTTAATAATAATCGTACATTGTTGACTTATATCGATATGTTGCTGACTTAAGGTATGTATATTTGACTTATGGTATGCATATTTTGACTTTTTATGGTACATTGATGATTTGTAATAGTATAGTGACCAGTGATTATGGTATACTGTTGAATTATGATGATATATTGTTGACTTATGATGGTATATTGTTGGAGACTTATTATGGCGATATCGATAAATAACCAAATATTATTAGTGTTGCTTGATACAAAACACTGGCGAAGGAAGACGTTATAGTTGTCTGGACATTTAATTCTTTGTCATAATATCTATACCGTAATATTAGTTACTACTTACCACTTAGTGTCTGCTACAGTCACTCCCCTGCCACTCATTGTTCATTACAGTTACCCCTTCTCCACTTAAGTGGGTATACTTCAGGCACTGCCTCGCTACTCAGGTGCCTAACATATTACTGGCACTCAGGTGACTAACTTAGGAATACACTAAATAGGTACTTACCCACTTTGTGGCAGCCTGGGGTCTGCCAGGCGTGCTTGTAGGAGGTGGTCGAGACGACCAAACACGTCACCAACACTACCCACACCTTCACCATCACAACTCCTGCAACACAGCAACACAAAATATGGACACAATTCTTGCAACAGAAATAAAGTTACTTCGTTACAAAAAGAGGATAAAGATTATTTTTTCCTACAATGGAAATCATATTAATTTATTCCTGCAAAGGAAATCATGTTGATTTATTTCAACAGGAGAAAATATTTGGCTTTATTTCTGCAAGAGCATGAATTTTAATTTAATAGTACAGGACAGTGAAGGACAGAATGTGGAAAATGTATCCCGCAACACAACGCATGTCTGCAACACAACGCATGTCTGCAACACAACGCATGTCTGCAACATAAATCATGAGTACTTTAATTTTTGCAGTACAGAGCATGAGCTCCCTAATACTGCAATAAACTGTTCAATTTTATAGGCGAATGACGTAAGCAGTTACTACTACATGGTGTCCAGAGTAGGAAGAAGAGGAAGAGATATAAGGAGATTAAGGTCAGTAGACAAACATAAAGAGAAGTGAAGGATTCTGAGAAAAATGACTAAATGAAAAAGTGTAACTAGACCTTGTCTGGAAGGTTGAGTACACTGAGTGAAATGAAGAGGAGGTTGAAAAATGTCATGTTTTTACACGAATGTAGTGATAGTGTGTAGTAATGAGTTGTGGTTGCAGAACACTCAGAAGCAGTGGGTTGTGGTTGCAAGACCTTCAGAAGCAGTGGGCTGTGGTTGCAAGACCTTCAGATGCAGTGGGTTGTGGTTGCAAGACCTTCAGATGCAGTGGGTTGTGGTTGCAAGATCTTCAAATGCAGTGGGTTGTGGTTGCTAGACCTTCATATGCAGTGGGTTGTGGTTGCAAGACCTTCATATGCAGTGGGTTGTTGCAAAATTTTCAAATACAATGGGTTGTGGTTGCAGAACACTAAAAAGCAGTGGGTTTGGTTCTTGAGATGCAATGGGTTGTTGCAATTTTTTTAGATGCAGTGTGTTATGGTTGCAAGACCCTCAGATGCAGTGTGTTATGTTTGCAAGACCCTCAGATGCAGTGTGTTATGGTTGAAAGACCCACAGATGCAGTGGGTTTTGGTTGCCAGATCATCAGATGCAGTGGGTTGTGGTTGCAAATCCCTCAGATGCAGTGGGTTGTGGTTGCAAGAACATCAGATGGAGTGGGCTGTGGTTATAAAATCCCAAGATGCAGTGGACTGTGACTGTACAAAACTCCGATGCAGAGGGTTGTCGTTGCAAAAAACTCCGATGCGACTGCATGACCAGATGTATTAGATCGTGGTTGCAAGAAACTCCGATGCAGTGGGTTGCTCCTCCAAGAATCTTAGATGCAGTGGGTTATGGCTGCACGAAACTCACACACAGTGGGTTGTGGTTGCAAGAAACTCACACACAGTGGGATGTGGTTACACGAAGCTCAGATGCATTAAGGAAGATTAAGTATTGATGCCCAGATGAGATGAAAGCGGTTATGAAGACAAATTTACTCGCACATGAAAAGTTTGGTATTATAAAAATTATACAAGAAAGACAAGACGAACTAAAAATAATCCACTCAGGTTAAACTATTAGTGAAAGAGTAAAAGAAAACCTGAAATAATATATGATCTTTTAAATATTTGGTGACCAATTATTCTGGGGAATAAAAATACAGATAAACAAGAGCGTTTCCTCCAAGACAAGTCAGTGAAAGCATGTAGTAATAAGAGAGATGGAGAGAATATGTTAAAAAATTCTTGAATTTGGATAATTAAATAGGGGCAAAACTTATTATTCTGACATCAAGTAAACAAAAAAATCATAAAAATTAATTATGAGCCGAAAGTGAGTCTAGAGTCCTGGGTTGGTCTAAAGTTCTGGGTGGGTGTAGAGTCCTGGGTGGGTGTAGAGTCCTGGGTGGGTGTAGAGTCCTGGGTGGGTGTAGAGTCCTGGGTGGGTGTAGAGTCCTGGGTGGGTCTAGAGATCTAGGTGGGTCTAGAGTACTGGGTGGGTATAGAATCCTGGGAGTTTCTAGGGTTTTGGGTGGGTCTAGAGTCCTGTGTGGGTCTAGGGTCCTGGGTGCGTCTAGGGTTCCGGGTCAGACTAGGGACCTGGGTGAGTCTAGGGTCCTGGTTGGGTCTACGGTTCTGGGTGGGTATAGAGTCACGTGTGGGTGTAGAGTCCTGGGTGGGTCTAGAATTCTGGGTGGGTCTAGGGTCTTGGATGGGTATAGAGTTCTGGGTGGGTCTAGAGACCTGGGAGGTTCTAGGGTTCTGGGTGGTTCCAGAGTCCTGGGTGTGTCTACAGTTCCGGGTGGGTCTCGAGTCCTAGGTGGGTCATGAGTCCTGGGTGGGTCTTGAGTCCTTGGTTGATATATTGTCCTTTGTGGGTCAAGGTGTCTTCGGGTGGGTCTAGGGTCTTGGGATGGGTCTAGGGTCTTGGGTAGGTCTAGGATCCTGTTTGGATCTAGGGTCTTGGGTGGGTCATGGGTAATGGGTGGGTCTAGGGTCCTCGATGTGTCTAGTGTCCTGAGTGGAACTAGTGTCCTGGATGGTGTAGGGTTCTGGGTAGGTGTAGGGTCCTGGGTGGGTCTAGAGTCCTGTGTGGATCTAGTCTTCCCTGGGTCATGGGTCCTGGGTGGGTCTAGGGTTCTGGGTGGGTCTAGGGTCCTGCGTGGGTCAAAATTCCTCGGTGGTTCTAGGGTCATGGGTGGGTCTAGGGTTCTGAGTGGGTCTAGGGTCCTGAATGGTTCTAGGGTCCTGCGTGGGTCTAGAGTCGTGTGTGGGTCTACAGTCTTTGGTGGGTCACGAGTCCTGGGTGGGTCTTGCATCCATGGTGGGTCTAGGGTTCTGGGTGAGTCTTGGGTCCTGGCTGGGCCTAGGGTCCTGAATGGGTCTAAGGATCTAGATGTGTCTAGGGTCTGGATGGGTCTTGAGTCCTCGGTAGATTTAGAGTCCTGGGTGGGTCTTTGGTCCTGGGTTGGTCTAAGGTTAATCTCTGGTCTCCCACACACCTTGCCTTACATATTTTCCAATAACCTCAGCAGCACTCAGCAGGCAGAAGATTATTATAACTGTCTAATAATGGCAGTTTAGGAACACAGAACTGACACTCAAAGAATTGAGGTTGGGCTGCCATGATGGTAACTCGAATATATATTAAGTTATAAAGTAAGGAAATGCCATTACAGTGACGCGGTTTGGAGAATATCCGAAGCATATTGTATTTCCGAGTTAAGCCTTATGCAAGAGGTAATGTTATTCAAGTATATTTTCCATGATTTATTCGGTTTTCTCTAAAAGTATTACCTACAGTTGTCGGATTTTACAATTGTAATTTTAATTTTACAATGAGTCTTCCGATCGGTTTGAAACCTTAAGCTATATGATATGTTACTCACAGGATTCATATTATAATAGGTTAGTGCGCTTGATAACTTGGACATTTTATTGATTTAAATATAGTGAATACTTGAGAATGACTCGTCAGATCGACATTAAACTTGGAGTAACGGTGTACCGTACTTAGAAGGCTGGGACTGATATTAATGTGTATAGTTGTTTATTTGCCAGTTTTCAGTGGTAACGAGAAATTTCTACGTCTCCAGACCTGTTTGCGGAGGATTAGTGTGAAGTGTAGAGAGCACCATTGCTTGCTTCGCTAGTGTCTTAGTCTCAGTTCAAGGTATTTGAAGGAGAAGGTTCTATTTCTCAAGAAGTAAAATGAATGTCAGGTGATTGCGGTTAGTGAAGGTAAACTGGTTACCAGCAGTGAGGAGCAGACTGAGGGATCTATATATGAAAATTTTGTGTTAATGGGAGATTTCAACTTTAGACAAATTGCTTGGGTTAATTTGAGAGAAAATTTCGAGTCGCGCGACTTTCTTGATACGATCCAGGATTATTTTTTAAAGCAGTTTGTGACAGAACCAACTAGAGGAAATAAACCTGTTTGACTTGGTTTTTGCTTGCAAGGAATCACTGATTAATATCCTTAACGTCAGTGATGAGCTTTGGGAAAACGACAACAAATCACTTGCTTTTAATATATCATTGTAGCGCTTAGTTATGATTTTAATAATAATAATTCAGTATAAAATGGAATTACCTATAAATAAGTCAATGTCTCAGACTTTTCCGTTATTGATTTCAAAATGTGAGGAATTACCTGTGGGTCAAGTATGCGGTGATAATTGCCAATATAATATTTTTCAAAGTATAGTTCAAGCTGCCCAGGCATCTTATGTTTCAAACCGGGTAATTATATAAAACAAAAATGACCCTCAATGGAAAAAACAATAGATAAAAAATATTTCATAGGTGAAAAGAGAGGCATTTACTGACAAATCGGAAGAAGTGAGGGGGGAACTTAAGGAATCAATGTATTCAGTTTTTATGCCGGAAGATACATGAAAATTTTCAGAAATAAATTATGCAAAACAACCACAGGAGGAGTAGAATGATAGTTCTAGGCATTTCCTGTTGCAATCAACACATCATCAGGAGCTTGCAAAGTTGCAGATAAGAGGAGGATGTCCAAGCAAATACAGTGAAGACGTCCAAGTAAATCCAGTGAAACCCTCTTGGGTTTCTTTATTTAACAAGACTAGTGTGCTTTCCCCAAACTTGGATAGGGACCAAGAAAGACTAGTGTGGGAGGAAATTGTCAGGGCCACAATGCAGGATAACGTAGTAATTCTAGTTGATTGTTTTCTAAAGCAGTTTCTTACAGAACTTATAAGGAGAAATAACCTGCTTGACTTGGTTCTGGCAAAAAAAGAAACCCTTGTTAATAATTTAGAAATTACAGAGGAACTTGGCGCAAGGGACTACAAGCCAGTTACCTATAGCATTGAATGGAAGTATGAAGGTAGGGATGACTTAGCAGATTACAATGGGCTTAGAGAACACCTATCATCTGTGGACTGGGGTAACGAAAAGAGCTATCAATATGACAGCTTTCTAAACACTATACATGCTGCCCAAAGGACTTTTATTCCGTATAAAAAAAATAAGATCGAATAGAAATGACCCGAAATGAATGAATAATAGGCTCAAACATCTTTTAAGGCAGAAGAAAGGAATTTATACGCTCATTAAAAGAGGTTAGGGTCATCTTATAAATCAGTACATTCACATTAACAGGGAAGTTAAAAAGGGAATAAGAAAAGCAAAATAGGACTATGAAATTAAAATTGCTAGGGATTCGAAAACTAACCCAAATGATTTTTCCATGTTTATAGAACAAACGTTAGAGAAAAGATAGGTTCGCTTAAAAATAACTGGGCATCTTACTGACAAGGAGAATGAAACGTGCTCGATTTTTAATCATTATTTTCTCCTGGTTTTGAGACAAGAAGACACTAATAATATCCCAATAATTATTTTTTATAGTTGGCCTGAAGATAAATTATGTAATATCTCAGTCACTAGCGAAATGGTTATCAAACAGATAAACCGATTGAAGCAAAATAAATCCCCGGGCCCTGATGAGCTTTTTTCAAGGGTTCTTAAGGAGTGCAAAATGGAACTTTGTGAACCATTGACTAATATTTTTAATATATCTCTTCAAAAAGGTGTAGTGTCTGATGTGTGGAAGATAGCTAATGTAATTCCTATTTTTAAAGCAGGGGACAAGTCGTTACCGTCAAATTACCGCCCAATAAGCCTAACCTCAGTTGTAAGCAAATTACTAGTCAGTTATAGCTGATATTATAAGAAGCCATCTAGATAACCATAATTTGATTAACGATACTCAGCATGGATTCACGAGGGGCCGTTCCTGCCTAACTAATTTACTAACTTTCTTCAGTAAAGCTTTTGAGGCTGTTGATCACGATCTAGAATTTGTTATTGTTTATTTGGATTTTAGCAAGACTTTTGATAGAGAACTGTTAAAGAAAGTGGCAACTCATGGCATTGGGGGAAAAGTGCTGTCATGGATCGAGTCATGACTCACGAACAGAAAGGAGAGAATGTGCATAAATGGGGTTAAATCTGAGTGGGGATCTGTAACAAGTGGTGTTCCACAAGGATCAGTTTTAGGCCCGTTGTTGTTTATAAAATATATTACAATGACTCCGATGAGGGAATTACTAGTGATATGAGCAAATTCGCTGATGACACGAAGATAAGATTATTGATTCAAACGTAAATGTCACGGAACTTTAGGAGGATTTAGACAAACTCAATTCCTGGTCAGAAAAGTGGCAGATGCAGTTCAGTGTACATAAATGTAAAGTTCTGAAGCTCGGCAATGTCCATAATTTTGGCACTTATAAGCTAAGTAATGTAGAACTTAGCCATACAGATTGCGAAAAGGACTTCGGGGTTATGGTAAGCAGCAACCTTAAACCAAGACAGCAATGCCTAAGCGTACGTATTAAGGCAAACAAATTACTGGGATTTATATCAAGAAGTGTAAACAACAGAAATCCAGTGGTTATATTTCAGTTTTATACATCATTAGTAAGGCCTCATCTAGATTACGCAGCTCAGTTCTGGTCTCCATTTTACAGACTGGATATAAATTCGTTAGAAAACGTTCAGCGAAGAATGACAAAATTAATATATAGCATTAGAAATCTTCCGTATGAAGAAAGATTTAAGTCCCTTAAATTATATTCACTTGTAAGACGAAGAATGAAGGAAGACATGATCGAAGTGTATAAGTTTAAGATGGGTATTAATAAAGGGGATATAAACAAAGTCTTAACATCCTTCCACGAGAGAACCCGCAATATTGGATTCAAATTAGATAAATTTAGATTTATAAAGGATATAGGAAAGCATTGGTTTGGAAATAGGGTAGTTGATGAGTGAAACAGTCTACCTAGTAGGGTTATTGAAGCTAAATCCTTGGGTAGTATCAAGTTTAGGTTGGATAGGTACACGAGTGAGAGGGGTTGGATTTAAGTGGGACTTGCACATGAGTTAATAGATTTATCAGAGCTTAATGTTAAGGTAGCACTGAAAATGAGTTAAGAAAATATTATGTTAGTGGGTTGGATTTGTAAAGGACCTGCGCAGTATGGGCCAACAGGCCTACTGCACTGTTCCTCGGTTTTCATATTTTTATTTTAGTTACTTTTAGAACTTTAAACTTATGGAACTCTAGAAAACCGGTTAGGTTAGGTTAGGTTAGGTAAGGTTCGTCAGGAAACAGGACAAGTGTTTCCTGACGTGGGTCCTAATCAGATGATGACCCGCCGTTGGAGCTTTTGGTCATCTGACCGAGGCCTTCCGCTGGCTTACCGGTCCACCCCTTGAAACATTATGGTCATTTTAGAAAACCGGTTATCAAACTAAGAAGTTAATCAGAGCTTTTCTCTGTTTTGAAATCTAAACTGTAATTTTTTATGCAATTTCCTTTCGCTGTTTAGGTGATAATTTTGACTTGGAAATACAGCAAATTTTAAAATTTAAACTTAAATCAAATAATTTAAGTATTTTATTTTAATGTTTGAGCATAATGAGATTAATTAAGATTATTCTGTTGGTTTCCAAAATATATCAGAGATTAACTTCTCTCCCCTCCAACCTGAAAACCAATCTCCACGTTTCTCAGTAGTCGTTAGTATGTTAAACCCTACGAACATCGCTCGTAAAGTTAATTATCTTTTTCCAAGAGTAATTGGAAAGCCGGTCACAAATTTGGGTGGAGTGCAGGAGTTTGGCTTGCTTTGTACTCACCTAGTTGTACTCACCTAGTTGTACTCACCTAGTTGTGGTTGCAGGGGTCGAGTCACAGCTCCTGGCCCCGCCTCTTCACTGGTCGCTACAGGGTCACTCTTCCTGCTCCATGAGCTTTATCATACTTATTCATAAAGATATATATGGATTCTGCCTAATCTACATCACTTCCCAGACTATTACACTTCCTGACAACTCAGAGACTGAAGAAATACTTCCTAACATCCCTGTGATTCATCTGAGTCTTCAACTTCCAACTGTGTCCCCTTGTTGCTGTGTCCCATCTCTGGAACATCCTGTCTCTGTCCACCTTGTCGATTCCTCTCAGTATTTTATATGTCGTTATCATATCTTCCCTAATTCTCCTGTCCTCCAGTGTTGTCAGATAGATTTCCCTTAACCTCTCATCGCAGGACATGCCCCTTAGCTCCGGGACTAGTCTTGTTGCAAACCTTTGCATTTTCTCTAATTTCCTTAGTTGCTTAACTAGGTTTTGGTTCCAAACTGGTGCTGCATACTCCAATATAGGTCTGACGTACACAGTGTATAGGGTTCTGAACGATTCCTTATTGAGGTGTCGGAATGCTATTCTTAGGTTTGCTAGGCGCCCGTATGCTGCAGCAGTTATTTGTTTGATGTGCGCCTCAGGAGATGTGCCTGGTGTTATACTCACCCAAAGATCCTTTTCCTTGAGTGAGGTTTGTAGTCTCTGGCCCCGTAGACTGTACTCCGTCTGAGGTCTTCTTTGCCCTTCCCCAATCTTCATGACTTTACACTTGATGGGGTTGAACTCCAGGAGCCAGTTTCTGGACCAGGCTTCCAGCTTGTCCAGATCCCTTCGTAGTTCTGCCTGGTCCTCGTCCGATTGAATTCTTCTCA